>QRFJ01002454.1:0-59954 GCA_006176705.1 Cocos nucifera | reverse complement strand
CGGCTTAGGAGGGGGCTCATGCCTTTAAGTAGGATGGAGGGGAGGTCGAATCCTCTCTAGATTCGACTTCTCCTTTGGTGCTTTCATAAGGAAGAAGACTCTCAGTGGGAGTCTTCACCATTTCTTTTTTTGCAAAATTTTCAATGGGCTGGTCCAAGTGGACCAGGCCATCACATTTTACCCTCTTAAAAAAAAAATTTCATAATCAAAACTTGGCATATCTTCATTTTTACATAAGTAAGAATATTTAGTCTTCAAAATTATCTTTCATCATACTTTCAATATGCAACTTTGATCTAAGTCACATTTCCAGATCCCATATGCTGAACTATTTTCTATTATATATATGTATATTTGTACTTATCCCTTAAGTCATATTTTTTTTATTGACATATATGTATATTTTTTTTATAAGTTCACCATGAATAACTATATGATAGAAGTGGCTGTCGAAAAATGTATCCTAAAGCCAATCATCTAGCTTGTAGATGGTGAGCTGAATGTAATTTATACTTAAAATTTAAATAAATAAAATTATTATTTTGATATTTCATCACTCTTGTGCATCCTCCTGTAATGAACTCTTCTGTGGCGAAGTCCTAAGGACTATTTAAACTAGACAAAGAAGGATTTATCATTTAATCCTTAAACCAGTTCATGACCAAATAATTTGTTGGTACCTAGGATAACAACGTGTCGAGTATAGATCATTGTGTGTCATAAGTATTGATTATCCTCTTAACCAAAAAGTATGAAGATACTATTATGGCATGCAAGTGAAATATAGGGATACATTTCATTGAACGTGATCCAACTACAGAGCTCTATGCTGTCAAGAGTTGCTCATGAAGGATATGGGTGTAAGTATCCCTTAGACATGAGATCACCATGGTGACTTACAAGCAACTCACTGCACTTAGGTACTAGATTATTTGAATTTTAAATTCAACGATGGAAGGCTATGAAGGGAAATCCTGATTTTCCAGTCCAGGTTCGTCCAGATCTGATTAGATCAAGAGATATATTTCAAAAATTTTCACTTGATCTCAATCAGATCTTGATAAGTTTCAGATCTAATTATTATTATTTTAATAAATAAAATAAAATAAGATAAATTAAATTAAATTTAATTTACCTGATTTGGGTAATCCTATTACCCTGTAGATGATCCTGATTGCAGCAGAAGGTTCTGGATCTTAGCCACACAAGCGCCTGGCCTCTACCGGTATCCACTCAGGTTGGATCTGGAGAACCTCTTCTTCTTTATCACACATCCAAAAATTAGATCTGGATCTGATCTGGAGGATCTTCAAAACTCTTTTGAAGATCTGCAGTCGTCCTTTTTTAGCAGCGCAGCCTTCTTGCTTTTGATCGCCTTTCCTTGATCTGAATCGCACCAACCTAAGTCCAAAATACTTTTGGACGTGGAGAGCAAGGGGAGAAGAGACTATGGCATGGAGAAGGAGGGGAGAGGCAGCCTTGGGGCATGTCTAATAGCATTCACTCTGAATTAGGGTTGGGCGCAGGGTCTTATTTATAGACCTCTTGTGATCCAACTCCTCTTCCTCTCAACCAATCACAACCCTTTGTGAAATCAGATCTAAATCTGATTGGTTGAAATAGAGACCCCTGGATTTCTCCTTAGAGGGTGCCTAAGATTAGTCAAACTGGATTCTTAGTAGAACTCTGATTGGAATCCAAAAGGGAGGTGGAGTCCTTGTCCAACAAGGACTCCTAGGCGCCTCCTACTTGGGCTCACGCCACCCTTGGCGTGCGCCTTCTCTTGCCAGGTTCTGGCAGGGGGACAGCCCCCACCAGCTCTCCAATAGGTGCATGACATGTGGTCAAAAGTCAAAGGGTCAATGGTCAATGTTTGACCAGTCAAAGGTAGACTTTTGACCAAAGTCAAAGAACAAGAAATAGCAGGTGACCAAAAATGGCAAGTAATGTCTTACAAATAAGACAACCTATTCTAACTTGGACAACCTCCAGTCAGACCATATGAAGGCCTCTGATTGAGCACAAACTCCTTTGGCTCAGTCAGGACAACTTATTTGTGATAGTAAAGAAAGACGTTAGGTTCAATCGAGTGCTAGCACGATTTCCTTAAACCTAATTGAATCCTATTCAGATCAATTGAACTAGATCAGTTCAATTGATGATCACCAGATTCAAACCCTTGTTTGTGTAACCCAGTTAGGTTCAGTTCTGTATGGTAATGGGATATGTCATGATCTCTATCATAGACATCATCGAAACTCCTTTCGATGGATCAGAACTCTTCTGATTCGAACAGCTAGAATGATCGATCATTCTAAATCATTCTAATTGCTCCCAAAATCCACCAGTGATACCTAGCAGTATATGGTGGCAACCCATCAGAGCTGAATGCGAATCTCTTGTGCAGCTACCTGTGTGATTCAGTTCTTCTATTCTTGAGCCCCGATCAGATTAGGGTTAAGGTGAACTCGTCAAACCCTAGTCTCTGTCATATGATGTAATCATTCGATTCGAGTCCAATGTGAAAATCTAAATAAACTCTTTCTATTATTTCACTCTGCCATGGCCATGGACTTCTGGACTTGATTCTCATGATCATCATAGGGCTACTCCTCTACCACCGAGGTAGATAGATCCCATCCTGATGCAATCCAGTTCCTACAATGAACATGCTATAGCCAACATACACTCAGGGTTCCATATGGCTAGGAGACCGAGTAATGGTGTAGTCAAACTATAACACCCTCAAGGTGAACTGCCGATGCATCTCAGTCAAAGAACCAGACACACTACTGCAGCATCGAGTCAGTCATTGACGAGAAGGTAGACTTCCTAATGACTACTCGAGGTGGTCACGCTCAGTGCCCTCGTTCTCTAACGAGTACCTATACTTTCGCTCCGGTGTCTCTACACCGTAGACTCAAGACTCATCTACTAAAGAGAAGCGATCGTACACCAACCTTCCGGATCAATCACCATCCTCGTGATGATCCTATGGTCGGGAGCTGTTTATGAGTTAATAATGATTATTCATGTCTTAAATTTTCAACTTTGAAAATATGAATTATCATTACCATTAACTCAAAGGATGTATCACAGACACTAAATACACAGGTGTGATAGAAAATAACCCATTTTATTGATTATAGTCAAAATTACAATTTTGCCCCTAGAAGTGTATTACAAGTGTCAGCCAATTCTGGCTTCTAGGGCACATATATCTAACAATCTCCAACTTGTCCTAAAGTCAATTGGCTACAAGTCTAAGTCCCATCTTCTCAAGGTGGGCTTCGATCTTCTGCTGGCCCAACGGCTTTGTAAGTGGGTCTGCCACATTATCTGCGGAGTTGACTCTCTTGACCTCAACGTAACCTTTCTCAGGTAATCGCGGATGAGATGATATCGCCCTCAATGTGCTTGACTTCTGGTGAGACCTCGGCTCCTTAGCAAGGGCTATGGCGCCATTATTGTCGCATAAGAGGAATGGCATCTAATGGCATTACTCCAATTTCTGCAGCAACTTCTTGTACCAGAATGCTTCCTTTGCAGCCTCTGATGCAGCTATATATTCTGCTTCCATGGTGGAATCTGCTATTACAGTTTGCTTGGAACTCTTCCAGCTGATAGCTCCACCATTGCACACAAACAGACTTCCAGATGTTGACTTTCGATCATCTATAGCAGACATGAAGTCCGAGTCTGTGTATCCTTGAACTTTGGAGTTCTTCGTTAGCAAAGACCAACATCATATCCTTAGTTCTTCTCAGTACTTAAGGATACATTTCACAGAAGTCCAGGTTGTTCCTTCATACTGGATTTGACTGTTATCTACTTGTGACACTCACAGCATGGGCTATATCAGATCGTGTTTACATAGCATGGCATACATGAGGCTCCCTATTGCAGAAGCATAAGGGATCTTGCTCATGCGTTCTATTTCCTCAGGTGTGCTGGGGCACATCTTCTTTGGAAAGATGAATACCATGTCTGAAGGGTAATTAATCCCCTCTTTAGGTTTTCCATACTAAACCTCTTTAGTACTTCCTCTATGTACATCTTCTATGAAAGTCCTAGCATCCTATTCGGTCTATCCCTATAGACCTTAATTCCTAGAATAAAGGATGCTTCACTAGGGTCTTTCATGGAGAATTTCTTGGACACCACATCTTGACTGATGTCAACATGGAATATCATTCCAATAAGGAGATGTCATCCACGTACAATATAAGGAAGACAACAGCGCTCCCACTGACCCTTTTGAAAACACATGGTTCCTCTTCGTTTTTGATGAAACCAAACTTTTTGATCACATCATTGAAATGAGTGTTCCAGCTCCGAGATGCTTGCTTAAGTCCATATATGGACCTTTGCAGCTTGTAAAACCTTGTGATCAGTATCACTGGATGTGAAACCTAGCGGCTGTTCCATATAGATATCTTCCTCAAGATATCCATTTAGGAATGCCGTTTTTACGTCCATTTGCCATATTTCATAATCGAAATAGGCTACAACAGCAAGCAATGTGCGGATGAATTTTAGCATAGCTACCGGGAAAAGGTATCCTGATGTCAATGCCTTCATGTTGACTATAACCTTTTTGCCACCAGTCTAGCCTTGAATGTCTCCACATTTCCATCTGCACCAATCTTTCTCTTGAAGATCCATTTACACCCAATAGGTACATTACCTTCTGGTGGATCTACCAAGGTCCAGACTTGGTTTGAGTGCATCGAGTCGATCTCTGACTTCATTGCTCAAGCCATTTCTTCGGAGTCAATATTGATATCGCCTCGTTGTAGGTTTTGGGATCATCTCCATGAGCACCATTACCTACGAGGAACATTTCCTCTACATCCTCTGAAATAATACCTAAGTAATAAGTATCTTTCAGGGGGACGGGAAAACTCTTTTCCGATCTACGAGGTGGAGGAGGTAGTGTTCTTATTTGGCTCAACCTGATTTGGTTCCACTTGGTCTTAGCTCTCTTTCCACTTGTGAGACTTTCTCACCAAGCTTAATCTGCTTTCCAGTGCCATATTTGAATAAACTATTTTTCAAGAAATATGGCATGTCGACTCAACAATCACATTGTGGTCTTTCTGGAAATGTAGAAATAGTATCCTAATGACTCTTTAGGATATCCTATGAATCGAGCTCTAAAGGACCTAAACTCTAACTTGTCCGCTTGTTGTCTTTGACATAAGCCGGACAATCCCAAATTCTGAGAATGACTCAGACTTGTTTTCTTACCATGCCATATCTCATATGATGTGGTAGGAACGATTTAGAGGGAACCCTATTCAGTAAATAGATTGAAGTTAATAATGAATATCCCCAAAGAAAATCTGGGAGGTCTGTTGAAGCTCATCATGGATCGAACCATATCAATAGAGTCCGATTTCTCCGTTCTGAAACCCCATTTGAGTTGAGGTGTTCCTGGTGGAGTCCATTGAGAGACTATGGCCATTTCCTTAGATAGTTCCTAGAAATTCCCCGGCTAAGGTATTTCACCTCCTCGACTGAATCGAAGAACTTAATGAGTTTTCCAGTTTGTTTTTCTACTTCATGTTTGAATTTTTTGAACTTTTCAAAAGCTTAGACTTATGTCTCATAAGATAACACATACCCATACTAGACAGATCATCGGCTAAAGGTAATGAAGTAGACAAAATTTGCCTCTAGCTGGGGACACATCGATGGGCCCCGCACACATCGGTATGGTACTAGCAAGGAGATCTTGTGCCCTCTCCCCATGTCCACAAAGGCGGGAGTTTAGTCATTTGCCTTGAAGACATTATTACAAGTTGGATATGACTCAAAAAGTCAATAGACTCAATAGCCCATATTTCTCAATTTGTTAATTCCTATCTTCTGCTATTGACCTAATCTCAGTGCCCAAGATATCTATCGTTTGGGACTATCCTAGGTCGTTTGGCATTCACGTTTTGCTCGATAGTTAAAATAGCGTACATTCAATCAATGCAACTGATAAAGACCATTAGAACAAGGAAACCAATTTGCAATTTTATTTCGTTTCATAAAGAATATTACAATGGTCCTTAAAGAAGGTGATCACATAACCTTTCTTGTGCTAAGCATGAAAAACAGGAAATCAATTCCTGCTAGCTGCAGGCACAGTAATAACAAGTCTTTTATCTCTCTCCTTGAAGGGAAATCCTGATTTCCCGGTCCAGGTTCGTCCAGATCTGATTAGATCAAGAGATATATTTCAAAAATTTTCTCTTGATCCTCAATCAGATCTTGATATGTTTCAGATCTGATTCTTATTATTTTAATAAATAAAATAAAATAAGATAAATTAAATCAAATTTAATTTACCTGATTTGGGTAATCCTATTACCCTGTAGATGATCCTGATTGCAGCGGAAGGTTCTGGATCTAGCCACGCAAGCGCCTGGCCTCTACCGGTATCCACTCGGGTTGGATCTGGAGATCCTCTTCTTCTCTATCACACCTCCAAAAATCAGATCTGGATCTGATCTGGAGGATCTTCAAAACTCTTTTGAAGATCTGCAGTCGTCCTTTTGCAGCAGCGCAGCCTTCTTGCTTTTGATCGCCTTTCCTTGATCTGGAATCGCACCAACCTAAGTCCAAAACACCTTTTGGACGTGGAGAGCAAGGGGAGAAGAGACTATGGCATGGAGGAAGGAGGGGAGAGGCAGCCTTGGGGCGTGGGGTTTCTCAATTGCATTCAGAATTAGGGTTGGGCGCAGGGTCTTATTTATAGACCTCTTGTGATCCAACTCCTCTTCCTCCTCAACCAATCACAACCCTTTGTGAAATCAGATCTAAATCTGATTGGTTGGAATAGAGACCCCTGGATTCCTCCTTAGAGGGCGCCTAAGACCAGTCAAACTGGATTCTTAGTAGAACTCTGATTGGAATCCAAAAGGGAGGTGGAGTCCTTGTCCAACAAGGACTCCTAGGCGCCTCCTACTTGGGCTCACGCCACCCTTGGCGTGCGCCCTTCTCCTTGCCAGGTTCTGGCAGGGGGACAGGCCCCCACCAGCTCTCCAATAGGTGCATGACATGTGGTCAAAAGTCAAAGGGTCAATGGTCAACGTTTGACCAGTCAAAGGTAGACTTTTGACCAAAGTCAAAGAACAAGAAATGGCAGGTGACCAAAAATGGCAGGTAATGTCTTACAAATAAGACAACCTATTCTGACTTGGACAACCTCCAGTCAGACCATATGAAGGCCTCTGATTGAGCACAAACTCCTTTGGCTCAGTCAGGACAACTTATTTGTGATAGTAAAAGAAGAACGTTAGGTTCAATCGAGTGCTAGCACGATTTCCTTGAACCTAATTGAATCTCATTCAGATCAATTGAACTAGATCAGTTCAATTGATGATCACCAGATTCAAACCCTTGTTTGTGTGACCCAGTTAGGTTCAGTTCTGTATGGTAATGGGATATGTCATGATCTCTATCATAGACATCATCGAAACTCCTTTCGATGGATCAGAACTCTTCTGATTCGAACAGCTAGAATGATCGATCATCTAAATCATTCTAATTGCTCCCAAAATCCACCAGTGACACCTAGCAGTATATGGTGGCAACCCATCAGAGCTGAATGCGAACCTCTTGGTGCAGCTACCTGTGTGATTAAGTTCTTCTATCTTGAGCCCCGATCAGATTAGGGTTAAGGTGAACTCGTCAAACCCTAGTCTCTGTCATATGATGTAATCATTCGATTCGAGTCCAATGTGAAAATCTAAATAGAAACTCTTTCTATTATTTCACTCTGCCATGGCCATGGGCTTCTGGACTTGATTCTCATGATTCATCATAGGGCTGCTCCTCTACCACCGAGGTAGATAGATCCCATCTTGATGCAATCCAGTTCCTACAATGAACATGCTATAGCCAACATACACCTCAGGGTTCCATATGGCTAGGAGACCGAGTAATGGTGTAGTCAAACTATAACACCCTCAAGGTGAACTGCCGATGCATCTCAGGTCAAAGAACCAGACACACTACTGCAGCATCGAGTCAGTCATTGACGAGAAGGTAGACTTCCTAATGACTACTCGAGGTGGTCACGCTCAGTGCCCTCGTTCTCTAACGAGTACCTGTACTCTCGCTCCGGTGTCTCCACACCGTAGACTCAAGACTCATCTACTAAAGAGAAGCGATCGTACACCAACCTTCCGGATCAATCACCATCCTCGTGATGATCCTATGGTCGGGAGCTGTTTATGAGTTAATAATGATTATTCATGTCTTAAATTTTCAACTCTTGAAAATATGAATTATCATTACCATTAACTCAAAGGATGTATCACAGACACTAAATACACAGGTGTGATAGAAAATAACCCATTTTATTAATTATAGTCAAAATTATAATTTTGCCCCTAGAAGTGTATTACAAGTGTCAGCCAATTCTGGCTTCTAGGGCACATATATCTAACAATCTCCCACTTGTCCTAAAGCCAATTGGCTACAAGTCTAAGTCCCATCTTCTCAAGGTGGGCTTCGATCTTCTGCTGGCCCAACGGCTTTGTAAGTGGGTCTGCCACATTATCTGCGGAGTTGACTCTCTTGACCTCAACGTAACCTTTCTCAAGGTAATCGCGGATGAGATGATATCGCCGCTCAATGTGCTTGGACTTCTGGTGAGACCTCGGCTCCTTAGCAAGGGCTATGGCGCCATTGTTGTCGCAGTAAAGAGGAATGGCATCTGATGGCATTACTCCAATTTCTGCAGCAAACTTCTTGTACCAGAATGCTTCCTTTGCAGCCTCTGATGCAGCTATATATTCTGCTTCCATGGTGGAATCTGCTATCACAGTTTGCTTGGAACTCTTCCAGCTGACAGCTCCACCATTGCACACAAACAGACTTCCAGATGTCGACTTTCGATCATCTATATCGGACATGAAGTCCGAGTCTGTGTATCCCTTGAACTTGGAGTTCTCCATTACCAAAGACCAACATCATATCCTTAGTTCTTCTCAAGTACTTAAGGATACATTTCACAGAAGTCCAGTGTTCTTCACCTGGATTTGACTGATATCTGCTTGTGACACTCACAGCATGGGCTATATCAGGTCGTGTACATAGCATGGCATACATGAGGCTCCCTATTGCAGAAGCATAAGGGATCTTGCTCATGCGTTCTATTTCCTCAGGTGTGCTGGGGCACATCTTCTTGGAAAGATGAATACCATGTCTGAAGGGTATTAATCCCCTCTTAGAGTTTTCCATACTAAACCTCTTTAGTACTTCCTCTATGTACATCTTCTGTGAAAGTCCTAGCATCCTATTCGGTCTATCCCTATAGACCTTAATTCCTAGAATAAAGGATGCTTCACCTAGGTCTTTCATGGAGAATTCCTTGGACAACCACATCTTGACTGATGTCAACATGGGAATATCATTCCCAATAAGGAGGATGTCATCCACGTACAATACGAGGAAGACAACAGCGCTCCCACTGACCCTTTTGAAAACACATGGTTCCTCTTCATTTTTGATGAAACCAAACTTTTTGATCACATCATTGAAACGAGTGTTCCAGCTCCGAGATGCTTGCTTAAGTCCATATATGGACCTTTGCAGCTTGCAAACCTTGTGATCAGTATCACTGGATGTGAAACCTAGCGGCTGTTCCATATAGATATCTTCCTCAAGATATCCATTTAGGAATGCCGTTTTCACGTCCATTTGCCATATTTCATAATCGAAATAGGCTGCAACAGCAAGCAATGTGCGGATGGATTTTAGCATAGCTACCGGGGAAAAGGTATCCTGATAGTCAATGCCTTCACGTTGACTATAACCTTTTGCCACCAGTCTAGCCTTGAATGTCTCCACATTCCCATCTGCACCAATCTTTCTCTTGAAGATCCATTTACACCCAATAGGTACTATACCTTCTGGTGGATCTACCAAGGTCCAGACTTGGTTTGAGTGCATCGAGTCGATCTCTGACTTCATTGCCTCAAGCCATTTCTCGGAGTCGATATCTGATATCGCCTCGTTGTAGGTTTTGGGATCATCACCATGAGCACCATTACCTATGAGGAACATTTCCTCTACATCCTCTGAAATAATACCTAAGTATCTTTCAGGGGGACGGGAAACTCTTTCCGATCTACGAGGTGGAGGAGGTAGTGTTCTTATTGGCTCAACCTGATTTGGTTCCACTTGGTCCTTAGCTCTTTCCACTTGTGAGACTTTCTCATCAAGCTTAATCTGCTTTCCAATGCCACTATCTTGAATAAACTATTTTTCAAGAAATATGGCATGTCGACTCACAATCACATTGTGGTCTTCTGGAATGTAGAAATAGTATCCTAATGACTCTTTAGGATATCCTATGAATCGAGCTCTAAAGGACCTAAACTCTAACTTGTCCGCTTGTTGTCTTTTGACATAAGCCGGACAACCCCAAATTCTGAGATGACTCAGACTTGGTTTCTTACCGTGCCATATCTCATACGGTGTGGTAGGAACGGTTTTAGAGGGAACCCTATTCAGTAAATAGATTGAAGTTAATAATGAATGTCCCCAAAGAAAATCAGGGAGGTCTGTGAAGCTCATCATGGATCGAACCATATCCAATAGAGTCCGATTTCTCCGTTCTGAAACCCCGTTGAGTTGAGGTGTTCCTGGTGGAGTCCATTGAGAGACTATGCCATTTTCCTTAAGATAGTCTAGGAATTCCCGGCTAAGGTATTCACCTCCTCGATCTGATCGAAGAACCTTAATGGGTTTTCCAGTTTGTTTTTCTACTTCATGTCTGAATTCTTTGAACTTTTCAAAAGCTTCAGACTTATGTCTCATAAGATACACATACCCATACCTAGACAGATCATCGGTAAAGGTAATGAAGTAGACAAAATTGCCTCTAGCCGGCACATCGAATGGGCCGCACACATCAGTATGTACTAGGGCAAGGAGATCTGTGGCCCTCTCCCCATGTCCAACAAAAGGGAGTTTAGTCATTTTGCCTTGAAGACAAGATTCACAAGTTGGATATGACTCAAAAGTCAATGGACTCAATAGCCCATTTTTCTCCAATTTGTTAATCCTATCTTCTGCTATATGACCTAATCTCAGGTGCCATAGATATCTGTCGTTTGGACTATCCCTAGGTCGTTTGGCATTCACGTTTTGCTCGATAGTTAAAATAGGTACATCAATATGCAACTGATAAAGACCATTAACAAGGAAACCATTTGCAATTTTATTTCTTTCATAAAGAATGTTACAATGGTCCTTAAAGAAGGTGATCACATAACCTTCTTGTGCTAAGCATGAAACAGAAATCAAATTCCTGCTAGCTGCAGGCACATAATAACAGTCTTTTAAAACTAAGTCTAAACCAGATGGTAATCGAAGAGGGTATGTTCCCACGGCTACTGCAGCAACTCTTGCTCCATTACCGACGCGTAGGATCATGTCTCCATCCCTCAGCCTCCTGCTATCCTCAAGACCCTGCATAGAAGTGCACAGATGAGCACTAGAACCAGAGTCAAGCACCCAACTGGATGCAGAAGAAACCGTAAGGTTAGACTCAATAACGAGCATACCTCCAGAAGGACCTTCCTTCTTGTTCTTTCAGGGTGGCCAGGTAAGTAGGGCAGTTCCGCTTCCAATGGCCGTCGCTGTTGCAATGGAAACACTTTCCTTTGCCATCGGACCTTTCTTCTTCGGTTCTGCCTTCTTCTTCTTTGATCCTTCCACCTTTTGCTTTTTCACAGACTTCTTTTTCTTTCCATAAGACTTTCTTTTGGAAGAAGTCCGTTCCATAGCAAGAACTGAGCCTTTAGAACCTTTCATAGAAAGCTCAGCGGTAACCAGCATATTCATCAACTCGGCCAAGGAATTTTGAAGTTTATGCATGTGGTAATTCATGATGAATTGCCCATATGCATCAGTCAAGGATTGCAGAATAATATCGTTCTGCAGATCCAAGTCCAACTTCACACCGAGCTTCTCAAGCTCTTCCATGTCCTTGATCATTGTCAGACAGTGATCTTGGACTGACTGCCCATCACGCATCTTAGCCTTAAAAAGTCATTTTGTGACTTGATATTTGGCTGCGCGACTCTGTTCACCAAACATCTCCTGCAGGTGAGCCAACATTTGGCGAGCAGTCCCGATATCTTCATGTTGGCGCTGGAGCTCATCAGACATCGAGCCCAACATGTAGTATCTGGCCTTATTGTCTTCGTCAATCCATTTTTCCAGAGACGCTCTCTGTTCAGTGGATGGACGAGCTGGTAAGGTGGGAGGGTCCTGGTCCAAAACATGTGTTAACTTCTCTGAACCCAAAACAATTTTGTAGTTCCTGAGCCAATCTTTATAATTGGGTCCAGTCAGTCTATGTGTGTCTAGGATACGTGCCAGTGGGTTGGACGCAGACATTTTCCTGTAGAGAGTCAAAGATTCTAGTTAGATACTGTAATTTTGACTTGACCAATTTGTTTAGGGATTTTATTTTTAAACAAATTAGCTCCCACTATTTTCTCGGATCCCTACACTCCCTCTGTAGAGATGCGAAAATCTCCGCGATTGATGATTTCTAGTGGGTGGTGCGGTCTCACCAACTGACTCATCACCTCACCTAACAGTTATTGGTGATGGGTTAGCCAATGAGTGAACAACTCTTGTTCAATGATTCTCTAATCATGGTGCACCCAAACTTGGTCTCTAATTCATGAATCTCACCGTATCCGGAATATTGATCCACTCCTTAGTTAAGTCAGACCCACCATTTGCATAGACTGGGTTCCTAATTGGGTCTCTCACCGTATCCGAAATATTGAGCCCAACTCATCCTCCAGCCCATAGCATCCAATGCCTAATAGACATGGTTGCGTCTTCCCGGTGCAACTGAGCCACTGTATCCAGCCGAGAACAATCAACCCCGGGAAGGGCCCGCACGTCTACAATGGTGGAAGACCTCGGACTTAATCTTTTCTTAGGGAGAATTGATTCAGGTCTCATTAAACTAGACTTGGCTTAGTCATAACAATTATGACTAACCTAGTGGCATGGGTTCAGCTCGGATTATTGACCACCTCAGATCAGAACTGTGTCAACAGATATGGCCAGGTAAGTGAGACCGGTGGAAGGAATATGCCGTTAACTCGCACAAGAACGCATTCAGGTCGAGTAGCTTCCAATTAAAAACCAGTCGGTCGTCTGTGCCAAACTTACCTTAGACACCAAATTGTTGAGTCAGAACCAATTGGGTTAGCCTACAATCCAGACTCTAACCTCTGAGCCTAATTAGGTCTTGCTTGATCGTGACTCGATCTTGACCCAGACTTAATCCTATTAGGCTGGTCAATTTAAGCATTGTTGATCCCATCTAACCAACTCTTGATTCGGTTTGATCAACCGCTTAGACCTAATTGAGCTACCCAAGCCCGAACCCAGTATTATGAATATGTCTTAGATCTGAAATTCTCAATTTTAGACCTAATTAATATTCCATAAACTTAATTCTTAATTAAGTTGGGTTCATAAACAAAATATGCACAATAAATCCTAGGGTTTCAGGATCTAGGGTTTTGCAGAAAGTAAGTTTTGGGTTTCTGATTAAGGACGAACACGCAGCACCCCTACACGTCATAAGAACACCCCATCGAATGGGAAGAGAGGGCCTTTAAACCCTTCTTCGTTCTTATGACCGGACGGCCAAGAGGAACGCCTTAATCAGGAACATGTAAATCTACAAAACAGTTATAGATCTATATCATATATCTCATATACAAATTTAGATCTAATCAAGGCATATTTTGCATACATCTCATGTATCAAATCATGCATGTTTTCAGATCTAAATTATCTCATAATAATCTAAAAAATTAGATTTAAATTGATCTAATCAAAATAAATTCTAATCTAGACAATTATGTAGAACTATTCTACAACTAGTCTAGACATGCATCAATCATATCTCATATGATATTTAAAATTAAATAATTTTTATTTGCTGTTTATCAGATGTTATTATAACACTTATAATATCAGAAAATAGTAAATAAGAAGATCTAAAATATGATTTAATCAGATTAAATCAAAGACATGCAAAACTATTCTATAGAACTATTCTATTCTAGAACTAGTCATGCATATCTTCTTAATCTTAGATCCAAATCATTTAATTTTAATTTTTTCTGATTTCAGATCTGATCACATCTCATGTGACATCTGAAATCACTTTATTTTCTAATTAAAATAAAATTAAAATCAGATCTAAACAATTTAGAACCATGGCTCTGATACCAGTTGAAGGGAAATCCTGATTTCCCGGTCCAGGTTCGTCCAGATCTGATCAGATCAAGAGATATATTTCAAAAATTTTTCTCTTGATCCCAATCAGATCTTGATATGTTTTCAGATCTGATTCTTATTATTTTAATAAATAAAATAAAATAAGATAAATTAAATCAAATTTAATTTACCTGATTTGGGTAATCCTATTACCCTGTAGATGATCCTGATTGCAGCGGAAGGTTCTGGATCTTAGCCACGCAAGCGCCTGGCCTCTACCGGTATCCACTCGGGTTGGATCTGGAGATCCTCTTCTTCTCTATCACACCTCCAAAAATCAGATCTGGATCTGATCTGGAGGATCTTCAAAACTCTTTTGAAGATCTGCAGTCGTCCTTTTGCAGCAGCGCAGCCTTCTTGCTTTTGATCGCCTTTCCTTGATCTGAATCGCACCAACCTAAGTCCAAAACTCTTTTGGACGTGGAGAGCAAGGGGAGAAGAGACTATGGCATGGAGAAGGAGGGGAGAGGCAGCCTTGGGGCGTGGGGTTTCTCAATTGCATTCAGAATTAGGGTTGGGCGCAGGGTCTTATTTATAGACCTCTTGTGATCCAACTCCTCTTCCTCTCAACCAATCACAACCCTTTGTGAAATCAGATCTAAATCTGATTGGTTGGAATAGAGACCCCTGGATTCCTCCTTAGAGGGCGCCTAAGACCAGTCAAACTGGATTCTTAGTAGAACTCTGATTGGAATCCAAAAGGGAGGTGGAGTCCTTGTCCAACAAGGACTCCTAGGCGCCTCCTACTTGGGCTCACGCCACCCTTGGCGTGCGCCCTTCTCCTTGCCAGGTTCTGGCAGGGGGACAGGCCCCCACCAGCTCTCCAATAGGTGCATGACATGTGGTCAAAAGTCAAAGGGTCAATGGTCAACGTTTGACCAGTCAAAGGTAGACTTTTGACCAAAGTCAAAGAACAAGAAATGGCAGGTGACCAAAAATGGCAGGTAATGTCTTACAAATAAGACAACCTATTCTGACTTGGACAACCTCCAGTCAGACCATATGAAGGCCTCTGATTGAGCACAAACTCCTTTGGCTCAGTCAGGACAACTTATTTATGATAGTAAAAGAAGAACGTTAGGTTCAATCGAGTGCTAGCACGATTTCCTTGAACCTAATTGAATCTCATTCAGATCAATTGAACTAGATCAGTTCAATTGATGATCACCAGATTCAAACCCTTGTTTGTGTGACCCAGTTAGGTTCAGTTCTGTATGGTAATGGGATATGTCATGATCTCTATCATAGACATCATCGAAACTCCTTTCGATGGATCAGAACTCTTCTGATTCGAACAGCTAGAATGATCGATCATCTAAATCATTCTAATTGCTCCCAAAATCCACCAGTGACACCTAGCAGTATATGGTGGCAACCCATCAGAGCTGAATGCGAACCTCTTGGTGCAGCTACCTGTGTGATTAAGTTCTTCTATCTTGAGCCCCGATCAGATTAGGGTTAAGGTGAACTCGTCAAACCCTAGTCTCTGTCATATGATGTAATCATTCGATTCGAGTCCAATGTGAAAATCTAAATAGAAACTCTTTCTATTATTTCACTCTACCATGGCCATGGGATTTCTGGACTTGATTCTCATGATTCATCATAGGGCTGCTCCTCTACCACCGAGGTAGATAGATCCCATCTTGATGCAATCCAGTTCCTACAATGAACATGCTATAGCCAACATACACCTCAGGGTTCCATATGGCTAGGAGACCGAGTAATGGTGTAGTCAAACTATAACACCCTCAAGGTGAACTGCCGATGCATCTCAGGTCAAAGAACCAGACACACTACTGCAGCATCGAGTCAGTCATTGACGAGAAGGTAGACTTCCTAATGACTACTCGAGGTGGTCACGCTCAGTGCCCTCGTTCTCTAACGAGTACCTGTACTTTCGCTCCGGTGTCTCCACACCGTAGACTCAAGACTCATCTACTAAAGAGAAGCGATCGTACACCAACCTTCCGGATCAATCACCATCCTCATGATGATCCTATGGTCGGGAGCTATTTATGAGTTAATAATGATTATTCATGTCTTAAATTTTCAACTCTTGAAAATATGAATTATCATTACCATTAACTCAAAGGATGTATCACAGACACTAAATACACAGGTGTGATAGAAAATAACCCATTTTATTGATTATAGTCAAAATTACAATTTTGCCCCTAGAAGTGTATTACAAGTGCAGCCAATTCTGACTTCTAGGGCACATATATCTAACAGGCTACTGGATGTAGTCGAGTACTTGAGAAGTCAGTGCATGAGTCAAGATGGGATTGACCACTCTAAGTATTGAAGTAAGTGCATCACTGTATTTCAATTTAGCAAAACATCAATCGAGATAGTCCGTTCAATAAAAACTGAATTTTGAAATACATTGTAGATGACTTTCCAAAATTGATAATTAAATCCTAGGTCATCTTTTGAGCATTGAGATCAAGGGGATGAATTATATGGTAACCATATACCACAGGTTCATCGATATTGCATTGGAACTATTCGACCTATCTGAACATCGGATATCATTGCTAGATGGTCACATCGATTGGTATAAAAAATTAGTTCTTATGCTACCGGCTTAGGATTCGAACCTATGGGGTCACACATAATAGGAGTTCCTACCTGATCTGATGGCTGATATAGAGTCTCAATGACCTAAAAATCTATGATCAAAAGTTCCACTGGACTAAAACTTTATGATCAAGAGTCCTACTGAACTGGAACTCTAAGTCCTCATCTGGGACTCTCGGGTCAAGAGTCCTAATGACTTGGGACTATATGGTCAAGTCCCACTGGACTAGAACTCTATGACCAAAAATCCCTCTCAAAGATCTACTAGTCTGGGACTTTGTGATCATGAGTTCTATTTGTTTGGGACATTGGGTTCAAGAGTTTCACTGATTTGGAACTCTTCAAAAATTTCATGTAGAAAGGACTCTATTGCCCAAACATCCATCCGATTCGAACTCTTTGCTTATTGGAGGATTAATTAATAATTTGATTACTGATTAGCTCAATTTGATTAAGCAATGAGGATTCGATCAAATCTGATCAAATTAGATTTGATTGGATTTGATCCGATTAGGTTATGTGATGACCTAATCGCTATGGAAGATTCGATCCTAATTTGATCAGAGGCTGGACTTAATTAATTTTTAATTTGATTAAAAATTTATTAAATTGGATTAAGCCTAGTTTGGTTGGATTTTATCTAGTCTAATTGGATCTAGATTAATTGATTTTGTTAAAACCAATTTGAACCAAGTCAAATAAGATTTGAATTTTAACTCTCTCAAGCATCCATCCCTTTAACTTTTCCACACTCTTTTTCCCATGCACACTTTGATTTTTTCATGAATTTATTCCATGCCTAAGAAGGTATTTGTGTGCCATTTGATCGGATCTTGGTGTTTGAAAGTGGATAGGATTGTAGCTTGAATTTTGAATTCAAGTGAACCTCTCTAACTTACATTCTTATCTGCTGCCTACACCACCCTATTTTTGTCGCCACTTTTAATTAGTTTAAAGGTAGGCGTATGCACCAGAAGGAGAGTCCATCTAAGTGTTAATGACCTTTTCAAATGTTAGAAAAGATTTAAATTTTATCTTGAATTTTGAATTCAAGATAATTTGTTATTGGTTGGAACAAATTGAATGACTCTCTCTTATTCTTTGCATGTGGTATTCCCACTTTTTCCATGCTAATTTAAATGGGATTTTTTTTGGCATGCAAGAGAAGAGGGTGTTGCAACATTAGGGGTTTCTGAGAGAGAGAAAATCAGAGAAGGGGGGCTTGTCCTATGCATAGAAGGGTCAATAGTAGTTCCTGCACCAAATTTCTTTTCTCATGTCCTTCTTCATTTTATTTCTATTTGGACGCCCATTCAAATTACTTTTAGGAGTGGGCGTATGGCAGATAGGAGAGTCCTTCTCTTGTAAAAATTTATTTTATGGGAAAACTCTAAAGAGAGAGGGTGTGAGAATATTTTCGGGTGTCAGAATTTTTTAGATGTGTGAAACCCTAGAGTTGGGACTCTAGGTTCGGATGGAGAGATCAAGTGCTGTAAGTGCCCGATCACCACTAGATTTTCACTACAACCTCATCATCCTCCAATGTACATGATCTGATTTTCTAAAGTATCTGGGAGATCTAAAAGAAGACGATCGATTGGATCGATCGAGGATCAGCTGTCAAAGTTTTTGACAAGAAGCTAGTACTCCAATGGAACTGATCAAGATTAGGAGCTCCGTATGGATCAACCATAGAGGCCGGATGAGTGTGCTATTGCAGCACGATACTAGAGCTTCTTTCGATAGATTCAGATCATGGAGATCAGCAATCCTCATATAAGTATCGAATTTTGAACTCAAATCGATCAGCAAATATGATTTGTTGATTGATCATATTTAAATTTTTAATTATATATTAGCATGTCTAGATCCTGAATAAGATTTATTAATATGATCAATGCATGCTTAGAATTAATAGCAGATTAATTTTTATTTTTGCTACTATTTAATTTTGAAAATATTTTAAAAATGAATGCTAAGAAGCCTGTGTAATTTTTAACAATGGTATCAGAGCATGGGTTGCTTAACATATTTTAATATGTAACTAGAAAAATTAAATGCTAGCATATTTGATATGTTAGATTCAACTAACTTAGTAATCGAGGAAGAATGAGCTACCAAACCACCCGATCATAAGGAACAAGTATGGTTTAAAGATCATCTCCTTCCATTCAATAGGGATCCCTTATGCCTGTAGCGATACCACCGTGAACTCATTCATTAAGATGAACAATAAAAATAATTTATTAAAATTATTTCAATATGAAAGTTAAATATGAATGTATTTAGATTTAATCTAAAAATTGATACATAATTTAATTTTTATTATATATTTTATTTTCTATTATGAAACTAGCAATAGATTGATGTTTATGAAATGGGCTGACCCATTTTTGAAATGAGTCAACCCATTTGGTGAACAAAAAATAAAAATCTTTTAAAATTTAAAAATTATTTTTGAAATGCTGAACCCCAATCCTTGAGCCCGAAAACTTAATTAAAAAAATTAAGTGTTGTCTATAGGGTCTAGAATTGTGAACTAAAAATACTAAGACAAAATCATAAAATTATGGATTAAAGGGTTAGATGAATTAGGTCCATTAATTAGGTTAGACCTAAGGTTAGTTAAAGAATGGATTATCTAGCATAATTGATCAAATCTAACCAAGTATTAATTAGATTAGGTTAAGGACACTCTAGACTCAACTTCAATAGTTGTAGTTGGATGAGTCCATGTCTTTATCCAGATCAAGATGGACTTGATTCATGGCTATACAGTCTAGCTCGAAATTACTAAGTTGGTCAGATTAAACCTAATTAACCAATTGATGTCTAAGATAGGTTTGGCAGTCTAGATCAGTGGTTTTTAATTGAAAGTTACTCGTACTAATTCTACCTTTAATGAGTTAATAGCACATCCCTTCCACTGACCTCACTTACCTGACCGACATGGTCGATTAGAATTTGATTATATCACTTAGTGATTTAAACTAACCCATGTCACTGAAAATCAGTTTGACTAATTTTCAATCAGTAAGACTGAATTAGGTGCCCATGGACTAAAATTAATCCTAGTCTTAACCCCTTGACTTGGTGAAGTCAGTTGGAAGATTTGACTTGATGAAGTCAGTGGAAGAAATTGGTCCGTGTCCTTTTTATCCTTAATCATAAGTAACCTAAATCCTCTAAATTATTAGGTCCTTAAAAATGATTAAGTTATGGTGATAACCAAGTCATAGCCTCGCATTAAGGTGAATAGTAATGAGCTCAATGTTCTGGATGGATATTGAAGGTGCCTTAGATCTGGTGTTCATCGAATATTGAAATTACTATCCATCATATGAAGATTAGATCGCACTCTCTTAGTGGTGATCAAGTTGGCCAAAACTTTCTTTGAGCCTAGTCATCATTAGTTTGATGCACCGAACTCAATCCCTAACCAGACCTTTTCAATGGAGGCCATAGCCTATTGAATTGACTTCTGGGGTAAAGCCTAAATACTAAAAATTATTTAAAAAAATAATTGATTATGAACCTACCTGTAGATGCACACGGGTTGGCCAGAGCTTTCCTCAGATCCATTTGTAATCTATGTGGATTCCAGTATCCACTAAAGAGTTAGTGTAATTTCTCGAATTGAAGGTAGGGGCTATCAATTCATAAAAATAGTAAAAAAACCTTTAGACTAAAGTTCAAGTCTTTAGGATTAATTAATTCAAGTACTAATAAGATTTCATATTTTTCTTTTAGATAAATAGAATGGCTAGTGTTAGCTCCATTCACTATTGGTCAGTGGCAAGCATCTAGGACCTAAGAATGAGGTGTCTAGTATTAACCCTAATTAGGCAAACCCAAAGATGAATCATCCCCTTGACCTAAATAGGCTGAACAAGAGAAATCGGCAAGTGGTTGCTGATCAAGGCTATTATATGATAACACCTTGTAATTTCTTTATTTGTGATACATCTACTTGGATATTAGATATCGGGAGTCTAATTCACATATGTAATTCGTTGTATGAACTTCAAATTGATAGAAAATTTGAGAATGGTGATAGATTTCTTAATATTGGGGAAGAAAGTAAAGTTTCAGTCCTAGCATTGAAAACTCTTGAACCATTTTTCAAACATAATAATATTATTATAAGTGACTATCACTATTGTCCATCTTTTATGATAAACATAATATCTATTGGACTTTTAGTCCAGGATGATTATTATTTGTCAATAAAAAAAAATTATTATGATATCATTATGAATGATGTTATAGTAATGCAAGAATAATTAAGAAATGGTATTTATATTTTATCACAGCCTATTAGTATAATGTATACATCAAATAAATGTCCAGAACTAGATAATGTCATTGATGCCTATCTTTGGCACTGTAGGATCGATCATATAAATAAGAATAGGATTAACAGATTGGTCAAGGAGTATATCCTTGACATCGATGATTATGAATTATTAAATACCTATGAGTCTTGCCTTCTTGGTAAGATGACCAAATCATCTTTTACTAAAAAAGATGAACACTAAGCTTCTAGGTCTAGTACATACTGATATATGTGGATCTATGAACACATGTACTAGAGGTGGGTATTACTACTTCATTACATTTATTGACGACCTATCGAGGTATGAATACATCTATCTTATGAAGAGTAAATTCGATTCATTTGAAATGTTCAAACGATATCAAAATAAGGTAGAAAAATTACTTGAAAAGAGTATTAAAATTCTTCAGTCGGATCGAGAAGGTGAATATCTTTTCAATAAATTTTTGACAGATCTAGAAGAAAATAAAATTCTCTCATAATGGACCCCTCCTAGAATGCCACAGCATAATGATGTATCTGAGAGGAGGAATCAAATCTTGTTGGACATGGTTCGGTCCATGATGGGGTTTGTGAGTCTACCAAATTTATTCTAGTAGTATGCATTCAAGACTGCTTATTTTGTTTTGAATAATATTCCGAGCAAGTTTGTTGCAAAGACTCCATATGAGATATAGACTGGGCATAAGCCAACACTATCTTACTTTAGGATTTAGGGATGTCTGACTTATGTAAAATATTTGTAGCTAGAAAAGCTTGGGCCTAGGTTCGATAAATGCTTGTTTATAAGATACTCTAAGAAAACTAGGGGTTATTTCTTCTACCTTGCCGAAGAACAAAAGGTATTCATTAGCAATATGATAGTTTTTTTGAAAAAGAATTTTCTTAGAAAAGGAACTGCTACCTCTAATGTTGAACTTAGTAAAGTTCGACAAGTAGAAGAACCGACACATTCTAGTGAACCTACAGAACTGGATTTGATAAGATCAAATCTAGAGCCCATTGTTGAGGTATCTTTAAAGAGATCCGATAGAGTACCACATCAACCGAATAGATACTATAGTTTTTTGGTTTGAAATGGTGATCTTATTAAACTCGATGAGAATGACAAGGATCCGATCACCTACATGGATGCCATACAGAGATTTAACTCTGATATATGGCTAAAAATTATTAAATCAAAAATTGACTCAATGAAAGTCAATAGTATATGGACACTGGTTGATCCATCTGAAGGAATAAAATCCATTGGGTGTAACTAGACTTTCAAAAGAAAAAGAGGCATAGATAGAAAGGTAGAGACCTACAAAGCCTATCTGATTGCCAAGGGACATTATCAACATTATGGTATTGACTATAATGAGATATTTTTTCTAGTGGCAATGCTTAAGTCCGTTCAGATCATGCTTGCAATAGCGGCATACCTAGACTATAAGATCTGATAAATGGATGCGAAGACAGCTTTCCTAAATGGAGAGCTAGATGAAGAAGTATATATGAAATAGCCTAAGAGATTTAAATCCATAAATGAGTCCAAGGCGTGTAAGCTTCAGAGATCCATCTATGGATTGAAGCAGGCATCGCAGAGTTGGAATATGCATTTTGATAAGTGATCAGAATGTATGGCTTCATTAAGAATGGAGAGGAACCCTGTGTCTATAAATAGATTAATGGTTTTATAATTATATTTCTTGTACTGTATGTGGATGATATTCTCTTATCAAAAATAATATCCCTACATTACAGAAAATAAAAGTTTGGTTGTCATCGCAATTCTCCATGAAGGACTTGGAAGAAGCTTCCGACATCCTAGGGATGAAGATCTATAGGAATAATCTAAAAGATTGCTTGAATTATTCCAGTTCATGTACATCGATACCGTACTGAAAAGGCTTAGTATGGAGAATTTCAAGAAGAGCTATCTCCTAATAGGCCATGGGATTACTCTCTTTAAGAGAAATTGTTCGATAACTACTCAAGAGAGAGAGCATATGAGTAGAATACCATATGCTTCGGTAGTAGATTCTATTATGTATGCCATGATGTATATGAGATCGGATGTGGCATCTTCACTAGGGGTAGTGAGTAGATACCAGTCTAATCCAAGTGAGAATCATTAAAAAATTGTAAAGACAATCCTGAAGTATTTAAAAAATACAAGAACCAGCAACTCATCTATGGAGATATTGACTTGAAATTTATGTGATATGCTGATTCCAATTTTTAGTCAAATCACGATAATAGAAAGAGTGTGTCAGATTATGTGTTTATCCTGAACGGAGGAGCGATCGACTAGAATAGTTTCAAGCAGCACATTATCATCGATTCTATATTCTAGGTAGAGTATATCACAGCATCCGATGCTACAAAGGAAGCTGTGTGGCAATGAATGTTTATCAACAAGTTGAAAGTGGCACCCTCCTTGGATGGTCTGATTCTGCTATGCTATGACAACATTGGGGCCATAGCTCAAGCGAAGGAGCTGAAAGCACATCAATGCACAAAGCACATTCTGCGTCGCTAATATCTTGTATGAGAGATCATGAAATGAGATGATGTTGAGCTTCAGAAGATCGACGAAAAGAAGAACGTGGCTAACCCCTTTACAAAAGCCTTCGGAATCAAAGAGTTCGACAATCACAAATGAAAGATGTATATTCGATACTATTTTGAGTGGCTTTAGTCTAAGCGAGAGTTATTGAAAAATATATCCTAAAGTCAATCATCTAGATTATATATGGTTAAGCTAAATATAATTTGTACTTGAATTTTAAATGAATAAAATTATTATTTTAGCATTTTATCATTCTTGTGCATCTTCCTATAATGAACTCTTCTATGATGAAGTCCTAAGGACTATTTAGACTCAACAAAGAAAGATTTATCATTTAATCCTTAAACTAGTTCATGACCAAATAATTTATTATTATCCAAGACAACAACATATCGAGTGTAGGTCGTTATGTGCTATAAGTGTTGGTTGTCCTCTTAACCAAGAAGTATGGAGATATTATTATGGCATGTAGGTGAAGTGTAGGGTTACATTTTACTGAACGTACTCCAACTATGAAGCTTTCTGCTGTCAAGAGTTGCTCGCAAAGGATATGGGTATAAGTATCCCTTAGACCTGAGATCACCATGGTAACTTACAAGCAACTCACTGTACTTAGGTACCAGACTACCTGAATTTCTAATTTAGTGATGGAAGGCTACTAGATGTAGTCAAGTACTTATGAAGTCGATGCATAAGTCAAGATGAGATTGACCCCTCTAAGTGTTGGAGTAAGTGCATCACTATATTTCAATTTAGCAAAACATCGGTTGGGATAGTCCATTCAATGGACACTAAATTTTGAAATACATTGTAGATGACTTTCCAGGATTGATAGTTAAATCCTAGGTCATCTTTTAAGCATTGAGATCAAGGAGATAAATTATATGATAATTATATACCACAGATTCATCGATATTGCATTGCAAGTACTCGACCTATTCGAACATTGAGTACCATTGCTTGATGGTCACATCAATTGGTATAGAAAATTGATTCCTATGCTACCGACTTAGGATTCAAACCTATGGGGTCATACATAATAGGAGTTTCTATCTGATCTGATGGCTAATATAGAGTCCCGATGACCTACAACTCTATAGTCAAGAGTTCCATTGAACTGAAACTCTATAATCAAGAGTTTCACTATACTAGGACTCTAAGACTTGCTCATCTGGAACTCTTAAGTCAAGAGTCTTGATGACCTGGGACTCTATGGTCAAGAGTCCCACTAGATTAGGACTCTATAACCAAAAGTCGCATTAGACTGGGACTCTGAGTTCTACTTGTTTGGACTCTCTGATCAAGAGTTTCACTAGTCTGAAACTCTATGATCATGAGTTCTATTTGTTTAGAACACTGGATTTAAGAGTCCCACTGATTTGGGACTCTTTAAGAGTTTCATGTAGATGGGACTTTGTTGCCCAAACATCCATCCGATTGAGACTCTAAGTTTATTAGAGGATTAATTAATCATTTGATTATTGATTAGCTTAATTTAATTAAGCAATGAGGATTCAATCAAATTTGATCGAACTGAATTCGATTGGGATTGATCCAAGTAGGTTATGTGATGACTTAATCGCTATGAAAGATTCGACCCTGATTTAATCAAGATCTAGACCTAATTAATTTTTAATTTGATTAAAAATTTATTGGATTGGGTTAAGTCTAATTTGATTAAATTTAACCTCATCTAATTGGGTCTAGATTAATTAATTTTATTGAAACCAATTTAGACCAAGTAAAATATGATTGGAATTTTAACTCTCTCAAGCGCCCATCCCTTTGACTTTTCCACACTTTTTTTGCCATGCACACTCAGATTTTTTTGTGAAGTTATGCCATGGCTAAGAAGGTATTTGTGTGCCATTTGACTGGGTCTTGGTGTTTGAAAGTGGATGGGATTGTAGCTTGAATTTTGAATTCAAGCGAACCTCTCTAACTTACATTCTTTTCTTCTCCCTATGCCATCCTATTTTCGTCGCCACTTTTAATTAGTTTAAAGGTGGGCGTGCACACCAGAAGGAGAGTTCTTTTGTGTGTTAACCATCTTTTCAAATGTTGGAAAGGATTTAAATTTTATCTTGAATTTTGAATTCAAGATAATTGGTTATTGGTTGGAATAAATTGAACGACTCTCTTATCCTTTGCACGTGGTATTCCCACTTTTTCCATGCCAATTTAAATGGGATTTTTTTTGGCATGTGAGAGAAGAGGGTATTGCAACATGAGGGGTTTCTAAGAGAGGAAAAATCAGAGAAGGGGGCCTTGTCCTGTGTGTGGGAGGCTCAATAGTAGTTCGTGCACCAAATTTCTTTTCTCATGTCCTTCTTCATTTTATTTCTCTTTGGATGCCCATTCAAATTATTTTTTAGAGTGGGTGTATGGCAGATAGGAGAGTCCTCTTATAAAAATTTATTTCATGGGAAAACTCCAAAGAGATAGGGCGTGAGAAGATTTTTGGGTGTCAGAGTTTTTTTGGTGTATCAAACCCTAGAGTTGGGACTCTAGGTTCGGGTAGAGAGATCAAATGCTGTGAGTGTTTGATCACCACCAGATTTTATCACTACCTAATTATCCTCCAATGTACATGATCCAATTTTTTGAAGCATCCAAGAGATCTGAAAGAAGATGATCGATTGGATTAATCAAAGATCAATTATCATAGGGCCCAGTGAGAAGCTAGCACTCAGATGGAGCTAGTCAGGATCAGGAGCTCCATATGAACCAACCATAGAGGCTGGATGAGTGTGCAGTTACAGCACGATACTAGAGCTTTTTTTAATGGATTCAAATCATGGAGATTAGCTACCCATGCATAGGTATCGAGTTCAGAACTCAAATCAGTCAACAAATATGATTTGCTGATCGATCGCATTTAAATTTTTAATTACATATTAGCATGTCTAGATCCTAAGTAGGATTTATTGATATGTTCAATACATGCTTAGAATTAATAGTAGATTAATTTTAGCTTTCATTGTTATTTAATTTTAAAAATATTTTGAAAATGCATGCTAAAAACCCTGCGCGATTTTCAATAATGGTATAAGAGCATGGGTTGCTTGACATATTTTAATATGTAACTAGAAAAATTAAATGTTAGCATATTTGATATGTTAGATCTAGATAACTTAATAATCGAGAAAGAATGTACCACCAAACTGTCCGATCATAAGGGACAAGTATGGTTTAAAGACCATCTCCTCCCATTTAAGAGAGATCCCTTATGGCGATAGGGGTGCCATCGTGAACTCATTCATTAAAATGAATAGTGAAAGAATTTTATTAAAACTATTTCAATATGAAAGTTAAAAACAAATGTATTTAGATTCGATCTAAAAATTGATTTATAGTTTAATTTTTATTATATGCTTTATTTTTTATTATGAAACTAGTAATAGATTGTTGTTTATGAAATGAGCTGACCCATCTTTGAAATGAGTCAACCCACTTGATGAACAAAAAATAAAAAATTTTTAAAATTTAAAAATTATTTTTGAAATGTCGAACCCCAATCCTTCAGTCCGAAAATATAATTAAAAGAATTAAGTGTTGTCTATAGGATCTAGAATTGTGAATTAAAGATCCTAAGACAAAATCATATAACTGTGGGTTAAAAGATTGGATGAATTAGGTCTATTAATTGGGTTAGACCTAAGGTTAGTTAAAGTGGATTAATCTAGTATAATTGATCAAATCTAACTAAGTATTGAATTAGATTAAGTTAAGGACACTCTGGACTCAACTTCAATAGTTGCAGTTGGACGAGTCTACGTCTTTAACGAGACCAAGATGTGCTTGATTCATGGCTAAGCGGTCTAGCCCAAAATTACTAGATTGATCAGATTAAACCTAATTAGCTGGTTGGTGTCTAAAGTAAGTTTGGTAGTCTAGACCAATGATTTTTAATTGAAAGCTACTCGTACTAATTCGACCTTTAATGAGTTAACAGCATATTCCTTTCATTGATCTCACTTGCCTAGCCAACATGGTCGATTAGAGTTTGATTAGATCACTTAGTGATTTAGGCTGACTCATGTCACTAGAAATCAGTTTGACTAATTTCAATCAGTAAAATTGAATTAGGTGCCCATGGACCAAAATTAATCCTAGTCCTAACCAATTGATTTGGTAAAGTCAGTTAGAGGATTTGACTTGATGAAGTCAGTGGGAGTAATTGGTCCTTGTCCTTTTTATCCTTAAATCACAAGTAACCTAAATCCTCTAAATTATTAGGTCTTTAAAAATGATTAAGTTATGGGGATAACCAACTCATAGCCATCCATTAAGATGAATAGTAATGAGTCCAACGTTCAGGATGGACATTGGAGGTGCCTTACATCTGGTGTTCATCTGGATATTGAAATTACTATCGATCATATGATGATTAGGTCATATTCTCTTAATGGTGATCAGGTTGGTCAAAGCTTTTCGTGGACTTAGTCATTATTGGTTTGATGCACCAAACTCAATCATGTTAATGGTTGGATCTAACCAGATCTTTTTAGTGGAGGCCATAGCCTACTGAATTGACTTCTGGGGCAAAACCTAAATACTAAAAATTCTTTGGAGAAATAATTAGTTATGAACCAACCTATAGATGCACATGGGTTGGCCAGAGCTTTCTTTGGGCATGTTTGTAATCTATGTGGATTCTAATACCAACTAAAGAGTTAGTATAATTCCTCAAATTGGAGGTAGAAGCTTTTAATTCATAAAAATAGTGGAAGAACCTTTAGATTAAAGTTCAAATCTTTAGGGTTAATTAATTCAAGTACTAATAAGATTTCATGTTTTTCTTTCAAATAAATAGAATGGCTAGTGTTAGTCCACTTCATTCACTATTGATTAGTGGCAAGCATTTAGGACCTGAAAACAAGGTGTCTAGTGTTAACCCTAATCAGGCAGACCCAAAGATGAATCATCCTCTTGACCTGAATAGGCTGAATAGGAGAAATCAGCAAGTGGTTCCTAATCAAGATTGTTATATAATAACACCTTACAATATTTTCATTTGTGATACATCTACTTGGGTATTAGATACCGAAAGTCCAATTCACATATGTAAATCATTGCATGCACATCAAATCAGTAAAAAGTTTAAGAATGACGATAGATTTCTTAATGTTGGGGATGGAAGTAAAGTTTCAGTCCTAGCATTGAAAACTGTTGAGCTATTTTTCAAACATAATAATATTGTTTTAAGTGACTATCACTATTATCCATCTTTTATAATGAACATAATATCTATTGGGCTTTTGGCCCAAGATGGTTATTATTGTTTATCGATAAAAAAAATTATTATGATATCATTATGAATGTGTTACAGTAATGCAAGGACAATTAAGAAATAGCATTTATATTTTATCATAACCTATAGTATAATATACACATCGAATAAATGCCCAAAACTAGATAATATCATTGATGTCTATCTTTGGCACTATAGGCTCGATCATATTAACAAAAATAGAATTAACAGGTTGGTCAAGGAGTGTATCCTTAACATCAATAATTGTGAATCATTGAATACCTATGAGTCTTGCCTTCTTGGTAAGATGACAAAATAACCTTTTGTTGGAAAAGGTGAATGGGCCATTGAGCTTCTAGGTGTAGTACATACTAATGTATCTGGACCTATGAATACATGTGCTAGAGGTGGATATTACTACTTCATTACATTTACTGATGACTTATTGAGGTATGGATACGTCTATCTTATGAAGAGTAAATTTGATTCATTTGAAATGTTCAAACGATATCAAAATAAAGTAGAAAAATAACTTGGAAAGAATATTAAAACTCTTCGATCAGACTAAGGAGGTAAATATATTTTCAATAAATTTTTGACATATCCAAAAGAAAATAAAATTCTCTTACAATAGACCCCTACTGTAACACCACAGCATAATGGTGTATCTGAGAGGAGGAATCAAACCTTATTGAACATAGTTCAGTTCATGATGGGGTTTGCGAGTCTGCCAAATTTATTCTAGAGATATGCACTTGAGACTGCTTATTTTGTTTTGAATAATATTTTGAGCAAGTCTATGCTCATTTTTTTTGGTGACAATGCTCAAGTCTGTTTGGATCATGCTTGTGATAGTGGCATACCTAGACTATGGATCATGCTTGTGATAGCGGCATACCTAGACAAATGAATGTGCAAATAGTTTTTCTAAATGGAGAGCTAGATGAAGAGATATATATGATAAAGCCTGATGGATTTTCATACACAGACGAGTCTAAGGTGTGCAAACTTCAGAGATCCATCTATGGATTAAAGCAGACATCGCAGAGTTGGAACATACATTTTGATAAAGTGATTAGAACGTATGGCTTTGTTAAGAATGAAGAGGAATCCTGTGTCTATAAATGGGCTAATGATTATGTAATTATATCTCTTGTACTGTATGTGGATGACATTCTCTTAATCAAGAATGACATCCCTGCATTACAGGAAATAAAGGTTTGGCTATCCTCGCAATTCTCCATGAAGGACTTAGGAGAAGCTTTCTACATCCTAGGGATGAAGATATATAGGGATAGATCTAAAAGGTTGCTTGAATTGTTCCAATCCATGTACATCAATACCGTGCTGAAAAAGTTCAACATGAAGAATTTCAAGAAGGACTATCTCTTGATAGGCCATGGGATTACTCTCTCTAAGAGGGATTGTACGATAACTCTTCAAGAGAAAGAGCGTATGAGCAGAATACCATATGCTTCAGTAATGGATTCTATTATGTATGTCATGATGTATATGAGATCGGATGTGGCATACTCACTAGGGGTAGTGCATAGATACCAGTCTAATCCAAGTGAGAATCACTAGAAAGTCATAAAGATAATGCTAAAGTATTTGAGAAATACTAAGGACTAATGGCTCATCTATGGAGATATTAACTTGAAACTTATGGGATACACTGATTTTAATTTTCAGTCAGATCACGATGATAGTAAGAGTGTGTCAGGCTATATGTTTATCCTAAATGGAAGAGCGATCTGCTGGAAGAGTTCCAAATAATACACTGTGATCAATTCTTTATGCGAGATAGAGTATGTCGTTGCATCCGATGCTATAAAGGATGCTATGTGGCTGCGAAAGTTCATCAACGAGCTAAAAGTGGCACTCTCCTTAGATGGTTCGATTTTGCTATAATGTGACAACATTGGGGTCATAGCTCAAGTGAAGAAGTCGAAGGCATATTAGTGCATAAAACATATTCTATATCGCTACCATCTTGTACGAGAGATCATGGAACGATGTGATGTCGAGCTTCAGAAGATCAACGAAAAAGACAACGTGGCTGACCCCTTTACAAAAATCCTCAAAATCAAAAAGTTCGATAATCATAAATGAAAGATGGATATTCGATACTGTTCTAAGTAGCTTTAGTCTAAATGAGAGTTCTTGAAAAATATATCCTAAAGCCAATCATTTAGATTATAGATGGTTGAGCTAAATATAATTTATACTTAAATTTTTAATGAATAAAATTATTATTTTGGTATTTCACCACTCTTGTGCATCTTCCTATAATGAACTCTTCTATGATGAGGTCCTAAGGACTATATAGACTCGACAATGAAGGATTTATCATTTAGACCTTAAATTAATTCGCGATCAAATGATTCGTTGTTACCCAAGATAACAATGTATCGAGTATAGATCGTTGTGTGCTATAAATATTGGTTGTCCTCTTAACCAAATAGTATGAAGATACTATTATGGCATGCAGGTAAAGTGTAGGATTACATTTCACTAAACGTGATCCAACTATGGAGTTCTCTACTATCAAAAGTTGCTTGCAAAGGATATGGGTATAAATATTCCTTAGACCTGAGATCACCACGGTAACTTGCAAGCAATGCACTGCACTTAGATACCGAACTACCTGAATTTCTAATTTAGTGATAGAAGGCTATTAGGTGCAATTAAGTACTTATGAAGTTGGTGCACAAGTCCAGATGAGATTGACCCCTCCAAGTGTTGGAGTAAGTGCATCACTATATTTCAATTTAGCAAAACATCGATTAGGATAGTCCATTCAATGGACATTGAATTTCGAAATATACTGTAGATGACTTTTCAGGATTGACAACTAAATCCTAGATCATCTTTTGAGCATTGATGTCAAGGGGATGAATTATACGGTAACCATATACTATAAGTTAGTCGATATTGCGTTGCAACTATTCAATCTATCCGAATGTTGGGTACCATTGCTAGATGGTCACATCAATTGATATAAAATATTGATTTCTATGCTATCGTTTTAGGATTCGAACCTATGGGATCACACACAATAGAAGTTTCTACCTAATCTGATGGCTGATATAGAGTCCTAATATCCTAAAACTCTATGATCAAGAGTCCCACTGAACTAAAAATTTGTGATCAAGAGTCCACCTTGACTAAGACTCTGAGTCCTACTCGTCTAGGACTCTCAGATCAAGAGTCCTGATGACTTGAGACTATGATCAAGAGTCTCACTAGACTGAAACTCTGAGTCATACTTACTTAAGACTCTCTGATTAAGAGTCCCACTAGTTAGAACTCTATGATCCTTAGTTCTACTTGTTTGGGACACTAGGTTCAAGAGTCCCACTAATTTGGGACTCTTTAGGAGTTTCATATAGGTGGGACTCTATAGACCAAACACCCATCCGATTGGGACTCTATATTTATTGAAGAATTAATTAATAATTTAATTACTAATTAGCTCAATTTGATTGAGCAATGAGGGTTCGATCAAATCTGATTGAATTGGATTCGATTGGATTTGACCCGATTAGCTTATGTGATGACCTAATCGCTATGAAAGATTCGATCCTGATTTGATCAGGGATTGGATCTAATTAATTTTTAATTTGATTAAAAATTTATTGGATTGGGTTAAGCCTAATTTAGTTGGGTTTAACCTAGTCTAATTGAGTCTAGATTAATTGGTTTTGTTGAAATCAATTTGGACTTAGTCAAATAAGATTTGAATTTTAACTCTTTTATGCGCCCATCCCTTTAACTTTTCCACACTCTTTTTCCCATGCACACTCTGATTTTTTCGTGAAGTTATTCCATACATAAGAAGGTATTTGTGCACCATTTGATCGGGTCTTGGTGTTTGAAAGTGGATAGGATTGTAGCTTAGATTTTGAATTCAAGCGAACCTCTCTAACTTACATTCTTATCTTCTCCCTACGGCACCCTATTTTTGTTGCCACTTTTAATTAGTTTAAAGATGGGAATGTGCACTAGAAGGAGAGTCCTTTCATGTGTTAATCACTTTTCCAAATGTTGGAAAGGATTAAAATTTTATCTTGAATTTTGAATTCAGGATAATTGATTTTTGGTTGAAACAAATTGAACGACTCTCTCTTATCCTTTGCACATGGTATTCCCACTTTTTCCACGCCAATTTAAATGGAAATTTTTTTGGCATGTGAGAGAACATGGTGATGCAACGTGAGGGGTTTTTGAGAGAGAGAAAATTAGAGAAGGAGCTCTTGTCCTGTGCATGGAAGGGTCAAAAGTAGTTCCTGTGCCAAATTTCTTTTCTCACATCCTTCTTCATTTTATTTCTCTTTGGATGCCTATTCAAATTACTTTTGAGAGTGGGAATATGGTAAATAGGAGAGTCCTTCTTCTATAAAAAATTGTTTCATAGAAAAACTCCAAAGAGAGAGGGTGTGAGAAGATTTTTGGGTGTCAAAGTTTTTTTAAGTATGTGAAATCTTAAAGTTGGGACTCTAGGTTCGGATGGAGAGATCAAGTACTGTGAGTGCCCGATCACTAGATTTTCACCACTACCTTATCATACTCCAATGTATATGATCTAATTTTCTGGAGTGTTCAAAAGATATGAAAGATGGCGATCGATTGGATTGATTGAAGATCAGTTGTTGAAGGCCCCGATGAGGAGCTAGCACTCTGGTGGAGCTGGTCAAGATCAGGAGCTCCATGTGGACCAACCATAGAGACCGAATGAGTATGCGACTGTAGTACGACACTAGAGTTTCTTCTAGTGGATTCAAATCATGGAGATCAGCTATCCGTTCGTAGGTATCAAGTTCTGAACTCAAATCGATCAGCAAATATAATCGATCGACAAATATGATTTGCTGATCGATCGCATTTAAATTTTCAATTACATATTAGCATGTCTAGATCCTGAGTAGGATTTATTAATATGATCAATGCATGCTTAGAATTAATAGTAAATTAATTTTAGCTTTTGCTGCTATTTAATTTTAAAAATATTTTAAAAATACATGCTAGAAATCTTGCACGATTTCCAATAGTGGCTCATCTAGTTTATGAAATATACAATTCAAAGATATAGTGAACTAGGAAAGAATGAGAAGAGCTATGATCATTAATCATGCAGTCATCTACTTAAGTTTGATTAGACTCGTACCTATCACTACGTCATTACTTGTCATAGTGCTATGCAGAGTCGACGCAGATATTCGTGCATTTTCCTTTTATCCTTGCTCACTTAAGCCAGAGGTTTTAGAGTCATTTATCTTCTTATTAGGACATTCTCATGCCAAATGTCCCTATCTACCACACTGATAACATGCTCCAAGCTTCTTAAGATAAGATCCCCCATGATTTTTACCACAATGCTCATAGGTCTCTGCTCCCTTCTTCTTCTTCCTAGAGTTGTTCTCTAAGTTTTCATGTTGATCACTTTGAGTTTCTATTAGTCTAGATCTCTTCTTATCCTTTCTTTCCTATTTTGATCTTTTCATATCTGATTCAACTTTCAAAGCTCGTTCTAGCATATTCTTGTAATTGTTAAATAGGTGAGAGGATAAATGAGACTAAATTTTATATCCTAGACCATGGTCAAATCTATTTGCTTTGCTTCTTTTAGACTCTATAAGCTAGGGACAAAATCGACCTAACTCATTGATTTATTTACATATTCTAGTACTGTTATGTCATCCTTTTGCTTCAAAGCTAAGAACTCATTCTCTTTTACTAATCTCATTGACTCATGAAAATATTTTTCATCAAATACTTTCTTGAACTCCTCTCATGCCAACTGATTATCCATATTTTCATATGCAATTTTTATTGTAGTCCACCAAAACTCAGCATTTTCTTTTAGTATGGGAATGGCTAGCCTAACCTTCACATCCTTGGGATACTATAGTGCATCAAACATTATTTCTATTTTCTGAATCCAAGTCTCTGCAACTAGAGGATCAAGTCCACCCTCAAATAGTGATGGGCTGAGCCTTCTAAGCCTCTCATAATAAGACTCTAAAGATGGCATAGGCCGAGGAGCAGATGGTGTCTATTGTTATTGTTATTGAATAAGTTGAGCCACTACTTCACAAACTCTAGCAATATTTGCTTGAGTAGCCAGCACATTAGGAGCCTGCTCAACCATCTAGTTGGCATCTATCAATGTAATCCTTCTTGCTCCTCTCCTCTTAGTGGCAATATTTGCTAAGACTTCATTCTCACCATCGCTTATCATCACCTATCAAAAATACTAGCATTGATTAGCTTCTTAAATAAGAAACAAGAACTCTAAGAAAAATCATCTATTCTCATTCAATTAAATATGATCTAGCAAAATGAGATCTATTTACCCATTACTAGACTTTCAAGGTCTACTCATGATCAAACCTATTGCTAGACATCAAGTATTGCCCATTATCAAACCTATTGCTCTGATACCATAAAATATCACACCCCAAATTTGGGATATAACACGGCCATATTATCGAAGGATGCCACCCTTGATAATACGAAGTCTATCACTCATAATCACTTAAAATTTATTATAATAAAAAATAAAAAAAGATTTAATTTTATTATTATCAAGTAATTAAACCAATATTGGTCCAAATTATCTAAATCCTAAAAACAAACATCAAACCCATATCTTAAAATTATAAACAATCCATTATAAGTTCATGATCATTTAATAAACTAAGTTTAGCTACCAAAATTTCTAAACTTGCTATGTAGATCTTCAAGCCTAGATTCTTCATTAGTTCCAACCTTAATCCTCTATAAAAGAAAAAAAAATAAAGAGGTATGAGCTACACTAGCTTAGTAAGTAAAAACTATGCTTTCTTACAGGATCAAGCATAAGTTTTTTCATGATAATATAATATTTAAAAAATAATAAATATAATAAAATAAAAGTATTTCATAAAGTATAATATAAAATAAGTCATATAGTTAATTATGCATGCTTAAATCATGCAGTTTCATAAATATGATTCGTAAATCATTCTTGATCATATATTCATGCCATATTTTAAAATCTTACTCACAGATATTCATGCTAAGATCACTATTATACCCATGATAGGGTAATATTTCTTAATCGATAGGATTCTTATTTCTTGTGCTAACTTGAAACTTATTTGTAGGACCATGTTTCTTGTGGATGCTAGCTCCAGATGTCGACTTTTTCAAAAGGAATTCATTCATAGCTATCTAAGAGCATTTAAAATTCGTATATCTTTTTCTTAAAATATACATATATTTAGATAAAAAAATATTAAAATTCATGCATCATAAAATATATCATTTTCATAAAATATATTCATAAAAGTATTAGAAAATATGTCATAAAGCCAATCATCTAAGTGATAGATGATTAAAATTAGTATATAAATTATCTAATAATGATAGTTATTTAGCAGGTTCATCATAGAAGTTCTATCTTTCTTAAATGAACTCCTAAATTATGATAAAGTCTTTAGAACCATAATTAATCGATAAAAAAGGATTTATTGAATGGTTCTTAAACTGTTTATGATCAAATGATAAATTATTAACAAGGACGATAACTTATTGAGTGTAGATCGTTGTATGCCATATGCGTTAGTTGTCCTTGAAACTAAGTGATGTCGAGACACTGGTATGGCATCCAAATGAGATGTAGAAGTATATCTGCATCAAACGTAACCAATGTAGCACTCTACTATCAAGAGTAGCTAGCTAAGGCCAATGCATATAAGTGTCCCTCCAACCTGAGATCATCATGATGACTTGCAAGCAACTCACTGTACTTTGATGGCAGACTGCCAAAATTTTTAATATAAGTTTGAAAGATTTTTGGATATAGTCAGGTACCTATGAAGTCAGTGTGTGAGTCAAGATTGGATTGACCACTCCTGATTAGCTTCAGAAAGAGAATATCTCATTGTATTTCAATTTAGCAAAATCTAGGCCTAGGTAATCCTTGTGAGAAGTCACAAGATTTGCAAAATTTTGAAACATAATGGAGATGACTTCTACATGAGTATTGACAGTATACGCAAAATTATCTTGAGCATTATTAATCAAAGGGATGAATTATACCATAATCATGGGCTAAGGTTCTAAGAATGTTACTTTGCATACATTCGACCTATCTAGACATCAAGAATCATTGCTAGATGGTTACTTCAACTGGTACAGAAATTGATTCCTATGCTACCGACATAAGTTCAAACCAATGGGGTCACACACTTTAGAGGTTGTAACCAGATTAGATGGTTAATTGATGATTGAAAATCATTCTAAGATCAAACATTCAATGCGATTAATGTTTGACCTAATACAAGTATTGCAGGAGGATCGATTAGCAATTGGATTGCTAATTAGCTCAATTTGATTGAGCAATTGGGCTGAGATCAAGTCTAATTAAATTAAATTTAATTAGAATTAATTTGAATTTAATTATATTAAGTTTAATTGATTTATTGGATAAACCAGTTGTAAGAAAAAAATAATTTCTAGTTGGACTAGGATTTGAGTGCACCTAATTTCTAATTGAGTTAGAATTTAAATCAAATTTAAATTTGATCTAAATTTAACTTAATTAGATTCCTAGTTGGACTAGGATCACCGATAACTAGGCTTGTGCTAATTTTATTTTAATTAGATTAAAAATTGATTTGACCTAATCAATACATGAGAATCCTAGTTAGACTAGGATTTCTTTTTTCCTTGCAAAAATAATCTCCATGCCCACTTATTTTTATTTCCAAATTTTTCTATGATTTTCATTTCTAAGACTGATTTTCCATGCCCCATATCTGATTTAATTTGAATCAAATCTAATTTGTTCATTATGGAAAGAGGTTTGGGTTTGTTTCCTTTTGAAAGAGTCCCTCTTGACCAAAACACCTCTTTCCCTTGTGCGCCATTTCTCTCCATGCCACATAGTTTTGTTCACCCCTTTTCTCTCCAGATTTTGTGCGATGGTTTCCTTCTCTCCATGCACAAAAATTGTGGGGAGGCGTCCAAGAGTTGGACGCCCCCAATCTCTTCCTTTTTCCTTGTTTGACTAGGTCAACTTGACCTAGTCTTCCTATTTTCTTGGACACCTCCTTGTATCAGTTTAAGGCATCAAAAAAATTTTAGGATTCCACATGAAAAGATAGAAGAAAAGAAGGGAGGCCGTGGAGATTTGAGGTGCCTACTTTCTTGGAGAAAAAGATTTCATTAGGACATGAAAAGTTCACATCCTGATGAAGACAAACGTAAGAGAATATTGTTTTCTCTTGTAATTTTCTTTCATGTTATTTTCTTCTTATTTTTATGTAATTTTTATATGATAAAAATATAAGAGAGAGAGAGAGAGAGAGAAAGAGGGCGTGGGAATGGATGCTCCAAGGAGTTGGGGCATCATGGTCACTTTTGGACATGATTTGATCATGTCATGATGAGAGGAAAGTGAAGATAAGATAGTCTTCTCTTAGGATTCTTTCGAGAATCTTTTCTTTTTAATTTTAATATAAATTTTCTATTAGAAAAATTAGAAAGAAAGAGATCTAGAAGCATGAAAATTTTCTAGAGAAGGTCTCCCCATGTCCAAGTATGGAGATCTATTTAGGATATCAACGGTTGATGTCCTGAGAAGAGAAGATGTGTCTTCTCTTAGGATATTTTTTAACTATTTATTGGTGCAGAATCTGATTGACGCCGGATCGAGCTGGAGTTGGAGAAGAAGAAGTCACTATCGATGACCTGCGAAATAAAGTCTTGTTCAAAGTTGATGGTGGTGGCTCTGGTAGTATTCTCTGACAATCAAGTCAGCGCTTCTAGCTTATAGAAATGGAGTGCTCAGGCAAGAATTCAATAGAGTTTTTGGAAAGGAGAAGAGAGCTTAGAAAAAATGTATCTAGAGGATCCCTTTTTATAGACGAAGCCTGTTGTAACCATTCGATAGTAGAGTCGCCTGTAGCAGATTAATAAATAATAGTCATAACCGTTCTGATAAATGACAGTCGTAACCATCCAATAGTGGGATTGCCTGTTCATTGAGATTTAATAGTCAATGTCAGGAGGAAGCAAGTATTGGTTGGTGAAGAACTTTAACATATATCAATTTCAAAGAAGTTTGGACTCCTAAATGGAATATGGCTAGAGGGGATCATCTGGAAGGAATATTACTTGAAATCTGAAAGTAATCCGCTAGAGAAATTCAAATGAAGCTTGACTAAAGAAGAAGTTTGAAAGAAGTTTGGCTCCTAAAAAAATTTGACTGAATGAGAGGTCCGGAAGGAGTTCGGCTCCTGAAGAAATTCGACTGAAGGAGACATCCGAAAGGAGTTCAGCTCTTGTAGAAATTTGACTGAAGGAGAGATCCGAAAGAAGTTCGGCTCCTCGAGGAATCTGACTGAAGGAGACGTCCGAAAGGAGTTCGACTTCTATAGGAATCCGACTGAAGGAGACGTTCGAATGAAGTTCGACTCCTATAGAAATCCGATTGAAGAAGACATCCGGAAGAAGTTCGACTTCTAAAGGAATCCGACCAAAGGAGACGTCCAAAAGAAGTTTGGCTCTTATAGAAATTCGACTGAAGAAGACGTCTGGAAGGAGTTTGACTCCTAAAGGAATCCGACTGAAGAAGACATTCGAAAGGAGTTTGGCTCCTGTAGAAATCCGACTGAAGGATAGATTTGGGAGGAGTTCGACCGTTGGAGGGAGTCTAGGTGCTTGAAGGAGTTTGGCTAGGGTTCGATTGTTGGAGGGAGTTCGAGAGGGGTTCAACTACTAGATGAGTTCGACTGCTAAAGAAGTTCGATCGGGGTTCAGCTGCTGTAGGAGTTCGGCTGCTAAAGGAGTTCAATCGAAATTCAACTGCTGGAGGAGGAATTTCCAATCGAAGCTCTTCAATGACTACCAATCGTATTAGGCTAAGCATCAGACTGAAGTTCGGTAGGAGTGAAATTTATCCTCAACAATAGTCTCCCAACTCCCGAGTTTGAAATTCGAAAAAAGGGGTACAAAAAAGATGACTATCAAAGTCCTTTTTCGGGCCCTACAATCGTTCAGGTTGAAGCTTGGGGGAGATCTTATCTCCAGCCGAGGTTGAAGGAGATCTTATCTTCTACTAATGTTGAAGTTGAAGCTCGGAGGAGATCATATATCTAGTCGAGGTTGAAGGAGATCTTATCTCCTACTGAGGTTGAAGGAGATCTTATCTCTTATTGACGTTGGCGTTGAAGCATGGGAGAGATCTTATCTCTAGCCGAGGTTGGAGGAGTTCTTATCTTCTGTTTGAAGAAAAATCCTAATTTTCTTGGGTCAGGTTCATTCAAATCTGATTGAATCGAGAGATAGATTTCAAAAATTTTCTCTTAGATCCTAATCAAATCTGACATTTTTCAGATCTGATTTTATGATTTGATAATCAAAAAAATTAAATTAAATCAAATCTAAATTAATTTTACCTTGATTCTGGGTAATCTGATTACCTGTTGATGATTGTGCTGAAGCCCTAAGATTCTGGATCTAGCCACACAAGTGCCTGGCCTCTATCGGTATCCACTCATGCTGGATCTGGAGATCTTCTCCTTTTTTATCTCATCTCCAAAAATCAAATCTAGATCAGATTTGGAGGATCTTCAAAACTCCTTCTGAAGATCAGCAGTCGTCTCTGCAGCAGTGCTGCCTTCTTCCTTTCTCGTTAGCCTTTTCTTGCCTGAATAGCACTAATCTGAAGGCCCAACTTCCTTGGGCGTGAAGAGGAGAGAGAGGATCAGAAAGGTGGCATTGAAGAGGGAGAGGTGCAGCTATGGGGCGTGGCTAGGAGAGAAGTCTTTTTTTTTCAAAAGTGAGCGCAGATAGGTCTTTATATAGATCCTGCTGCACCATGCAGTGCCACATCACCCTGGCCAATCACGTTGCTTCATTTAATTAGATCTAAATCTGATTGGTGGGATGGCATCACCTGATCCAATCAGATAAGAAACCCACAGATTCATCTTAATGTGGCACCTAAGACTGGTCAAAGTCTATAGGTGAGGGTCACCTAGTTTGAATCCAAGAAGCAACCTGCAGTCCCATCCGTATGGGACTTCAGGCATCCCTATCCATGGATGCACGCCATCCTAGGCGTGTGCCCCCTTCTTTTCAATTTTTAGGGAGGGGACAAGCCCCTATCTGCTCTCCAATAAGTGCATGACACATGGGCAGATGTCCAAGGGTCAAAGGTCAATGTTTGACTAAAGTCAAAGGACAAGAATTAGTAGGTGATGAAAAATGGCAGGTGCTATCTCAAATTTATCTCATAAACTAAGACAATCCTTTTTTAACCTGAACAAGCTCCAGTCAGATCAAGTAAAGGTACCTGAGTGAGCACAAACATATTTGGCTCAGTCGAGATAACTTTTAATGATAGAAAAAAGAGAACGTTAGGCTCAATCGTGTGCTAGCACGATTTTCTTGAACCTAATTGAATCTAATTCAAATCAATTGAATTGGTTTAGTCCAATTGATGATACTAAATCCAAACCCTTATTTGTGTGACCTAGTTAGGTTCAGTTCTGTATGGTAATGGGATATGTAGTAATCTCCATCATCAACATCATCGAAACTTCTTTCGATGGATCAGAACTCTTCTGATTCAAACAACTAGAATGATCGATCATCTAAATCATTCTAATTGCTCCCAGAATCCATCAGTGATACCTAGCAGTATATGATGGCAACAAATCAAAACTGAAAATGAACCTCTCGATGTAGCTACTTGTGTGATTAAGTTCTTCTATCTTGAGCCCCGATCAGATTCGGATTAGGGTGAACTCGTCAAACCCTAATTTCTATCATATGATTTAATCATTTGATTCAAGTCCAATTATGAAAATCTTAATAGAAACTCTTTCTATTATTTCACTCCCTGCCATGGCCATGGGCTTATGAACTTGATTCTCATGATCATCATAGGACTGCTCCTCATCCACCGAGGTAGATAGATTTCATCTTGATGTAATTCAGTTCCTACAATGAACATGCTATAGCCAACATACACCTCAGAGTTCTAAATGGCTAGGAGACCGAGTCATGGTGTAGTCAAACTATAACACCCTCAAGGTGAACTGCCGATGCACTTCAGGTCAAAAAATCAGACACACTACTGCAACTTCGAGTCAGTCATCAATGAGAAGGTAGACTTCCTTATGACTACTTGAGGTGGTCACGCTCAGTGCCCTCATTCTCTAACGAGTATCTGTACTCTCACTCTAGTATCTCTACACCGTAGACTCAAGACTCATCTATTATAAAGAAGCGATTATACACTAACCTTCCGAATCAATCACTATCCTCATGATGATCCTACGATCAGAAGCATTTTATGAGTTAATAATGAAGATTCTTGTCTTAAATTTTCAACTCTTGAAAATAAGAATTATCATTACCATTAACACAAGGGATGTATCACAGACACTAAATACACATATGTGATAGAAAATAACCCATTTTATTATTTATAGTCAAAATTATAATTTTGCCCCTAGAAGTGTATTACAAGTGTCAATCAATTCTGACTTCTAGGGCACACATATCTAACACTGTTGAGGTTGAAATTGATACTTGGAGGAGATCTTATCTCCAGCCGAGGTTGAAGAAGATCCTATCTTCTATTGAAGTTGAAGCTCAAAAAGATCTTATCTTCAATCGAGGTTGCAGGAGATCTTATCTCCTATTGACGTTGGTGTTAAAGCTTGCATGAGATCTTATCCCCAACTGAGGTTGAAGAAGATCTTATCTCCTGTTGATGTTAAAGTTGAAGCTCTGGGGAGATCCTATCTGCAGCCGAAGTTGAATGAGATCTTATCTCCTATTGATGTCGGCATTAAAGCTTGGGGGAAATCTTATTCCAGCCAAGGTTGAAGGAGATCCTATCTCCTATTGAAGTTGAAGCTTGGGAGAGATCTTATCTCCAACCGAGGTTGAAGGAGATCTTATCACCTGTTGATGTTGGCGTTGAAGCTCGGGGGAGATCTTATCTCCAGCCGAAGGTTGAAGGAGATCTTATCTCCTATTGATGTTGAAGTTGAAGCTCGGAGGAGATCTTATCCTCAACCGAGGTTGAAGGAGATCTTATCTCCTATTGACGTTGAAGTTAAAGCTTGGGGGAGATCTTATCTCCAGCCGAGGTTGAAGTAGATCCTATCTTCTCTTGAAGTTGAAGCTCGGAGGAGATCTTATCTTCAATCGAGGTTGAAGAAGATCTTATCTTCTATTAAAGTTGAAGAAGATCTTGTCGAGGTCTCTCCCCTCATCTCATCTAAAAAGAATGAGGTCTTCGATTTTGCTCACATTAGGATGAGGTTCTCCTCCTAATCCTAATGGGCTGTAGGGACACTTAAGGGCCATTATCAGGACCTCTCCCCTCATCTCATCTAAAATGAATGAGGCTTTTGATTTTGCTCATCTAAAATGAACGAGGCCTTCGATTTTGCTCACGCTAAGATGGGGTTCTCCTTCTTTTCCTAATGGACAGTAGGGACACTTAAGAGCCATTGTCAAGACCTCTCCCCTCATCTCGTCTAAAATAAATGAGGCCTTCGATTTTGCTCATGTTAGGATGAGGTTCTCCTCCTGTTCCTAATGGACTATAGGGGCACATAAGGACCGTTGTCAGGGCCTCTTCCCTTATCTCATCTAAAATGAATGAGGTCTTCGATTTGCCGAGGTTAACATGGCCATTTTTTATCGCTTCTTTCATTCTCAGATTTTCTGAATTCCAAGATTGTGGGAGCGTTGTTCCTCTGAGCTCTTTCAGATGATAAGCTCCGGATTGAATGACCTCCTATATTTCATACGGATCTTTCCAATTTGGGGCAAGCTTCTCCAGGCTCTAAGGCTAAGAAATGGCGGCTCATCGAAGCACTAAATCTTCTAGAGATAGTATTGATGATGCCGAGAGGCAGTCGATCTCCTTGTTCCTCACTCCTTGGTGGTTCTGATTGCGGTAGTTTCCTTAACCGATCTTTTCTTGCTTCAGACCGATATCTGTGGAGCATTGAGGGGGGCGTAGTTATGAAACCTTCTAGGGGGAGAACTTCTTTGTACCCTTTTATCGGAGCTTCTTTAACGATGAGCTCGAGGAGGAGTTCGGGCTCGCTTGCGCTTAGGGGAAGTCCATGAGCTTCATTCGGCCCTCCATCAGCTGCGAGATTATTAGATTCATCCGCTTGCCACTCTCCTATAGTTTTCTCATCCTTCAATTTGAAGGTTTCTTCCGCTCGGACATATCCTTCAGCTCAAACTAGCAGATCGGCAAAGTTCTTGGGGTACTTCTTCTTTAGGAAAAATAACAAATTATTTTTCTGAAGGCCACCCTTGAGTGCGATCATTGCAACAGATTGGTCTAGATTTCAGACTTTCAATGCAGCAATATTAAATCGAATGACATAAGCCTAGATAGATTCTCCCTCCTATTTGATATGTATCAAGAAATCTGAACCTCAGTGCGGACGTCGGCTGCTGATGAAGTGAGCCGCAAACTGATGGCTCATCTGGTCAAAGAAAAAGATCATACCCAACTTCAATATCGAGTACTAGTTTCTTGCTGCTCCCTTTAAGATAGACAGAAAAGCTCGACATAAGATGGCATCTGGTGCACCATGGAGTAGCATCATGATCCAGAAGGCCTCCAGATGATCGACCAAATCAAAGATTCTATCGTAGCTTTCAAATTAGGAAAGCTTGAAGTTCAACGAAATGGGCTCTTACATAATCCTCCAACAAAAAGGAGGATCAGTGCAAATATTATTACCATATGAGGAGAGAGTATGACGGAGCTCTTCAATTTATCGACTCATTTTCTAGAGCCTTTGATTCAGGAGATCTTCACAATCATGGATCTCTAGAGTTTTCTGGTGGGATGGGGGCAAAGCTTCCCTCAGGGTCGCTTCACCCTCTGTTTCTCCTTTTTGGAGGTCGCCGACCAACTAGCCCATGTCGGTCATCCTTCGACCGAATCATGGGGCTCCAAAAAAGCTTGATCCAGCTGAATTAGCGCTGGAGCCTGCCGATATATGGCCTACACTACCTCCATGAGACCGCAAACCTACTAGACTAGTAGGTTGAACTGCTACGCATCCACCATGGCTACAGATAGAGCTTGAATTGTCAGAGCTGGAGCGGGAATGTATAGATCTAGATAGGATCCAGCTACTAAGGCTGTTGATCATCGAATTGAAGCTTTCTTGGGAGGCTTTTTTTTTTAGAAAGAACTCTAGAGAGAAAAAAGAGAGATCATTGCTGAGCACTCCTTTAAGAACAAAAGAATCTCAGAAAAAGAGGTGCCCTCCTAGCACCAATCCTATTGGTGCAAAATCTGATTGACGTCGGATCGAGCTGGAGTTGGAGAAGAAGAGGTCACCGCTAGTGACCTGTAAAACAAAGTTTCGTTTAGAGTTGGTGGTGGTGGCTCTGGTAGGATCCTCCGACGATCAAGTCAGCTCTTCTTGCCAATAGAAATGGAGTGCTCAGATAAAAATTCAGCAAAATTTTTGGAAAGAAGAAGAGAGCTTAGAAAAAATGTATCTGGAGGGTTCTTTTTTATAGACGAAGCCTATCATAACCATTCGATAGTGGAGTCTTCTGTAGCAGACTGATAAATGACAGTTGTAACTATCCTGATAAATGATAGTCGTAACCATCCTGATAAATGACAGTTGTAATCGTCCGATAATGGGATCGCCTGTTCATTGAGATTTAATAGTCGAAGTTCGAAGAAAGCAGGCATTGGTTGGTGAAGAACTTTGACATACATCAATTCTAGAGGAGTTCGGACACCTAAAGAGAATATGGCTAGAGGGGATCATCTAAGAGGAATACTACTTGAAATCTAGAAGTAATTTGCTAGAGGAATCCAGATGAAGTTTGACTGAAGGAGAAGTTCAAAAGAAGTTCGACACCTAGAAAAATCCGACTGAAGGAGAGGTTCGGAAGGAGTTTGGCTCATAGAGGAATCCGACTGAAGGAGACATCCGGAGGAATTTGGCTCTTGTAGAAATCTAATTGAAGGAGAGGTCCAAAAGAAGTTCGGCTCCTAAAGAAATTCAATTAAAGAAAATGTCCGAAAGGAGTTCGACTCCTAAAGGAATTCGACTGAAGGAGACATTCGAAAAGAGTTTGGCTCCAGTAGGAATCCGACTGAAGGAGATGTCTGGAAGAAGTTTGGCTCCTGTAGAAATCCAACTGAAGGAGACGTTCGATAGGAGTTCGACTCCTGAAGGAATCCGACTGAAGGAGACGTCCGGAAGAAGTTCGACTCCTATAGAAATTTGACTCCTATAGAAATTTGACTGAAGGAGAGGTCCAGAAGGAGTTTGGCTCCTGTAGAAATTCGACTGAAGGAGAGGTCTGGGAGGAGTTCGACCGCTAGAGAGAGTTTGGGTGCTTGAAGGAGTTCGGCTAGGGTTCGATCGCTGGAGGAAGTCCGGGGGGGATTCGACTGCTGGATGAGTTCGGCTGCTAAAGGAGTTTGATCGAAATTCAGCTACTGAAGGAGTTCGACTGCTAAAGGAGTTTGACTGAGATTCGACTGCTAGCGGAAGAATTCCTAATCGAAGCTCTTCCATGACTAGCAATCGCATTAGACTAAGCATCAGACTAGACTTTGACGGGAGCGGGGTTTATCCCCAACACTATTTATTTTTATTTTTTGGGAGATCCAAGAGTTGAATTTCTATTTTTGGAAGTCTCTAAGAAATCTAAAGAATAAATTTTAGATTAACCATCCAGAGGGATCCATGAGAAGCTAGCACTTTGAGTGGATCTTCGTTCAATGAATCTCTGATTTTATTGCAACGTCATGTAGATCACATATAGAGGTCGGATGCATGTGCGGCTCTAAAAATAATAACAAAAATCAACCACGGAGTTCTTAATCCATGCTAAAGTAAGAGATTTGATCTCTTCTCTCATCAAGATGCGATTTAGGTTTTAGATCTAGAACTGTTCTAAATCTAAAGTATTGATTTGATCAATACCAAATTTTTTATTTTTAGATTTAAAAATATATTATGACATGTTATAGATCCTAGATGTAGGGTTTAGTAATTAGATTATATATATTTATATATTAAAAAATTTAATTTATAATTTTTTCCATATTATATTTTAAAAAAGTTTTGAAATTCATGCACGAAATTCTGTATATTTTCCATCAGTAGTATCAAAGCATCTAGATTCATTTATAACATGATCATATTTATATTAAATTAAATTTAAAAAATAAATCTCTATAGATCGCACATACTGATTATAAGGTTGTCCTGCTGTAAGATTTATTCCTTATAGTAGAGAGGTTGTTCTAGTATGTGCTAATCTATTCTTGAATCATGAGTAAGTTAGATATGATCTAAATAATTTTATGATTCATTCTTTAATTTTAAATTTAAAATTAAATAGATGTTAGATCTATTTTAGATTATTTAGATTAGATTTAAATAATATTGGATCGGACATACTGATTATAAGGTTATCCTGCTATAAGGTTTATCCCTTATAGTGAAAAAATTATCCTAATATGTGCGGACCTAAATAATCTAAATCATAAATATATTAGATAAGATCTAAAATAATTTATAATTTATTTTTAGATTTTAAATCTAACTTTAAATGATTTATGCTCTGATCCATATGATGTGTTTTATGTTTGGATCTAGATCCTATTGTTACATGTATCGATATGCATCTTTTATTTTGAATCTAAAATATATATATATAATATATTTATTTTATAGAATTTAAATTGAGAACTTACTTTCTATAAAATCCTAGATTTAAAATCCTAAAATATGATCGAAACATTAAAACAAATTAAATCTAAAATCATATATTGAATATGATTCAATGTAAATTATTTATCAATTTAAAAATATTTTAAATGATTAAATCAGAAATTAGTTCTGAGGTTCCATAAAACCAAACTCATAAGCTTTGAACTTAATTAAGAATTAAGTAATTATTTAAGATCTAGGTTTGTGATTTAAAGATCCTAAGATAATTTCAAAAAATATGGGTTAAAGGGTAATGGGTTAGCTTTGATCAGATCCTTAACTAGATTAGACCTAGGATTAGATTAAATATAGATTTAGTTAAAAAATTGATCAAACCTAATTAATAGTTAATTAGGATTAGGTCATTTCTATAGATCACTTTAATAGTTGTAGTTGATCAAAGTCCATACATCTAACAAATGGATGCTGATTGTGGCTCAGTGGTCGAGCCTGAGTTTTTAGACAGACCAAATCAAAACTGATAAATCAATTGATATCTAAGATAAGTCTGGCATCGCAGATCGATGATTTTTAATTGACGGCCTACTTACCTGGCCATTTTTAATGATGTCTAAGACAAGCCTTGGCAGACCTTTCCATCGATCTCACTTACCTAGCAAATGTAGTTAATTAGATCTTGATTAGGTTGCTCATTATTTCATGCTAATTCATGTCACATAGAAAATCAATGCTAATCTAAGTGCTCATGGAGTGAAATTGATCCTAATCCTTATTGATGACTTGAGAAGTCAGTGGAAGAATTTGACTTGATGAAGTCAGTAAGAGTAAATTATCCATGTTCTTTCTATCCTTAAATTATAAATAAATTTTAAATTTTCTAAAATTATTAGATCCTTAAAATAATAAAGTTATGAAGATAACTGAGTCATAGCCTTCCATTAAGGTATTTGATAATGGGTTCATTAACTCAATGATCATTGGAGGCCCATAGGCCTAGTGCTTGTTGACTAATGGAATTATCATTCATCATATGATGACTTAAATGTGTCTCTCTAATGATGGTTAGGTTGACCAACCATAGTTGAGCTTGATCATTCCTTGGTTAGATGCACCAAGTATAGTCATGTTAATGGTTGGACCTAATCGGATCCTTACAATGGAGGCCCTAGCCTACTGATTAGATTTCTGGGATAAAATTAAATTACTAGAAGTTATTTGAAGAAATAATTGGTTATGAACCTATTCTTAGATGTACATGGGTTCACCAACCATAGTTAGGCTTGTGTGCAGTCTATGTGGATTCTAGTACCTATTAGAAAATTAAAATAATTTCTCGAATTGGAGGTAGAAGCTATCAATTTGAATAAAATAGTGGGAGAACCCTAAAACTAAAGTCTAAGTTTCTAGCCTTAAAATAATTCATATACATTAGGTCTATGTTATCTTTTCTCATAGAATAAGGCTAAATCCTAATTGCTCCAATCATTATTAGACAATGTTGACTTATGGGACCCAACTTCGATAATTAGTATCAAAAGTTAAATTTGATTCAGTAGTACAAATGGGTTCGTATTAGGGCTAGCTACTTAGCCCAGTCAAAATAATTAGTCCAAAATTGATCCAAATCAAGCATAATGCTTCTACTATTAGAAGCAGGGTCATAGGAGGAAGAATTACCTTGCTTCTCTTGACCATAATAGACTGAACAAGAGAAAGAAGCAAGAGTTGCTTATCAAGGATGTTATATGATAATATATTAAAATTTTTCTATATATAATTCTACTAGTTAGGTATTGGATATTAGTAGTCCTATGCAATTTGTTGCAAGAACTTTAGGCAAGTGGAATGTTTGAAAATAGTAAGAGATTCCTGAACATTAGGAAAGAAAGTCTTGTTCCAATCCTAGCTTTAGAAATTATCAAGCTTATTTTTAAAAAGATATCATTTTGAGTGATTATCATCAGTGTCCATCGTTTATGATAAATATGATCTCTGTTGGCTTTTTGGTTAGAAATGGTTATCATTTATCAATAAAGAGGATTGTTGTAATATTATTATGAATAATGTTACAATAATATATGGATAATAAAAAATGATATTTAACATCTATATAGCTTATTAAGTGTAATGTACATATTTAATAAACATCCAAGTTAAGATTATGTCATGGATGTCTAATTTTGGCATTATAAGCTTAATCATCTTGACAAAAATTGGATAAACGGCTTAGCTTAAGAAAAAAACCTCGACATCAATGATTGTGTATCATTGATAGCCTGTGAGTATTATCTTTTTAGGAAGATGACAAAGTCATCTTTTAATGAAAAAGATGAAAGAGCCTATAAAGTTCTAAGTCTTATACATAGTAATGTATATGGATCTATGAACTTGAGTGCCAAAGGAAGATATTAATATTTCATTATAAATGATCTATCTGGGCATGGGTCCGTCTAGCTTGAATCATTTAAAATGTTCAAATGATTCAATAATAAAATAGAAAAACAAACTAAAAATGGTATTGAAACTCTTCGATCAGATCGAAGAGGCGAATACTTATCCAGTAAGTTTGTGACATATCTAAGAGAGAATTAGATTCTCTCTCAGTGGATTCCTTTTCAGAATATAATGTATCTAAAAGAAAAAAATTAAACTTTATTAGACATGATTCAATCCATGATAGGGTTCACTTATCTACTTGTTTTAGGGTTGTGCTGTTGTGGCTACTTGTTTTACTCTAAAAATATACTGAGTAAATCTATTGTAAATCTCCATATCGGATATAGATCGGGCGTACACCTAAACCCTCTCATCTTCGGGTTTGGAGTTGATTGGTCTATGTCATAGGTCTGCACATAGATAAACTTGGATCCTGATCCAATAGATATTTAAGGATTATTAATTCTACCATGCTAAAGAACATAAGATGTTCATCAGTAGTAGAGCATTTCTTTTGGAAAGAAGTTCCTTAGAGAAGGAACTGATGTCTGTCAAGCTGAACTTGAGGAAGTTTGACTGGTAGAAAATAAACTGACATAATCTAGTAAAGCTATAGAACCAGATTTGATCAGATCAAATTCAAAGCCCATTCAAGTATCATCATTAAGGAGATTCGATAAAGTACCACGTTAGCTGGATAGATACTTCAGTATCTAGGTCCAGGATGGTGATCCTATTGAGCTTGATGAGAACAACAAGGATCCAATCATCTATAGGGACGTAATGCAGTTGTCTGACTCAAAGAAGTGGCTTGGAGCCACATAATCGAAATTGAAGTCCATGAAAATCAATAGTGTGTGGACACTAGATGATTCACCTAAAGAGATAAAATCCATTGGATGTGAATGGATTTTCAAAAGGATCAGAGTAGTGCAGATGGAAAGACAAAGACCTGTAAAGTCCATTTGTCTATTATCTTAATTTTGGAACATATATTTTGAATGTATGTCTTCGTTATGAACAATGACAAACCCTACATTTGTAAGTGGACAAAATATTCTATAATATTATTTCTTATGTTGTCTGTGAATGAAGTTCTCTTAATTGAGAATGCCATTCCAGCATTGCAAGGAATAAAGATTTGGCTGCCATCTAATTTTTCCATGTTCAAAATCAGATATGGTATACTCACTAATGATAATGAGTAGATACCAGTCTGATCTAAGTAAGAATCATTGAAAGACTGTATAGACAATCCTCATCTATTTGAAAAATACTAAGGTCCAGTGACTTAAATATGAAGATACTGACTTAAAACTTATGGATGTTTTGATTTTAGTTTTTAGTTAGATCAAGATGACAATAAGTGAGTGTCGAGTCATACCCTAATTGTAGGAGCAATCTATTGAAAAGGTTCCAAGCAGGACACAATAGCCTATTCTATTAGTGATATAGAGTACATCGTGGCATATGATGCTACTATGTAAGCTGTGTAGTAGCTGAGGTTCATTAGCAGGTTAGGAGTGGCACCCTCCACCGATGGTCCAGTCCTATCATAGCACTAGAGCCATAGCTCATGCTAAAGAAATAAAAAACCAGCATATTCTGTATTGCTATCACCTTTGATTTTAGATCAGGATGACGTCGATTTTTGGAAAATTGATGAAAAAGGAGAACTTGATTGATCCACTTGCTAAGGCCTCGAAACTAAGAAGTTCTACGAACTCAAGTAGAAGATAGGATATTTAATATCGTTCTAATTGAATTTAGTCCAAATGAGAGTTGTTGGAAAATGTGTCCTAAAGTCAATAATCTAAGTGGTAGATGATTGAAATTAGTATATGAATTATCTAATAATAATAGTTATTTGGTTGGTTCATCATAGAAGTTCTATCTTTCTTAAATGAACTTCTAAATTATGATGGAGTTCTTAGAACCACAATCAATCGATAAAGAATGATTTATCGGATGGTTCTTAAACTATTCATGACTAAATAATAAGTTATTAATAAGGATGATAACTTATCAATTATAGGTCGCTCTATGCCATATGCATTGGTTGTCCTCATAATCAAGTAGTATGGAGACACTGGTATAGCATCCAGATGAGATATAGGAGTACATCTGCACTAAACATGACCAGTGTAGTACTCTACTGTCAAGAGTAGCTAGCTAAGGCCAATGGGTATAAGTATCCCTCCGATCTGAGATCATCGCGGTGATTTGCAAGCAACTCAAATACTTTAATGTCAGACTGCCTATATTTCTAATATAGGTTCGAAAGATTTCTGGGAGTAGTCAAGTACTTATGAAGTCAGTGTATGAATCAAGATGGAATTTACCACTCCTGATTAGCTTTAGGAAGAGAATGTCTCATTATATTTCAATTTAGTAAAACTTAGGCCTGGGTAATCCTCGTGAGGAGTTATGGGATTTGCAAAATTTTGAGACATAATGGAGATGACTTGTATAAGTATTGATAGCATATTCAAAGTCATCTTGAGTTTTATTAGTCAAAAGAATAAATTATATGGTAACTATGGGCCAAGATTCTAAGAATATTGCTTTGTATACATTCGATCTATCTGGACATTGGAAACCATTACTAGATGGTTACTTCAACTGATACAAGATTGGATCCTATGCTACCAGCTTAGGTTCAAACCTATGAGGTCACACACATTAGAGGTTGTAAGCAGATCAGATGGTTAATCGATGATTGAGAATCATTTTAAGATCAAATATTCAATGTGATTGATATTTGACCTAATGCAACTGTTGTTGGATAATCGATTAGCAATTGGATTGCTAATTAGTTCAATTTGATTGAGCAATCAAGCTAAGATCAAGTCTAATTGAATTAGATTAAATTAGAATTGGTTTGGACTTAATTAGATTAAGTTTAATTGGTTTATTGGATAAGCCAATTGCAAGAAAAAAATAATTTCTAGTTGGACTAGGACTTGAGTGCACCTAATTTTTAATTGAGTTAGAATTTAAATCAGATTTAAATATGATCTAAACCCAACTTAATTAGATTTTTAGTTGGACTAGGATCATCCATAATTAGGCTTGCACTAATCTTATTTTAATTGGGTTAAAAATTGGTTTGACCTAGTTAATACATGAGAATCCTAGTTAGACTAGGATTCCTTGTTTCCTTCCTTGAGAAAATAATCTTGATGTCCACTTATTTTTATTTTTAGATTTTTTCTATGATTTCCACACCTATCTTCTTTTGAGAATCATTTCTTCTCAATTTCAATATGATTTTTCTATAAGAAAAATCAAAAAGAAAGAGATCTGAAAGCGTAAAAATTTTCTAGAGAAGAAGGTCTTCTCTTGTTCGGATATGGAGATCCATATATGACATCAACGGTTGATGTCCTGAGAAGAGAAGATGTGTCTTCCCTTAGGATCTTTTTTAAATATTTATTTTCTATTTTTGAAAGATCCAAGAGTTAGATTTCTTTCTTAATCCTCCTCTTATTCTTCATCTCTTGGAGTGTCTAAGAGATCTAAAGAATAAATTTTAGATTAACTATCCGGAGGGATCTACGAAAAGCTAGCACTTCGAGCAGATCTTCGTTCGACAAACCTCTGATTTTGTTGCAAACTCGTGTGGACCACCTACAGAGATCGGATGCATGTACGGGTCCAAAGGAAATAACGAAAATCAACCATGGAGTTCTCAACCCATGCTAAAGTAAGAGATTTGATCTCTTCTTAAACTTAGATGCGATGTAGATTTTAGATCTAGAACTATTCTAGATCTAAGATTTTGACTTGATCAATACCAAATCTTTTATTTTCATATTTAAGAATAGATATAGGATTTAGTAATTAGATTATATACATTTATAGATTAAATGATTTAATTTACAACTTCCACCGCATTACATTTCAAAAAAGTTTTGAAATTCATACATGAAACCCTGCATATTCTCCATCAAAAAGTAATGATCATTATAAAACATAATTTTCATATTTTATATGTTGATCCTTATTTTATAAAAAATATGAATTTATAATAATAGTTTATTTATATAAAAAGATATGATAATTTAAAAATAAGTAAAAAACATAAGATTTCACTTACCTTGTTCATCCTAGATCTTTAAACTTCATAGGTAATTCTATTTGAAATATCAAAAATATGATCAATTTCTATTTGATAATGTTGGTGCAGAATCTGGTTGACATCGAATCAAACTGAAGTTGGGAAAGAAGAGGTTGCCATCGATGACCTACAAAATAAAGTTCCATCCGGAGTTGATGGTGGTGGCTCTGGTAGGACCCTCTGACGATCAAGTCAGCTCTTCTGATCAATAGAAATGGAGTGCTCGGGCAAGAATTCAGCAAAGTTTTGGAAAGAAGAAGAGAGCTTAGAGAAAATATATCTGAAGGATTCCTTTTTATAGACGAAGTCTGTCGTAACCATCCAGTAGTGGTGTCACCTATAGTAGACTGATAAATGACAGTCGTAACCATTCTGATAAATGACAATCATAACTGTCTGATAGTGGGATCGTCTGTAGCAGACTAATAAATGACAATCATAACCATCCTGATAAATGACAGTCGCAATCATCCAGTAGTGGGATCGCCTGTTCGTTGAGATTTAATAGTCAAAGTTCGAAGAAAGCAGGCGTTGATTGGTGAAGAACTTTGACATATATCAATTTCAGAGGAGTTCAGACTCCTAAAGAGAATACGGCTAGAAGGGATCATCTGGGAGGAATACTGTTTGAAATTTGAAAGTAATCTGCTGGAGAAATCCAAATGAAGTTTGACTGAAGAAGAAGTCTAAAAGGAGTTCGACTCCTGGAGGAATCCGATTGAAGGAGAGGTTCGGAAAGAGTTCGGCTCCTGTAGGAATCCGACTGAAGAAGAGGTCTGAAAGAAGTTCGGCTCCTATAGGAATCCGACTGAAGAAAAAGTTTAGAAGGAGTTCGACCGCTCGAGAAAGAATTTTCGATCGAAACTCTTCCGTAATTACCAGTTGCATTAGGCTAAGCATTAGACTGAACTTCGATAGGAGCGGGGTTTATCCCCAACAATAGTCCCCCCACTCCCGAGTTTGAAATTCGAAGGAAGAAAGTACAAAAAAGACGACTGCTGAAGTTCTTTTTTGGGCTCTATATCCATTGAGGTTGAAGCTCAAGAGAGATCTTATCTCCTGCCAAGGTTGAAGTAGATCCTATTTTCTATTGAAGTTGAAGCTCGAAGGAGATCTTATCTCCAGCCGAGGTTGAAGGAGATCTTATCTTCTGTTAAAGTTGAAGCTCGGAGGAGATCTTATCTTCTATCAAGATTGAAGTAGATCCTATCTTCTATTGAAGTTAAAGCTCGGGGAAGATCTTATCTCCAGTCGAGATTGAAGGAGATCTTATCTCCTGTTAAAGTTGAAGGAGATCTTGTCGGGATCTCTCTTCTCATCTCGTCTAAAATAAACGAGGTCTTCAACTTTGCTCATGTTAGGACGAGATTCTCCTCCTGCTCCTAACGGGCTGTAGGGGCATATAAGGATCATTGTCAGGATCTTTTCCCTCATCTCGTCTAAAATGAATGAGACCTTCGATTTTGCTCACGTTAGGACGAGGTTCTCCTTCTGTTCCTAATGGGCTGTAAGGACACTTATAGACCGTTGTCAAGGCCTCTTCCCTCACATCTTCAATTTTGCTCACGTTAGGATGAGGTCGAATGGACTGTAGGGGCATTTAAAGGCTATTGTCAGGTTCTCTCCCCTCATCTCGTCTAAAATAAATGAGATCTTCAATTTTGCTCACATTAGGATAGATAAGGTTCTCCTCCTATTCCTAATGGACTATAGGGGCACTTAAAGGCCGTTGTCAGGACCTCTCCCTCATCTCGTCTAAAATGAATGAGATCTTTGATTTTGCTCACGTTAGGATGAGGTTCTCCTCCTATTCCTAACAGACTGTAGGGGCACTTAAGGGCCATTGTCAGGGCCTCTTCCCTCATCTTATCTAAAATGAATAAGGCCTTCAATTTGCCAAGGTTAACATGGCCATTTTTTATTACTTCTTTTCTGTCATCATATAGTTTTTATACCAAGAAATAATAATGTTGAAATGGAGAAGTTTTATTGAAGAAAAATTACTGATAGTACATTCTCAGATTTTCTGAATTCTAAGATCGTGGGAGTGTTGTTTCTCCGAGCTCCTTCAGATGATAAGTTCCAAGCCGAATGACCTCCTCTATTTCATACAGGCCTTTCCAATTTGGGGTGAGCTTCCACTAGCTCTGAGGCTGAGAGATGGTGGCTCGTCGAAGCACTAAGTCCCCCACTCTGAACATTTTACCTCTGACTCTAGAGTTAAAGTATCGAGCCATCTTTCGCCTGTAGGCCACCATCCGAACTTGGGCTTCCTCTCTTTTTTCTTCCAGCAGATCGAGGTTGATTCTAAGGTCCTGTGAGTTATGCTACTCATTGAAGGCCACGACTCATGCTAATGAAAGTTTAAGCTCGATTGGGATGACCACCTCCATTCCAAAGGCTAAGACAAATGGTGTTTCCCCAGTCGGTAGCCTTTGAGTAGTTCGATACGCCCAGAGGATGTAGTAAAGTTTATCCATCTAGCTCACCTTTGCTCTATCGAGTCTTATCTTGATGCCTTGCAATAGGATCTGGTTGATTACCTCAGCTTCTCCATTTGCCTGTGGATGAGCTACCGACGTGAAGTGATGGAAGATGTTTAGATCTTCGAAGAACTCAGCGAACCTCATCCCAATGAACTGTCGCCCATTATCTGTTATGAGAGTTTGGATCAGATCAAATCGACAAACGATTGGCTTTTAGATGAAGTCCTGTACCTTGGCCTCAGTAATTTTTGCTAGTGGTTCGACTTCGACCCATTTGGTGAAGTAGTCGATCGCAACCAGGAAGAACTTTCATTATTCGGATGCCATTGGGAAAGGGCCAAGTATATCCATTCCCCACTGCGCAAATGGCCAAGGTGCACTCGGTGGAGTAAGCTCGGAGGCTGGCTGTCTTTGTATATCTGCATTTCTCTGACAATGGTCACATTTCTTGACGTACTCCATAGAATCATGATGCAAGGTCGGCCAATAGTATCCTTACCGAAGTAGTTTTTATGACAGGGATCTAGCTCCTATATGACTTCCATAAATTCTCTCGTGCACTTTCCGTAATGCAAAGTCGGCCTCTGAAGGTCGAAGACATCTCAACAGCGGTAGTGAATACGATCTTTTATACAACTTACCCTCATATAAAATGTATCGAAAGGCTTGATTCCTGAGTTTTTGAGCTTCTTTTGGATCACGAGGAAGAACTCCCTCTTTGAGATAGGCAACTAATGCATCAATCTAGCTCGGCTTGAACTCTGTCTGCATAACGAGCTGTGATTTCTCTAAGCTTAGGCATTTTAAAGTTTTAAAAAATACTTCTTTGGATAGTTCGATTGGGACTAAAGTGGCCAATTTAAAGAGAAGGTCAGCTCTAATATTTTTTGCCCTCAAAATCTGTCGAATGCCAAAACTACCAAAAGTCGAAGTCAAATTCTTTACTTTCTCAAGGTATTTCATCATACTTTTCTCTTGTGCTTAATAGTTGCCACTAACTTAGCCGACCACTAATTGGAAATAATTGTAGACTTGAAAATGATCTACTTTTAATTTTTTTGCTATTTTTAACTTGACAATCAGTGCTTCATATTTGGCCCCATTATTAGTTGCAGGAAATTCGAAGTGTAGCACATACTTGACGATGACTCCCTCGGGGTTGACTAAGACTAACCCCGCACCTGCTCCAGCAGAGTTGGACGAACCATCCATATACAAGGTCCAAAAACCTTTGAAAAGGTTGGTACTTTCTTCAGGGAGGGTTGGTTGCAACCACGGGATGCCGGTCCCACTCTGTTCAAGCTTGGCTTCATCTGAAATGGTGCATTCAACTATGAAGTCGGTCAGTACCTGAGCCTTGATTGCTGGTCGAGGTCGGTAGTTAATGTCGAATTTCATTAATTTAATGGCCCATTTTACAACTCTTTCGGAAGCATCCACTTGATGAAGGATTGCTCTGATTGGCTGATCAGTGAGGAATGTTATAATATGTTCCTGAAAGTAAGGTCAAAGTCTTCTTACTACGATTAAAAGAGCATAAGTCAATTTTTCCAACTTTGTATATTTAGTCTTGGCATCCCTTAGGATCCGACTTATGTAGTAGACTGGTCGCTGTACTTTTGCCTCATCTTTGATCAGAACTGCCGCTAGTGCCGCAGGGGAGACCGCAAGGTAGAGAAATAGCTTCTCTCTATATTCGGATTTGGCTAGTAGGAGGGCGAGCCGAGGTAGTTCTTGAGCTCATTGAATATCTTTTGGCATTCCTGAGTCCAGTGAAAATCTTTTGGCTTCCTGAGGATTTGGAAGAAGGGCATGCAGCGTTCGATCAATCTAGAGACAAAATGATTTAAAGATGCCATCTTTCTGATCAGGCGCTAAACTTTCTTGATGGACTTTGGAGCGGTCATCTCTTGGATAACTCAAATTTTCTCCGAATTGGCCTCAATCCCTCATCGAGACTATGAATCCTAAAAATTTTTCTGAGGCTACCGCAAAGGTGCACTTGGTTGGGTTTAGCTTCATCTTGTATTTTCTAAGCATATCGAAAGCCTCTTCAAGATCGGCAACATGATTGACAGTCTTTCGGCTTTTGACCAGTATGTCATCAACGTAAACCTCCATATTACAGTCGATCTGCTCCTTGAAGATTTTATTGACCAAGCACTAATAAGTTGCACCTGCATTTTTAAGCCCGAAGGACATGACCTTGTAATAGTAAAGACCATGGTTAGTAATAAAAGCAGTCTTCTCCTCATCCTCTGATGCCATCTAAATTTGGTTGTAGCCAGATAAGGCATCCATGAAGATGAGGAGCTCGTAGCCTGAAGTCACGTCCACCAATTGGTCGATTCTGGGCAAAGGATAGCTATCTTTTGGGTAGGCCTTATTAAGCTTCTTAAAGTCGATGCACATCCTCTACTTGCCGTTGGCTTTCTTGATTAGAATCACGTTAGAGACCCAAGTCAGATAACTGACTTCTCGGATAAATCCGACGTTGAGAAGCTTATCAACTTCTTCTGCTATTACCTTCTGCCTTTCTGGTGCATGGCCTCGAACTCTTTCTTTCATTGGTCGATGCTTGGGGTTAATGGTCAACCGATATTCCATAACCTCGGCATCAATTCCAGGCATATCCACTGAAACCCAGGCGAAAACATCAACATTCCTCCGTAAGAAGGCGATGAGCTGCTCCCAAACTTCATCTTCCAGATTGGAGCCAATTTGCACCATATGCTCCACGATGACGTCATTCAGGAGGATGGTCATAAGATCTTCTATGGGCTCGCCCCATTCTTCGGCAAAGTCATCGCGGATATCTAGCCCATCAACAGGACAAGGGTCAAACTGTGCTTTCTTTCGCAGGATAATTGAGTAGCAGCGCCTTACCAGAACTTGATCTCCTCTGACCTCTCCAATCTCGTAACTTGTCGAAAACTTCATCTTCAAATAATAAGTGGACACCACCACTCGAAGTGCGTTTAAATCAGATCGACCAAGAATTGCATTGTAATCGGAGGAAGCTTTTACTATAAGAAAATCAACCTGCACTCCGGATTGTTTTGGATATTGCCCGACAACCACAGCTGGAGTCATTACACTTCA
>QRFJ01002453.1:0-266058 GCA_006176705.1 Cocos nucifera | reverse complement strand
GATCATGTCTCCATCCCTCAGCCTCCTGCTATCCTCAAGACCCTGCATGGAAGTGCACAGATGAGCACTAGAACCAGAGTCAAGCACCCAACTAGATGCAGAAGAAACCGTAAGGTTAGACTCAATAACGAGCATACCTCCAGAAGGACTTTCCTTCTTGTTCTTCAGGGTGGCCAGGTAAGTAGGACAGTTTTGCTTCCAATGGCCGTCGCCGTTGCAATGAAAATACTTTCCTTTAACATCGGCCTTTCTCTTCGGCTCTACCTTTTTCTTCTTTGTTCCTTCCACCTTCTGCTTTTTCGTAGACTTTTTTTCTTTCCATAAGACTTTCTTTTGGAAGAAGTCCATTCCATAGCAAGAACTGAGCCTTTAGAACCTTTCATAGAAAGCTCAGCGGTGACCAGCATATTCATTAATTCGGCCAAGGAATTTTGAAGTTTATGCATGTGGTAATTCATGATGAATTGCCCATATGCATCAGTCAAGGATTGTAGAATAATATCGTTCTGCAAATCCAAGTCTAACTTCACACCGAGCTTCTCAAGCTCTTCCATGTCCTTGATCATCATCAGACAGTGATCTTGGACTGACTGCCCATTACACATCTTAGCCTTAAAAAGTCATTTTGTGACTTGATACTTGGCTGCACGACTCTGTTCACCAAACATCTCCTGTCAGGTGAGCCAACATTTGGCGAGCAGTCCTGATATCTTCATGTTGGCACTGGAGCTCATCAGACATCGAGCCCAACATGTAATATCTGGCCTTATTATCTTCGTCTATCCATTTTTTCAGAGACGCTCTCTATTCAGTGGATGGATGGGCTGGTAAGGTGGGAGGGTCCTGGTCCAAAACATGGGTTAACTTCTCGAAACCCAAAATGATTTTGTAGTTCCTGAGCCAATCTTTATAATTGGGTCCGGTCAGTCTATGTGTGTCCAGGATACGTGCTAATGGATTGGACGCAGACATTTTCCTATAGAGAGTCAAAGATTCTAGTTAGATACTGTAATTATGACTTGACCAATTTATTTAGGGATTTTATTTTTAAACAAATTAGCTCCACTATTTTCTCGGATCCCTACACTCCCTCTGTAGAGATGCAAAAATCTCCACGATTAATGATTTCTAGTGGGTGGTGCGGTCTCACCAACTGACTCATCACCTCACCTAACAGTTATTGGTGATGGGTTAGCCAATGAGTGAACAACTCTTGTTCAATGATTCTCTAATCATGGTGCACCCAAACTTGGTCTCTAATTCATGAATCTCACCATATCCAGAATATTGATCCACTCCTTAGTTAAGTCAGACCCACCATTTGCATAGACTGGATTCCTAATTGAGTCTCTCACCGTATCCAAATATTGAGCCCAACTCATCCTCCAGCCTATAGCATCCAATGCCTAATAGACATGGTTGCATCTTTTCGGTGCAACTGAGCCACTGTATCCAGCCGAGAACAATCAACCCGGGAAGGGCCCGCACATCTACAATGGTGGAAGACCTCAGACTTAATCTTTTCTTAGGAGAATTGATTCAGGTCTCATTAAACTAGACTTGTCATAGTCATAACAATTATGACTAACCTAGTGGCATGGGTTAGCTCGGATTATTGACCACCTCAGATCAGAACTGTGTCAATAGATATGGCCAGGTAAGTGAGATCGGTGGAAGGAATATGCCATTAACTCGTACAAGAATGCATTCAGGTCGAGTAGCTTCCAATTAAAAACCAGTCGATCGTATGTGCCAAACTTACCTTAGACACCAAATTGTTGAGCCAGAACCAATTGGGTTAGCCTACAATCCAGACTCTAACCTCTGAGCCTAATTAGGTCTTGCTTGATCGTGACTCGATCTTGACCCAGACTTAATCCTATTAGGCTGGTCAATTTAAGCATTGTTGATCCCATCTAACCAACTCTTGATTCGGTTTGATCAACCGCTTAGACCTAATTGAGCTACCCAAGCCCGAACCCAGTATTATGAATATGTCTTAGATCTGAAATTCTCAATTTTAGATCTAATTAATATTTCATAATCTTAATTCTTTAATTAAGTAGGGTTCATAAACAAAATATGCATAATAAATCCTAGGATTTCAGGATCTAGGATTTTTGCAGAAAGTAAGTTTTGGGTTTCTGATTAAGGACGAACACGCAGCACCCTACACGTCATAAGAACACCCCATCGATGGGAAGAGAGGGCCTTTAAATTCCTTCTTCGTTCTTATGACCGGACGGCCAAGAGGAACGCCTTAATCAGGAACATGCAATACTACAAAATAGTTTTAGATCTATATCATATATCTCATATACAAATTAGATCTAATCATGGCATATTTTGCATACATCTCATGTATCGAATCATGCATATTTTCAGATCTAAATTATCTCATAATAATCTAAAAAATTAGATTTAAATTGATCTAATCAAAATAAATTCTAATCTAGATAATTATGTAGAACTATTCTACAACTAGTCTAGACATGCATCAATCATATCTCATATGATATTTAAAAATTAAATAATTTTTATTTGCTATTTTTTAGATATTATTATAACCATTATAATATCAAAAAATAGTAAATAAATAATCTAAAATATGATTTAATCAAATTAAACTAAAAACATGCAAGACTATTCTATAGAACTATTCTATTTTAGAACTAGTCATGCATATTTTCTAATCTTAGATCCAAATCATTTAATTTTAATTTTTTCTGATTTTAGATCTGATCATATCTCATGTGACATCTAAAATCACTTATTTTCTAATTAAAATAAATTTAAAATCAGATCTAAATACTTTTAGAACTTGGCTCTGATACCAGTTGAAGGAAAATCCTGATTTTCCGGATCAGGTTCGTTCAGATCTGATCAGATCAAGAGATATATTTCAAAAAATTTTTTCTTTAATTCAGATCAGATCTAAGATATTTCAGATCTTAATTATTATTTTAATAAATTAAAATAAATTTAAAATAAATTAAATCAAATTTAATTTACCTTGAAGTTGGGTAATCCTATTACCCGTTGATGATCCTGTAAGCAGCGGAAGGTTCTGGATCTAGCCATGCAAGTGCCTGACCTCTACCGATATCCACTCGACTGGATCTGAGATCCTCTTCTTTTCTATCACATCTCCAAAATTAGATCTGGATCTGATCTGGAGGATCTTCAAAACTCCTTTTGAAGATCAGCAGTTGTCCTTTGCAGCAGTGCAGCCTTCTAGCTTTCAGTCGCCTTTCTCTCATCTGGATCGCACCAACCAAGGTCCAAAAACTCTTTTGGACGTGGAGAGGAGAGGGAGAAGGTGGTTTGGCGTGGAGGAGGAGGGAGAGCAGCCTTGGGGCATGTGGAGAATTGTGATTTTCAATCTTAATTTGAGTTGGCGCAGGGTCTTATTTATAGACTATCTGTGATCCAACTCCTCTTCTTCCCAACCAATCACAACCCTTTGTGAAATCAGATCTAAATCTGATTGGTGGGAATAGAGTCCCCTAGATTCCTCCTTAGAGGGTGCCTAAGACCAGTCAAAGTTGGTTCTTAGGAGAACTCTAATTGGAATCCAAAAAGGAGATGGAGTCCCTGTCCAATAGGAACTCCTGGGCGCCTCCAACTTGGGCACACGCCAAGGGTGGCGTGCGCCCTCCTCCTTGCCAGGTTCTAGTAGGGGGACAGGCCCCACCAGCTCTCCAATAGGTGCATGACATGTGGTCAAGTCAAAGTGTCAATGGTCAATGTTTGACCAGTCAAAGATCAACTTTTGACCAAAATCAAAGGACGAGAAATGGCAGGTGACCAAAAATGATAGGTAATGTCTTATGAAATAAGACAACTTTTTCTGACTGAGACAAGCTCCAGTCAGACCATATGAAGGCCTCCACAGTCAGGACAACTTATTTATGATAGTAAAAGAAGAATGTTAGGTTCAATCGAGTGCTAGCACGATTTCCTTGAACCTAATTGAATCTCATTCAGATCAATTGAACTGGATCAGTTCAATTGATGATCACCAGATTCAAACCCTTATTTGTGTGATCTAGTTAGGTTCAGTTCTGTATGGTAATGGGATATGTCATGATCTCTATCATCGACATCATCGAAACTCCTTTCGATGGATCAGAACTCTTCTGATTCGAACAGCTAGAATGATCGATCATCTAAATCATTCTAATTGCTCCAAAAAATCCATCAGTGACACCTAGCAGTATATGGTGGCAACCCATCAGAGCTGAATGTGAACCTCTTGGTGCAGCTACCTGTGTGATTAAGTTCTTCTATCTTGAGCCCCGATCAGATTAGGGTTAAGGTGAACTCGTCAAACCCTAGTCTCTGTCATATAATGTAATCATTCGATTCAAGTCCAATGTGAAAATCCTAAATAGAAACTCTTTCTATTATTTCACTCTGCCATGGCCATGGACTTTGGAACTTGATTCTCATGATCATCATAGGGCTGCTCCTCTACCACCGAGGTAGATAGATTTCATCTTGATGCTATCCAGTTCCTACAATGAACATGCTATAGCCAACATACACCTCAGGGTTCCGTATGGCTAGGAGATCGAGTAATGGTGTAGTCAAACTATAACACCTCTCAAGGTGAACTGCCGATGCATCTCAGGTCAAAGAACCAGACACACTACTACAGCATCGAGTCAGTCATTGACGAGAAAGTAGACTCCTTAATGACTACTTGAGATAGTCACGCTCAATGTCCTCATTCTCTAACGAGTACCTATACTTTCACTCCGGTGTCTCCACACCATAGACTCAAGACTCATCTACTAAAGAGAAGTGATTGTACACCAACCTTCCAGATCAATCACCATCCTCGTGATGATCCTATGGTCGGAAGCATTTTATGAGTTAATAATGATTATTCATATCTTAAATTTTTAACTCTTGAAAATATGAATTATCATTATCATTAACTCAAAGGATGTATCACAAACACTAAATACACATATGTGATAGAAAATAACCCATTTTATTGATATTAGTCAAAATTATAATTTTGCCCCTAGAAGTGTATTACAAGTGTCAGCTAATTCTGACTTCTAGGACACATATATCTAACATAGGAATCCGAAGAAAATAGTGAAAGCTAATTTATTTAAAAATCAAACTCCTAAATAAATCGATCAAGTCTTAATTATAAAATCGAACTAAAAATTTTAACTCTCTATAAGAAAAAAAAAATATCTGCATCCAATCCACTAGCTCGTATCCTGGACACCCATAGACTGATCGGATCCAATTACAAGGATTGGCTTCAGAACTTTAAAATCATTTTAGATTTTGAGAAGTTAACTCATATATTGGACCAGCATCCCTCCACCTTACCAGCCCGTCCATCGGTTGAATAGAGAGCGTCTCTTGACAAATGGATGGATAAAGATAACAAGATCAGATACTACATGTTGGACTCGATGTCTAATAAGCTTCAGTGCCAACATGAAGATATCAAGACTGCCCATCAAATGTTGGCTCACCTGCAAGAGTTGTTTGGTGAACAGAATCGCACAGTCAAATATCAGATCACTAAATGACTGTTCAAGGCTAAAATGCATGATGGGCAGTCAGTCCAAGATTATTATCTGATGATGATCAAGGACTTGGAAGAGCTTGAGAAGCTCGGAGTAAAGTTAGACCAGGATCTATAAAATGATATAATTCTGCAATCCTTGACTGAATGCATATAGGGCAATTCATCATGAACTTATCCACATGCATAAACTTTTCCTTGGCTGAGAAATACTCTGGTTACCGAACTTATGAATATGTTGGTTACTGCTATGGAAGGGATATCTTCTAAGAGAAAGTCTTTTAGAAAGAAGAAGAAGTCTATGAAAAGGCAAAAGATAGAAGGAGGAAAGAAAAGAAAGACAATGCTGAAGAAGAAGGCCGCTGACAAAGAAAAGTGTTTCCATTGTAATATTGATGGCCACTGGAAGCGGAACTGCCCCATATACCTGGCCACCCTGAAGAATAAGAAGGAGACAGATCCTTCTAGAGGTATGCTCATTATTGAATCTAACCTTATGGTTTCTTCTGCATCCTGTTGGGTGCTTGACTCTGGTTCTAGTGCTCATTTGTGCACTTTCATGTAGGAACTTGAGAATAGCAGGAGGCTGAGGGATGGTGAGATGATCCTATGAGTCGAAAATGGAGCAAAGAGTTGCTGCAGTTTGGCTATGAAATCATACCCTCTTCGATTACCATCTGGCATTAGACTTAGTACTTTGAAAGACTGTTATTATGTGCCTGCAGCTAGCAGGAATTTGATTTCTATTTCATGCTTAGCACAAGAAGGCTATGTGATTACCTTTCTTTAAGGACCATTGTAACATTCTTTATGAAAGAAATAAAATTGCAAATGGTTTCCTTATTAACAATCTTTATCAGTTACATATTGATGTATCCTATTTTAACTATCGAGCAAAATGTGAATGCCAAAAATGACCTAGGGATAGTCCAAATGATAGGTATCTATGGCACCTAAGATTAGGTCATATAGCAGAAGATAGGATCGTTAACAAATTGGAGAAAAATGGGCTATTGAGTCCATTGACTTTTGAGTCATATCCAACTTGTGAATCTTGTCTTCAAGGCAAAATGACTAAACTCCCTTTTGTAGGACATGGGGAAAGGGCCACAGATCTCCTTGCCCTAGTACATACTGATGTGTGCGGCCCATTTGATGTGCCGAATCAGAGGCAATTTTGTCTACTTCATTAACCTTTACCGATGATTTATCTAGGTATGGGTATGTGTATCTTATGAGACACAAGTCTTGAAGCTTTTGAAAAGTTCAAGAAAATTCAGACATGAAGTAGAAAAAGCAAACTGAAAAAATCCATTAAGGTTCTTCGATCAGATCGAGGAGGTGAATACCTTAGTCGGGAATTCCTAGACTATCTCAAGGAAAATGGCATAGTCTCTCAATGGACTCCACCAGGAACACCTCAACTCAATAGAATTTCAGAATGGAGAAATCGGACTCTATTAGGATATGGTCCGATCCATGATGAGCTTCACAGACCTTCCTTAATTTTCTTTAGGGGAACATAGTCTGTTAACTTCTAATTTATTTACTGAATAGGGTTTCCCTCTAAAATCCATTCCTACCACACCGTATGAGATATGGCATGGTAAGAAACCAAGTCTGAGTCATCTCAGAATTTGGGGTTGTTTGGCTCATGTCAAAAGACAACAAGCGGACAAGTTAGAGTTTAGGTCCTTTAGAGCTCGATTCATAGGATATCCTAAAGAGTCATTAGGATACTATTTCTACATTCCAGAAGACCATAATGTGATTGTGAGTCGACATGCCATCTTTCTTGAAAAATAGTTTATTCAAGATAGCGGCATTGGAAAGCAGATTAAGCTTAAAGGATGAGAAAGTCTCACAAGTAGCAATGAGCTAAGGACCAATATGGAACCAAATCAGGTTGAGCCAATAAGAACACTACCTCCTCCACCTCGTATAGATCGAAAAGAGTTTTCCATCCTTCCTGAAAGAGGTACTTAGGTATTATTTCAGAGGATGTAGAGAAAATGTTCCTCATAGGTAATGAGATGCTCATGGTGATGATCCCAAAACCTATGAACGAGATGATATCAGATATCGACTCCGAAAAAAATGGCTTAGAGGCAATGAAGTCAGAAATTGACTCGATGCACTCAAACCAAGTCTGGACCTTGGTAGATCCACCAGAAGGTATAGTACCTATTGGGTGTAAATGGATCTTCAAGAGAAAGATTGGTGTAGATGGGAATGTGGAGACATTCAAGGCTAGACTAGTGGCAAAAGGTTATAGTCAATGCGTGAAGGCATTGACTATCAGGATACCTTTTCCCCGTTAGTAGGCTATGCTAAAATCCATCCATACATTGCTTGCAGTTGCAGCCTATTTCGATTATGAAATATGGCAAATGGACGTGAAAATGGCATTCCTAAATGGATATCCTTGAGGAAGATATCTATATGGAACAGCCGCTAGGTTTCACATCCAGTGATACTGATCACAAAGGTATTGCAAGCTGCAAAGGTCCATATATGGACTTAAGCAAGCATCTCGGAGCTGGAACACTCATTTCAATGATGTGATCAAAATATTTGATTTCATCAAAAATGAAGAAGGAACCATGTGTTTTCAAAAAGGTCAGTGGGAGCGTTTCTGTTGTCTTCCTCGTACTTGTACGTGGATGACATCCTTCCTTATTGGGAATGATATTCCCATGTTGACCATAGTCAAAATATGGTTATCTAAAGAATTCTCTATGAAAGACCTAGGTGAAGCATCCTTCATTCTAGGAATTAAGGTCTATAGAGGATAGACTAAATATGGATGCTAGGACTTTCACAGAAGATGTACATAGAGGAAGTGTTAAAGAGATTTAGTATGAAAAACTCTAAGAGGGGATTAATACCCTTCAGACATGGTATTCATCTTCTCCAAGAAGAATGTGTCCCTAGCACACCTGAGGAGAATTAGAATGCATGAGCAAGATCCCTTATGCTTCTAGCAATAGGGAGCCTCATGTATGCCATGCTATGTACACGACCTGATATAGCCCATGCTGTGAGTGTCACAAGCAGATATCAGTCGAAATCCAGGTGAAGAACACTGGAACTTCTGTGAAATGTATCCTTAAGTACTTGAGAAGAACTAAGGATATGATTGTTGGTCTTTTGGTAATGGAGAACTCCAAGTCCAGGGATACACAGACTCGGATTTCATGTCTGATATAGATGATCGAAAGTCGACATCTTGAAAGTCTTGTTTATGTGTAATGGTGGTGCTACTAGTTGGAAGAGTTTCAAGCAGACAGTGATAGTAGATTCCACCATGAAAGTAGAATATATCGCTGCATTAGAAGCTACGAAGGAGGCATTCTGGTACAAAAAATTTATCGTAAAGATCGAAGTGATGCTATCGAATGCCATTCCTCTGTACTGCGATAATAATGGCACCATAGCTCTTGTTATAGAGTTGAGATCTCACCAAAAATCCAAGCACATTGAGCGGCAATACCACCTCATCCACGATTACCTCGAGAAAGATTATATCGAGATCAAGAGAGTCGACTCCACATACAATGTGGCAGATCCACTCATAAAATTGTTAGACTAGCAGAAGATCGAAACCCATCTTGAAAAGATGGGACTTAGATTTGTAGCTAATTGATTTTAGGTCAAGTGAAAGTTTGTTAGATATGTATGCCCTAGAAGCCAGAATTGACTGACATTTATAATACACATCTAAGAGCAAAATTATAATTTTGACTATAAATAATAAAATGAGTTATTTTCTATCATAATGTGTGTTTAAAAGTGTCTGCGATACATCTCTTGAGCTAATGGTAATGATGGTTCGTATTTTCAAGAGTTGAAAATTTAAGACATGAATTTTCATTATTAACTCATAAAATGCTCTCGACCATAGGATCATCATAAGGAAGGTGATTGATCTAGAAGGTTAGTGTACGATCACTTCTTTAGGATAAATGAGTCTTGAGTCTATGGTGTAGAGACACTAGAGAAAGAGTTCACGTACTCATTAGAGAATGAGGGCACTGAGCATGACCACCTCGAGTAGTCATGAGGAAGTCTACCTTTTCGTCGATGACTGGCTCAAAGCTATAGTGGTGTGTCTAGTTCTTTGATTTAAGGTGCATTGGCAGTTCACCTTGAGAGTGTTATAGTTTGACTACATCATAACTCAATCTCCTAGCCATTCGAAACCCTGAGGTGTATGTTGACTATAGCATGTTTATTGTAGGAATTGAATTGCACCAATAGGGGATCTATCTACCTCGGTAGATGAGGAGCAGCCCTATGATGATCACAAGAATCAAATCCATAAGCCCATGGCCATGGTAGAGTGAAATAATAGAAAGAATTTCTATTAGGGTTTTTACATTAGACTTGAATTAAATGATTACTTAATTCATATGACGGAAATTAGGGTTTGATGAGATCACCTTAATCCTAATCTGATTGAGGCTCAAGATAGAGGAACTTAATCACATAGGTAACTACACCAAGAGGTTCATTTTTAGTTCTGATGGGTTGCCACCATATACTACTAGATGTCACTGGTAGATTTTGGGAGAAATTAGAATGATTTGGATGAGCGATCATACTAGTTGTCTGAATTAGAAAAGTTTTGATCCATCGGAAAGTGTTTCGATGATGTCGATGATAGAGATCGCAACGTATCCCATTACCATATAAAATTGAATCTAACTGGATCATACAAACAAAGGTTTGGATCTAAATATCATCAATTAGACTAACTCAGTTCAATTGATTTGAATAAGATTCAATCAAATTCAAGGAAATTGTACTTGCACATGATTGAGCCTAATGTTCTCGTTCAATAATCATTAAAGCTTGTCTTGACTGAGCTAAATGTGTTTGGGCTTACTCAAAAATCTTTACTTGGTCTGATTGAAGCTTGTCCAAGTCAGAAAAAGGTTGTCTTAATTTATGAGATAAATTTGAGACAACTGCCATTTTCCATCACCTGCTAAATCTTGTCTTTGGATTTTGGTCAAATGTTGACCTTTGACAATTAGACATCTGCCCATGTGTCATGCATCCATAGGAGAGAATATGGGGCTTTGTCCCACTACTAAAAAGCAGAAAGGGAGGGGGCACATGCCTAAGGAGGCGTGCACCCCATGAGGATCATGCTTGGAGTCCCATATAGATGGGACTCCAGGTTGCTTCATGGTTTCAAATTAGGTGGCACCAAGGAGTCCTGTTTGACCAGTCTTGGCACCACCTAAGGAGGTTTATGAGGAACTCTAATCTGATTGGCTTAGATGATATCATCCCACCAATCAGATTTAGATCTAATTATACAAAGAGCCATGATTGATCGGGATGATGTGGCGCTACATGGTGCAGCAGGGTCTATATAAATCCTATCTATGCCTAGAATAGAGAGTTTCTTCCTTTTGCCCATGCCACAAGACTTCTCTCCCTTCCTCTCCAAGCCACCTTTAGGTCCTCTCTCTCTCTTATACATGTCCAAGAGCTTTTAGGCTCGAGTTTGGTGCGATCCAAGCAAGAGAAAGTCGACAAGAAAGGAAGAAGGTAGCACTGATGCAAGAGACAACGACTGATCTTCAAAAGCTATTTTGAAGACCTTCAAGATCAGATCTAGATCTAATTTTTGGAGCATAGATTGAGAAGAAGAACATCTCTAGATCCTGCCCTAGTGGATATTAGTAAAGGCCAGGCGCTTGCGTGTCTACATCCAGAACCTCAGGCAAACATCGGGATCATCATAGGACAATAGGATTACCCATAACAAAGGTATGATTAAATTAAATTAAATTTTATTTTATTTTATTAAATTAATAAGATTAGATCTGAAGAGTCTCAAATTTGATTTAGATCTAAGAAAAAAAAATTTGAAATATCTCTCTTGATATAATCAGATCTAAACGAACCTTATCTAAGAAACAGGGTTTTTCCTTCAGATATAATGGAAAGCTTGGTTTTTCAACTTTCAAGCTTTTTTAGGTTGTCTAGGGGGGACACCATCTTTGAGGTATAAAATTAGTGGATCAATCTAGCTGGGCTCATGATCGACTTGCATTACCGTTTGAGGTTCTTCCAAACTTGGATGCTGTAGAACTTCAAATAAGACTTTTTTCGGCAATTCATTTGGAGCCAGCATAGCTAACTTGGATAGAAAGTCAGCTCTAACATTTTCTGTTCTTGGGATCTGCTGAATGTTGAAGCTGTTGAAGGTCGAGATCAAACTCTTCACCTTGTCCAAATATTTTTCATATTCTCCACCTGGGCTTCATAGGTTCCACTGACTTGCTCCACTTCCAATTATGAATGATTGTAAACTTCCACTTGGTCTGCTACCAGTTCCTTGGCTACTCTTAATCCCAATAAAAGAGCTTCATACTCTACTCCATTATTCATTGTAGGAAATTCAAAGCACGACACGTACTCTATGATGACTCCTCCTAGGTTGATTAGAATCAAACCTGTGCTTGCACCAGAAGCATTGGATGAACCATCAACATATAGGGCCTAGTAGTCTTCAGGAAGATCTGTTCTTTCCTCAGGAGAGTTTGGCCATACACTGAGAGTACCAACTTGTTGTTCAGAATCTTCAAGATCTGGTATAGTACATTCCACCACAAAATCAGCCAGCACTTGGGCATTAATTGATGGTGAAGGTTGAAAATTGATATCAAACTCTGCTAGTTTAATTGCCCACTTCACTATTCTTTTGAATGTATCTGGCTGGTGAAGGACTACTTTGATGGACTGGTCTGTGAGAAATATCACCGTGTGTCCTTAAAAGTAGGATCGAAGCTTTCTTGCTGCAATCAATAGAGCATAAGTTAGTTTTTCTAGTTTGGTATATCTGATTTCTACATTTCTCAATACTCGGCTTATGTAGTAGATTGGCCTTTGCACTTTCTCATCTTCTCTAATTAAGACTGCTGCAATAGCCACGGGAGAGACTGCAAGCTTGGCAAGGAGAGGAGGTGAACTAAGGTAGTTCTTTAATTCTTCAAATGCCTGTTGACACTCAGGAGTCTAGCAGAAGTTCTTTCGTTGCTTCAGAACTTGGAAGAAGGGCATACATCATTCCACTGATCTTAAAACAAAATAATTCAGGGCTGCAACCTTCCCCATTGGGCACTAGACTTTCTTTATTATTTTTGGGGTAGTCATTTTCTGGATGGCTCAGATCTTCTCTGGGTTCACCTCCATACCACATCTTGACATCATGAATTCTAGAAACTTTCCCAAAGTTACTTCGAAGGCACACTAGATTGGGTTCAACTTCATCTTATACATCTGGAGTGTGCTGAATATCTCTTCAAGATCGGCGAGGTGGTTTGCTGAAGATCGGCTCTTAACAAGCATGTCATCTACATAGACCTCCATGTTGAGGCCGATCTGCTTCTTAAAAATTTTATTCACTAGACTTTGGTATGTCACACCTATATTTTTGAGCCCAAAAGACATAATCATATAACAATAAAGACCACGATCAGTAATAAAAGTAGTTTTTCTATTATCTTATGGTGCCATCTAGATTTGGTTGTAGCTAGAAAAAGCATCCATGAAGGTGAGAACCTCATGGTCCAAAGTTACATCTACCAGTTGATCAATTCTGGGCAGGGGATAACTGTCCTTTAGGCAGGCATCGTTCAAGTTTGTGAAATTTATACACATTCTTCACTTACCATTTGCCTTCTTGACAAAAACTACATTGGTGATCCAATCTAAATAAGAGACTTCCTAGATGAACTTGGCTTTGGGAAGTTTGTCAACCTCATCCGCAATGGGCTTCTACTTCTTTGATGCAAAACTGCATTTCTTTTCCTTTACTGGCCGACACTTAAGATCTATAGCCAGTCGATGTTCCATTACTTCAACATCAATCCTAGGTAAGTCTGCAGGTATCTAGGTGAAGATGTCAGCATTCTTTCACAAGAAGGCAACGAGCTGCTTTTTGACCTCTTCGCCCAAGTTGAAGCCAATTTAAACAATATGATCCTCATGCCCATCATTTAAGGAGACTATAACAAGATCTTCAATTGGTTTTTCTCGTTCTTCAATCAAATCATCATGGATATCAAGCCCATCTACTGGACAAGATTCTATCTACTTTATCCTTTATAAAGCAATTGTGTAGTAGTGTCATGCCAGAGCTTAATCTTCTTAATCTTCTTTGACTTTTTTTATCCTATCTGCACCAATCTTTCTCTTGTAGATCCATTTACACCCAATAAGTACTATACCTTCTAGTGGATCTACCAAGGTCCAGACTTGGTTTGAGTGCATCGAGTCAATTTCTGACTTTACTGCCTCTAACCATTTCTCAGAGTCGATATCCGATATCGCCTCGTCATAGGTTTTGGGATCATCACCATGAACCCCATTACCTACGAGGAATATTTTTTCTACTTCTTCTAAAATAGTACCTAAGTATCCCTCAGGAGGATGGAAAATCCTTTCCGATCTACGAGGTAGAGGAGATAGTGATTGTATTGGCTTAACCTGATTTGGTTCCATTTGGTCCTTAGCTCGTTGCTCTTGGGAGACTTTCTCCTCGAGCTTGATCTGCTTTCCAATGCCACCATCTTGAATAAATTATTTTTTAAGAAAGATAGCATGTCGACTCACAATTATATTATGATCTTCTGGAATATAGAAATAATATCCTAATAACTCTTTAGGATATCCTATAAATCGAGCTCCAAAGGACCTGAAGTCTAACTTATCCACTTGTTATCTTTTGACATGAGTCGGACAACCCCAAATTCTGAAATGACTCAGATTTGGTTTCTTACCATGCCATATCTCATACAGTGTGGTAGAAATAGTTTTAGAAGAAATCCTATTCAGTAATTATATTTTAGTTAACAGACTATATCTCCAAAAAAAATTAGAAAGGTCTGTGAAGCTCATCATGGATCAAACCATATCTAATAGGATTCGGTTCCTCCATTCTGAAATCCCATTGAGTTGAGGTATTCCAAGTGGAGTCCATTGAGAAATTATGCCATTTTACTTGAGATAGTCAAGGAATTTCTGACTAAGATATTCACTTCCTCGATCTGATCAAAGAATCTTAATGGATTTTTTAGTTTACTTTTTGACTTCATGTCTGAATTATTTGAACTTTTCAAAAGCTTTAGACTTGTGTCTCATAAGATACACATACCCAAACCGAGATAAATCATTGGTAAAGGTTATGATGTAGACAAAGTTGCCTCTAGCCGGCACATCAAATGGGCCGCACACATCAGTATGTACTAGGGCAAGAAGATCCGTGACCCTTTTCCCATATCCTACAAAAGGAAGCTTAGTCATTTTGCCATGAAGACAAGATTCATAAATTGGATATGACTCAGAAGTCAACAGACTCAATAGTTCGATTTTCTCCAATTTGTTAACCCTATCTTCTTTTATATGACCTAATCTTAGGTGCCATAAATACCTATCATTTGGAGTATCTTTAGGTCATTTTGTTCTTATGGCATTCACATTTTGCTTGATACTAAAAATAAATACATTATTATGTAGCTGGTAAAGATCGTTAACAAGAAAATAACTTGTAATTTTATTTCTTTCATAAAAAATGTTACAATGGTCCTTAAGAAAATTAATTACATAGCCTTCTAGTGCTAAGCATGAAATAGAAATCAAATTTCTGCTTGTTGCAGGCACATAATAACAATCCTTTAATACTAAGTCTAAACCAGATGGTAATCAAAGAGGATATGTTCCCACAGCCACAGCATCAACTCTTGCTCCATTTTCAATGCATAGGATCATCTCACCATCCCTCAGCCTCCTGCTATCCTCAAGATCCTGCATGGAAGTGCACAAATGAGCACTAGAGCCAGAGTCAAGCACCCAACTGGATGCAGAAGAAACCATAAGGTTAGACTCAATAACGAGCATAACTCCAAAAGGATCTGTCTCCTTCTTATTCTTCAGGATGGCCAGGTAAGTAGGGCAGTTTCACTTCCAGTGGCCGTCAGTGTTGCAATGGAAATACTTTTCTTTGTCAGCGGCCTTCTTCTTCAGCTCTATCTTTTTCTTCTTTCCTTCTTCCATCTTCTGCCTTTTCACAGACTTTTTCTTCTTTTCAAAAGACTTTCTCTTGTAAGAAGTCCATTCCATAGCAAGTACTGAGCCTTTAGAACCTTTCATAGAAAGTTCAGCAGTAACCAGCATGTTCATAAGCTCGGCCAGAGAATTTTAAAGTTTATGCATATGGTAGTTCATGATGAACTGCCCATATGCATCAGTCAAGGATTGCAGAGTTATATCATTTTGTAGATCTATGTCCAACTTCACTCCAAGCTTCTCATGCTCTTTCGAGTTCTTGATCACCATCAGACAATGATCTTGGACTGACTGTCCATCACATATTTTAGCCTTGAATAGTCATTTAGTGACTTGATACTTGGCTGCGTGACTCTATTCCCCAAACATCTCTTGTAGGTGAGCCAACATTTGGCAGACAGCCCTGATACCTTCATGTTGGCGCTGAAGCTTATCAGACATTGAGCCCAATATGTAGTATTTGGCCTTATTATCTTCATTCATCTACTTGTCAAGAGACGCTCTCTATTCAATGGATGGACGAGCTGGTAAGGTGAGGGGGTCTTGGTCCAATACATGAGTTAACTTCTCAGAATCCAAAATGATTTTGAAGTTTTAGAGCCAATCTCTATAATTGGATCCGGTCAGTCTATGGGTATTCAGGATATGTGCTAATGGGTTGGACGCAGACATTTTTCTATAGAGAGTCAAAGTTTCTAGTTAGATATTGTAATTAAGACTTGACTAATTTGTTTAGAAATTTTATTTTTAAATAAATTAGCTTCCACTATTTTCTTAAATCCCTACACTCTCTCTGTAGAGATGTAAAAATCTTCACGATTAATGATTTCTAGTGGATGGTGCAATCCCACCAACAGACTCATCATCTCACCTAACAGTTATTGATGATGGGTTAGCCAATGAGTGAATAACTCTTGTCCAATGATTCTCTAATCATGGTGCACCCAAACTTGATCTCTAATTCATGAATCTCACCATGCCCAGAATATTGATCCACTCCTTAGTTAAGTCAGACTCACCATTTGCATAGATTGAATTTCTAATTGAGTCTCTCACCGTATCCAAAATATTGAGCCCAATCCATCCTTCAGCCCGTAGCATCCAATGCCTAGTAAATATGGTTGCATCTTCCTAGTGCAACTAAACTACTGTAACCAGTCGAGAATCAACCCCTGGAAGGGCTCGCACATCTATAATAGTGGATGATCTTAGACTTAATCTTTTCTTAAGGAGATTTGATTTAGGTCTCATTAAACTAGACTTGACATACTCATAACCATTATAACTAATTTAGTGGCATGATTTAGCTCAGATTATTGGCCACCTCAGATTAGGACTAAGCCAACAAATATGGCCAGGTAAGTGAGATCGATGGAAGGGATATGCCATTAACTCGATAAGAATGCATTCAAGTCGAGTAGCTCCCAATTAAAAATCAGTCGATCACATCTACCAGACTTACCTTAGACACCAAATTGTTGAGCCAAAACCAATCGGATTAGCCTACAATACAGACTCTAACCACTGAGCCTAATTAGATCTTAGCTTGATCGATCACTCACATGACTCGATCTTGACCCAGACCAATCCTATTAGGTTGATCAATTTAAGCACTCTTGATCTCATCTAACCAACTCTTGGTTCAATTTGATCAACTGCATAGACCTAATTGAGCTACCCCAGTCCGAATCTAATTTTATGAATATATCTTAAATCTAAAAATTCTTAATTTTTAGACTTAACATATTTCATAATCTTAATTCCCATTTAAGTTTAGGGTTCACAAATAAAACATGTAAATAAAATCCTAGGATTTTAGAATCTAGGATTTTGCAGAAAACAAGTTTTTGGATTTCTGATTGAGGATGAACACGCAGCACCCCTACACATCATAAGAACATCCCATCAAATGGGAGGAGAGAATATTTAAATTCTACTTTATTCTTATGATCGGACAGCCAAGGAGAACGTCTTAATCAAAAATATGAAAACTACAAAACTAGTTAGATCTACATCATATATCTAATATATAAAAATTGATCTAACTATAAACATATTTTGCATACATCTCATGTATCATATCATGCATATTTTCAAATCTAAATTATCTCATAATCATCTAAAAAATTAAATTTAAATTGATCATATCAAAATAAATATTATTCTAGATAATTATGTAGAACTATTATACAACTAGTTTAAACATGCATTCATCATATCTCATATGAACCAAAAATTAAATAAATTTATTTTCTATTTTTTAGATCTTATTATAATATTTATAATATCAAAAAATAGTAAATAAATAAATCTAAAAATTATAATTTAATTAAATTAAATTATGATCATGCAAGACTATACATAAAATAATTATATTCTATAACTAGTAATACATCTTGTACAACTTAGATCTAAATTATTTAATTTTTAATTTTTCTAATTTTAGATCTAATCACATCTCATGTGATATTTAAAATCACCTAATTATTATATTAAAAATAAATTAAAATTAGATCTAAATTATTTATGGGAACCTAGCTCTGATACCAGTTAAAGAGAAAATCCTATTTTCCGAGTCAGGTTCACTCAGATCTGATTTGACCAAGAAAAATATTTCAAAAATTTTTCTCTTAGATCTAAATCAGATCTAATACATTTTAGATTTAATTTTATAAATCTAATAAAATAAAATAAAATAATTAAATTAAATTTAATTTATACCTTGTTCTTGGGTAATCTTATTATCCTATGATGATCCTGCTGATTGCCTGAGGTTCTGGATGCAGCCACGCAATCGTCTGATTTTTACTGGTATCCACTTAGATAGGATCTAGAGATCTTCTCCTTCTTAATTTTTTCTCCAAAGATCAGATCTGGATCTGATCTTGAAGATCTTCAAAATAATTTTTGAAGATCCAATGTCATCTCTTGCAGCAGTGCTGCCTTCTTCCTTTCTTGTCGCCTTTCTCTTGCCTAGATCGCACCAAACTTGAGTCCAAAGCCTCTTAGGTATGGGGAGGAGAGAGAGGATTAGAGGTACATGTGGAGGAGAGGGGAGAGGGCTATGTGGCATGGGCAAGGGGAGAACTCTCTCAAAATTAGGCGCAGATAGGGTTTATATAGACCCTGCTGTGCCATGCAGTGCCACATCATCCCAGCCAATCACATATCTACATGCAATCAGATCTAAATCTGATGATGGCATGATATCACCTGATCCAATCAGATAAGAGCCCCTCTCAAACATCCATAGGTGGCACCAAGACTGATCAAAGTAGAGTCTTTGGCGCCATCTTGTTTGATACCATGAAGCAACCTGGAGTCCCATCTGTATGGAACCCAAGGCATCATTATCCTTAGACGCACGCCTCCTTAGGCATGCACACCCTCCTTTTCTCTTTCTAGTAGGGGAATAAATCCCCATCTACTCTCCTATGGGTGCATGACACATGGACAGATGTATAAGTATTAAAGGTCAACGTTTGACCAAAGTCAAAAGACAAGAATTAGTAGGTGATGAAAAATGACAGGTGTTGTCTCAAATTTATCTCATAAATTAAGACAATCCATTTCTGACCTAGACAAGCTCTAGTCAGAGCATGTAAAGGTACCTGAGTTAGTCCAAACATATTTGGCTCAGTCGAGATAATATTTGATGATTGTTGAAGGAGAACATTAGGCTCAATCGTGTGCTAGCATGATTTCCATGAACCTAATTGAATCTAATTCAAAACAATTGAACTGGATTAGTCTAATTGATGATATCCAGATCTAAACTCTTATTTGTGTTATCCAATTAGATTCAGTTCTATATAGTAATAAGATATATCGTGATCTCTATCATCGACATCATCGAAACACCTTCCGATGGATCAGAACTTTTTTGATTCAGACAACTAGAATGATCGATCATCCAAATCATTCTAATTGCTCCCAAAATTCACTAGTGACACCTAATAGTATATAGTGGCAATCCATCAAAACTAAAAATGAACCTCTCGATACAGTTACTTGTGTGATTGAGTTCCTCTAACTTGAGCCCCGATCGGATTAGGGTTAAGATGAACTCGTCAAACCCTAATTTCTGTCATATGAATTAATCATTCAATTCAAATCCAATGTGAAAATCTTAATAGAAACTCTTTCTATTCTTTCACTCTGCCATGTCCATGGGCTTATGGATTTGATTCTCGTGATCATCATAGGGCTGCTCCTCATCTATCGAGATAGATAGATTCCCTATTGGTACAATCCAATTCCTATAATTAACATATTATAGCCAACATACACCTCAGGATTTTGAATGGTTAGGAGATCGAGGCATGGTGTAGTCAAACTATAACACCCTCAAGGTGAACTACCGATGCACCTCAGATCAAAGAATCAAACACACCACTGCAACTTTGAGCTAGTCATCGACGAGAAGGTAAACTTCCTAATGACTGCTCGAGGTGGTCACGCTCAGTGCCCTCATTCTCTAACAAGTACTTGTACTCTTGCTCCGATATCTTTACATCGTAGACTCAAAACTCATCTACTATAAAGAAGCGATTGTACATCAACCTTCTAGATCAATCACCATCCTCATGATGATCCTACGGTCAGAAGCATTTTATGAGTTAATAATGAAAATCTATATCTTAAATTTTTAACTTTTGAAAATAAGAATTATCATTGTCATTAACTCAAGGGATGTATCACAGACACTAAATACACATTATGATAGAAAATAATCTATTTTATTATTTATAGTCAAAATTATAATTTTGCCCTTAGAAGTATATAACAAGTGTCAGCCAATTCTGGCTTCTAAGGAAAATATATCTAACACCGAAAAGCTAGAAGACTGAGTTATGGTGTAGTCAAAGTATAACACCCTCAAGGTGAACTGTCGATGCACCTTAGGTCAAAGAACTAGATCCACTACTATAGCTTCGAGCCAGTCATCGATGAAAAAGTAGACTTCCTGATGACTGCTCGAAGTGGTCATGCTCAGTGCCCTAATTCTCTAACGAGTACCTATACTCTCGCTTCGGTGTCTCTACACCGTAAACTCAAGACTCATCTATCCTAAAGAAGCAATCATACACCAACCTTCCAGATCAATCACCATCCTCATGATGATCTTATGGTCGGAAGCATTTTATAAGTTAATAATAAAAATTCATGTCTTAAATTTTTAACTCTTGAAAATATAAACTATCAATACCATTAACTCAAGGAATGTATCACAGATACTTTCATATACATATTGTGATAGAAAATAACTCATTTTATTATTCATAGTCAAAATTATAATTTTGCCCTTAGCAGTGTATTACAAGTGTCAGCCAATCTAGCTTCTAGGACATACATATCTAACAAACTCTGACTTGACCTAAAGCCAATTGGCTACAAATCTATGTTCCATCTTCTCAAGGTGGGCTTTGATCTTCTGCTGGCCCAACAACTTTGTGAGTGGATCTACCGCATTATCTACAGAGTTGACACTCTTGACCTCAACGTAACATTTCTCAAGGTAATCACAAATGAGATGGTATTACCGCTCGATGTGCTTGGATTTCTGATGAGACCTTGGCTCCTTCGCAAAGGCTATGGTGCCATTATTATCACAGTATAGACGAATGGAAACTGATGGCATCACTCCAATCTCTGTGGCAAACTTTTTATACCAGAATGCCTTCTTCGTGGCTTCTGACATAGCGATGTACTCTGCTTCCATGATGGAATCTGCAATCACTGTTTGCTTGAAACTCTTCCAACTAATAGCACCACCATTACACACAAATAGACTCCCAGATGTTGACTTTCGATCATCTACATCAATCATAAAATCCACATTGTATACGGAGTCGACTCACTTGACCTCGACGTAACCTTTCTGGAGGTGATCGCTGATGAGATGATATCACCGTTCGATGTGCTTGGATTTTTGGTGAGTCCTCAGCTCCTTAGGAAGGGCTATGGCACTATTATTGTTGCAGTATAGAGGAATGGCGTTCGATGGCATCACTCCGATCTCTGTGGTGAATTTCTTGTACCAAAATGCCTCCTTCGCAGTTTCTGATATAGTGATGTATTCTGCTTCCATGATGGAATCTGCTATCACTATCTGCTTGAAACTCTTTCAACTGATAGTACCACCATTACGCACAAACTTACTCCTCGATGTCGACATTCAATCATCTATATTGGACATAAAATTCGAGTCTGTATACCTCTGGACTTGGAGTTCTCCATTACCAAAAACCAACAACATATCCTTAGTTCTTCTCAAGTACTTAAGGATACATTTCATAGATGTCCAGTGTTCTTCACCTGAATTTGATTGATATCTGCTCGTGACACACAGCATGGGCTATATCAAGTCGTGTATATAACATGGCATACATGAGGCTCCCTATTGCTGAAGCATAAGGGATCTTGCTCATGCGTTCAATCTCCTCTGGTGTGTTAGGACACATTTTCTTGAAGAGATGAATGCCATGTCTAAAGGATACCAATCCCCTCTTAGAGCTTTCCATGCTAAACCTCTTTAGCACTTTCTCTATGTACATCTTCTATGAAAGACCTAGCATCCAATTTGGTCTATCTCTATAGACCTTGATTCCTAGAATAAAGGATGCTTCTCCTAGGTCTTTCATGGAGACTTATTTAGATAACCATATTTTAACTGTGGTCAATATGGGAATATCATTCCCAATAAGGAGGATATCATTCACATATAGTACGAGAAAGACAATAGCGCTTTCACTAACCTTTTTAAAAATACATAGTTCCTCCTCATTTTTGATGAAACTAAATAATTTGATCACATTATTAAAACGAGTATTCCAACTCCGAGATGCTTGCTTGAGTCCATATATGGACCTTTGCAGCTTGCATATTTTGTGATTAGTATCACTGGATGTGAAATCTAGCGGTTGTTCCATATAGATATCTTCCTCAAGGTATCCATTTAAGAATGCCGTTTTCACATCCATTTGCCATATTTCATAATCAAAATAAGCTACAACAGCAAGCAATGTGAGGATGGATTTTAGCATAGCTACTAGCGAAAAGGTATCCTGATAGTCAATGCCTTCATGCTGACTATACCCTTTTACCACTAACCTAGCTTTGCATGTCTCCACATTCCCATCTACACTAATCTTACTCTTGTAGATCCATTTACACCTAATAGGTTCTATACCTTCTGGTAGATCTACCAAGATCCAGACTTAGTTTGAATGCATCGAGTCAATTTCTGACTTCATTTCCTCTAACCATTTCTCGGAGTTGATATCTGATATCATCTCATCATAGGTTTTGGGATCATCACCATGAACCCCATTACCTACAAGGAATATTTTCTCTACTTCCTCTGAAATAGTATCTAAGTACCTCTCAGGAGGATGGAAAATCCTTTTCGATCTATAAGGTGGAGAAGGTAATAATTGTATTGGCTCAACTTGATTTGGTTCCATGGGGTCCTTAGCTCGTTGCTCTTGTGAGACTTCCTCTTCAAGCTTGATCTGCTTTCTAATGCCACTATCTTGAATAAACTATTTTTTAAGAAAAATAGCAAGCCGACTCACAATCACATTATGGTCTTCTGGAATGTAGAAATAATATACTAATGATTCTTTTAGATATCTTATAAATCAAGCTCTAAAGGACCTATAGTCTAACTTGTCTGCTTGTTATCTTTTGACATGAGCCGGACAACCCCAAATTCCAAGATGACTCAGACTTGATTTTTTATCATGCCATATCTCATATGGTATGATAGGAACTATTTTAGAGAAAACCCTATTTAGTAAATATATAGTAGTTAACAGACTATGTCCTCAAAAAAAATCAAGAAGGTCAGTGAAACTCATCATGGATCTGACCATATCTAATGGAGTCCGATTTCTGATTCCATTGAGTTTAGATATTCTAGGTGGAGTCCATTGAGAGACTATGCCATTTTGCTTGAGATAGTTCAGGAATTTTCGACTAAGGTATTCACCTCTTCGATCTGATCGAAGAATGTTAATGGATTTTCCAGTTTGCTTTTCAACTTTATGTCTGAATTTCTTGATCCTTTTAAAGGCTTCAGACTTATGTCTCATAAGATACATGTACCCATACCGAGATAAACATTGATAAAGGTTATGAAGTAATCAAAGTTGTCTCTAGCCGACACATCAAATGGGCCGCACACATTAGTATGTACTAGGGCTAGTAGATCCATGGTCCTTTCTCCATGTCCTACAAAAGGGAGATTAGTCATTTTGCCATGAAGACATGATTCACAAATTGGATATGACTCGAAAGTTAATGGACTCAATAGTCCGATTTTCTCCAATTTATTAACCCTATCTTCTGCTACATGACCTAGCCTTAGATGCCATAGATACCTATCGTTTGGACTATCTCTGGATCATTTTGATCTTATGGCATTCACATTTTGCTTGATATTAAAGACAGATACATCAATATGTAACTGATAGAGACCGTTAATGTGGAAACCACTTGCAATTTTATTTCTTTCATAAAGAATATTATAATGATCCTTAAGAAAACTAATTACATAGCCTTCTTATGCTAAACATGAAATAGAAATCAAATTCCTACTTGTAGCAGGCACATAATAACAATTCCTAAGTACTAAATCTAAGCCAGATGGTAGTCAAAGAGGATAGGTTCCTACGGCCACAGCAGTAATTTTTGCTCCATTTTCAACATGTTGGATCATCTCACCATCCCTCAGCCTCCTACTATTCTCAAGACCCAACATGGAAGTACACAAATGAGCACTAGAACCAGAGTCAAGCACTCAACTAGATGTAGAAGAAATCATAATGTCGAATTCAATAATGAGCATACCTCCAAAAGGACCTATCTCCCTTCTTATTCTTCAAGGTGGCCAGGTATGTAGGATAGTTCCACTTTCAGTGGCTGTCAATATTATAATGAAAACACTTTTCTTTATCAACGGTCTTCTTTTTTAGCTCTACCTTCCTTTTCTTTCCACCTTCTATCTTTTCACAGATTTTTTCTTCTTTCCAAAAGACTTTCTCTTGGATGAAGTCCATGCTATAGCAAGTACTGAGCCTTTAGAACCTTTCATAGAAAGCTCAATAGTAACCAACATATTTATAAGCTCGGCCATAGTATTCTGAAGTTTATGCATATAGTAGTTCGTGATGAACTGCCCATATGCATCAGTCAAGGATTGCAGAATTATATCATTCTACAAATCTTGGTCTAACTTCACTCTGAGCTTCTCAAGCTCTTCCAAGTCCTTGATCATCATCAAACAATGATCTTGGACTGACTGTCCATCATGCATTTTAGCCTTAAACAGTCATTTAGTGATATGATATTTGGCTGCACGACTCTGTTCACCAAACAACTCTTATAGATGAGCCAACATTTGATGGACAGTCTTGATATCTTCATGTTGGCACTAAAGCTCATTAGATATTAAGCCCAACATGTAGTATCTGACCTTGTTATCTTCATCCATCCATTTATCAAGAGATGCTCTCTGTTCAGCGGAAGGATGAGTTGGTAAGATGGAGGGATCCTGATCCAATACATGAGTCATTGGAATCCAAAATAATTTTTAAGTTTCAAAGTCAATGCTTGTAATTCAATCCAATCAGTCTATGGATGTCTAGGATACGGGCTAGTGGGTTAGATGCAGATATTTTTCTTTTTCCTATAGAGAGTCAAAATTTTTAGTTAGATTTTTGTAATTAAGACATGACCAATTTATTTAGAAATTTGATTTTTAAATAAATTAGCTCGCACTATTATTTTGGATCCCTACACTCACTCTGTAGAGATGCAAAAATCTCCACGATTACTAATTTCTACAGGATGGTGCAATCCCACCGACTTATCACCTCACCTAACAGTTATTGGTGATGAATTAGCCAATGAGTAAACAACTCTTATCCAATAATTCTCTAATCATGATGCACCCAAGCTCGATCTCTAATTCATGAATCTCACCATACTCCAAATATTGATCTACTCCTTAATTAAGTCAGACCGACCATTTGCATAGATTGGATTCCTAATTGGATCTCTCACCATATCCGAAACATTGAGCCCAATCCATCCTCCAGCCCGTTGCATCCAATGCCTAATAGACATGGTTGTATCTTTTCGATGTAACTGAACCACTATGATTAGTCGAGAACAATCAACCCCGGATAGAGCCCGCATATCTACAATGGTGGAAGACCTTAGACTTAATCTTTTTTTAGGAAGATTTGATTTAAGTCTCTTTAAACTTAACTTGACATAGCCATTACCATTATGACTAACCTAGTGGCATGGGTTAGCTTGAATTATTAGCCACCTTAGATCAGGATTGAGTCGACAAATATGACTAGGTTAGTGAGACTGATGGAAGGGATATGCCATTAACTCGATAAGAACGCATTCGAGTCGAATACCTCTCAATTAAAAATTAGTCGCTCATATCTACCAAACTTACTTTAGACACCAAATTGTTGAGCTAGAACCAATTGGGTTAGCCTATAATCCAGACTCTAACCACTAAGCCTAATTAGGTCTTAACTTGATCGATCACTCATGTGACTCAACCTTAACCTAGACTTAATCCTATTAGACTGATCAATTTAAGCACTCTTGATCCTATCTAACCAACTCTTGATTCAGTTTGATCAACTGCTAGACCTAATTAAGCTACCCAAGCCTAAACCCAATTTTATGAATATATCTTAGATCTAAAAATTTTTAATTTTAGATCTAATATATTTCATAATCTTAATTCTTAATTAAGTTTAGGATTCAAAAACAAAATATGTAAATAAAATCCTAGAATTTCAAGATCTAGGATTTTGTAGAAAATAAATTTTTGATTTTTGATTAAGGACGAACACGCGTCACCCCTATACATCATAAGAATATTCCATCAAATGGAAGGAGAGGATCTTTAAACCCTACTTCATTCTTATGATCGGACGGTCAAGGGGAACATCTTAATCAGAAACATGATAAATCTACAAAACTAGTTAGATCTACATATATATCACATATATAAAAATTGATCTAACTTAAAAATATGTTTTGCATACATCTCATGTATCATATCATGTATGCATTTTCATCTAAATTATCTTATAATATCTAAAAATTAGATTTAAATTGATCACATATCAAATCTCATAAACATCTAAAAAATAAGATTTAAATTGATCATATTAAATTAAAATTTATTCTAGATAATTTTGTAGAACTATTCTACAACTAGTCTAAACATGCATCTATCATATCTCATATGAACAAATTAAATAAATTTATTTTCTATTTTCTAGATCTAATTATAATATTTATAATATCAAAAAATAGTAAATAAATAGATTTAAAAATTATAATTAATTAAATTAAAATTATGATTATGTTAGACTATATATAGAATAATTCTATTCCTAGTCTAGTCATGCATCTCATACATCTTAGATCTAGATTATTTAATTTTTAATTTTTTAATTTTAGATCTAATCATATCTCATGTGATATTTAAAATCATCTAATTATCAAATCAAAATTAAAATAAAATTAGATCTAATGAATTTTGAAACCTAGCTCTGATACCAGTTGAAGGAAAAAACCTATTTTCTCGATGCAGGTTAGTTCAGATTTGATTGGATCCAGAGGGATATTTTAAAATTTTTCTTCTAAGATTCTAATTAGATCTGAGACTCTTCAAATTTAATCTTATTAGTTTGATAAAAATAAAATAAAATAAAATCTAATTTAATTATATCTTTGTTATGGATAATCCTATTACTCTGTGATGATTCCGATGTTTGCCTGAGGTTCTGGATGTAGCCACGCAAGCGCCTGGTCTCTACTGATATCCACTCAGACAGGATCTAAAGATCATCTCATTTTCAATCTATTCTTCAAAAATTAGATCTAGATCTGATCTTGAAGATCTTCAAAATGATTTTTGAAGATCGGTCGTTGTCTCTTGCAGTAGTGCTACCTTCTTCCTTTCCTATCACCTTTTACTTGCTTGGATCGCACCTAACTCATGCCCAAATCCTCTTAGGTGTGGAGAGGAGAGAGAGGACCAGAGGGTGGCATGGAGAAGGAGAGAGAGGGGCTATGTGGCATAGGCTAAGGCAGAAGCTCTCTCAATCTAGGTGTAGATAGGATTTTTATAGACCCTACTGCGCCATGCAATGCCACATCATCCCGATAAATCATGGCCCTTTGGGCAATCAGATCTAAATCTGATTGATGAGATGACGTCATCTAATCTAATCAGATTAGAGTTCCTCAAAACCCTCCTTAGATGGCACCAAGACTAGGTCAAAGAAGATTCTTTGGTGCCGTCAAGTTTGATTTCCTAAAGCAACTGGAGTCCCATCTGTATGAAACTCCAATTCTTATCCACATGGGGCTCACGCCTCCCTAGAAGTGTATCCTTTGTCTACCTACCTTTTAGCAGGGGGACAAGGGTCAAAGTTCTCTCCTATGGGTGCATGACACATGGGCAGATGAAAAAGTATCAAAGGTCAACATTTGGCCAAAGTCCAAAGATAAGATTTAGCTGGTGACGAAAAATGGCAGGTGTTGTCTCAAATTTATCTCATAAATTAAGACAACCCTTTTCTGACTTAGATAAGCTCCAATCAGATCAAGTAAAGATTTCTGAGTGAGTCCAAATATATTTGGCTCAGTCGAGATAAGAATTAATGATTGTTAAAGAAGAACATTAGGCTCAATCGTGTGCTAGCATGATTTTCTTGAACCTAATTGAATCTTATACAAATCAATTAAACTGGGTTAGTCTAATTGATGATATCCAGATCTAGACCCTTATTTGTGTGATCCAGTTTGGTTCAGTTCTATATGGTAATGAGATATATCATGATCTCTATCATCGACATCATCGAAACACCTTCTGATGGATCAAAACTTTTCTGATTCAAACAACTAGTATGATCGATCATCCAAATCATTCTAATTACTCTCAAAATCCACCAGTGATACCTAGCAGCATATGGTGGCAATCCATCATAGCTGAAAATGAACCTCTTGGTGTAGTTACTTGTGTGATTAAGTTTCTCTATTTTGAGCCCCAATCGGATTAGGGTTAAGGTGATCTCGTCAAATCCTAATATCCGTCATATGAATTAATCATTCGATTCAAGTCCAATATGAAAACCCTAATAAAAACTCTTTCTATTATTTTACTCTACCATGGCCATGGGTTTATGGACTTGATTCTCATGATCATCATAGGGCTGCTCCTCATCTATCAAGATAGATAGATCCCCTATTGGTGCAATCCAATTTCTATAATGAACATGCTATAACCAACATACACCTCAGAATTTTGAATGGCTAGGAGATCGAGTTATGGTGTAGTTAAACTATAACACCCTCAAGATGATCTATCGATGCACCTCAGATCAAAGAACCAAACACACTACTGTAGCTTTGAGCTAGTCACCGACGAGAAGGTAGACTTTTTGATGACTGCTCGAGATGGTCATGCTTAGTGCCCTCATTCTCTAACGAGTACCAATACTCTCACTCCGGTGTCTCTACACCATAGACTCAAGACTCATCTATCCTAAAGAAGCAATTGTACGCCAACCTTTTAGATCGATCATCATCCTTATGATGATCCTACGGTCATGAGCATTTTATGAGTTAATAATGAAAATTCATATCTTAAACTTTTAACTCTTAAAAATATGAACTATCATTACCATTAACTTAAGGGATGTATCACAAACACTTTCAAATGCACACTACGATAGAAAATAACTCATTTTATTATTTATAGTCAAAATTATAATTTTGCCCTTAGAAGTGTATTACAATGTCAACCAATCTGGCTTCTAGGGCATACATATCTAACATTAACCCTATGATCCGTAAGCATCATTTATAGAAGATAAACATCTAGAAATGATACATTATCTCTTTGACCCCTTCTAGATAGAAAGTTAAATATAAAAATATGATAAATGAGTTGATTCAACAAAGGCAATGCATATGCACTAGGTTTAGCAATACCAGCTAAACTATGATCCTCATAAATATTTCTGGCAGATGGAAGATATTTTAAAAGTTGATGACTCCAATAAGTGATATTAAAATATTCATCACCATCTGACAGAATGCCCAATATTTAACTAAGTATGCTATTGGTGCAAAAATCCATGAGGACGTCGGAGGTGACTGGAGTGGAGAAGGTGAGGCCATCAATGGGACCTACAAAATATAGTCCAAATCAGAGGTGGGTGGCTCTAGCAGGATCCTCCAATGCTCAAGTTAATTTTTTGGCCAACTAGAATAGAGTGCTTAGAATATAAAAAGATAGAGTAACAAGAAGGAAAAGAGAGCTTAGAGAAAACGTATCTATAGGGTTTCTTTTATAGATGAAGCACATAATAAACTGATAGTGACAGTCGTAACCATCTGATAGTGGGTCACTCAGGCCATATGGAGTTTGTTACGAAGGATAGTGTCCATTATCATGATGTGCCAGTCAATAGTGGTGTCCATTATCGTGACTTGCCAATCCATTGGAGATTAATTATCGAAGTTCGGATGGAACAAGTGCTGGCGGTGAAGAGCTTCAAATCGCAATAGTTCTAGAGAAGTTCGGACTCTTTTAGGATCGTCTGCATGTAGGTTGGTTTGCACTGCATTGAGAGCCAAATTTGTATAGATGATGAGGTCATTCTGGATGATCGTAGGAGGCTCGATCGGAAGAAATTCTTCTTGTTGATTGGTAGAATCCAGCTATAAAGAGTTCGAAAGGCTTGTGACTAGATGAGTCTGGTTTGAAGAAGTTCGGATGAAAGTATGCTGGAGGAGTCCGAAAGGAGATCCGCTAGGGGAGTCCAGACAAAAGTCGGCTAGAGGAGTCCAAAAGGAGATTGCTGGACGAGTCTGGAAGGAGATCCGATGGAGGAGTCTGGATAGAGATCTGCTGGAGGAGTCTGGAAGAAGATCCACTAGAGGAGTTTGGATGAAAGTTTGTTGGAGGAGTCTGAAAGGAGATCGATTGGAAGAGTCTGGCTTGAAGGAGTCCAGAAGGAGATCGATTGGAGGAGTCTGGCTTGAAGGAGTTTGGCTCGAAGGAGTCTAAATGGCTTGCGACTAGAGGAGTCCAGCTTGAAGGGAGTCTGGCTTGAAGGAGTCCGGATGGCTTAAAATTAGAGGAATCCAGCTTGGAGGAGTTTGACTAGAGGAAGTTCGATTGGAGAAAGTTTGGAAGGAGATCGACTGGAGGAGTTCTGATAGAAGTTTGCTGAAGGAGTCCGGATGGAAGTCTGCTGGAGGAGTCTAGAAGAAGATCCACTATAAAAGTCCTGATGGAAGTCTACTAGAGGACGGCCATCTTGGGATCATTCTAAGACAAGATGCCAAGCCGAACTTCAACATAAGCGGGTCTAACCCCAATAATAGTCCCCCCTACTCTCGAGTTTGAAATTTGAAGGAAGCACAAAAAAGACGACCGTCGAAGTTTTTTTTCAGATTCTACATTCGTTGGATGAAAAGTCATGGCGTTCACTGTGCTAATGCTGAAACTTCTTAAATACGAGATAATCTAAAAAGATAATTTTTTGAAATCCCCATCGAAACTCTACCCTAGGTATGGTGAAATTATGGTTCTTCCAATCATCAGTCATCTATCATGATGAGCGGGGCACGTGTCACTCGAGGATCGGCTGGAGGAGGTCTACCATCATAATTATCTTGAGCTCTATAGGATATTTAAATTCATCTTCTTCTCCTGAGGCCTCACTTCTCTTCGAGCTCCCCTCCTTCCTTTGGTAGCCTTTTTTTGCTCTAGTGTTCTTCGATTACTTCCTCCATTCCTTTCGTTCACTGGTGCTTTCCTACTTGATTTCCATCGCGCCCGTTGTCTTGTTGGCCTTCTCGATTGATTTAGGTTAGTTTCATAATCTTTCCTCTGATTATTTTGGTATCTTTTGCATCTTCTTCCTTCGACTTCTTTAAAAAGATTTTGCACCTTGTTTTCTCAATTTTTCAAAGATTTTTTAGTGTTTGTTTATTCCGAATGTCTTCAAAAACTTCTCAATCTGCCAGTTTCTAGAGTCTGTCCAAAAAATCTGCAAACAATCGACTTCCAGATGAAGTCCTGCACTTTAACTTCAGTGATTTTTGCTAGAGGTTTGGCTTCGATTAATTTAGTGAAATAATCCACTGCCGCTAGTAGAAACTTTCATTGCCCAGATGCTATGGAAAACGGTCCGAGTATATCCATCCTCCACTACATGAATGGCCAGGGGGTATTCCGTGGTATAAGTTGTGAAGCCGACTGTCTTTAAATGTTTGCATTTCTTTGACACCTGTCGCACTTTCTCACATAATCCACTTGATGCATTGTTGGCCAGTAGTATCCCTGATGGAGCAACTTGTATGATAAAGATCTTCCTCCCAGATGATTTTCGCAAATCTCCTCATGAACATCCCTCAAGGCATAGCTAGCTTCTGAAGGTCAAAGACACTTAAGGAGTGGTAAGGAGCATGACCTCTTATACAACTTGCTTTCATATAAAATATAATAGAAAGCTTGATTTCTCAACTTTTGAGCTTCTTTGCGATCCCTAGGAAGAATTTCTTTCTTAAGATACGCTATCAATGGATCAATCCAACTAGGCTCATGATCAACTTGCATTATTGTTTGGAGCTCTTCCAAACTTGGGCGTTGCAAGATGACAAAAAGAACTTCTTTTGGTAGTTCATTTCGGGCTAAGATGGCCAGCTTAGAGAGGAGGTCAGCTCTGGTTTTCTCCACCCTAGGAATCTGTTGGATGTTAAAATTATCAAAGACCAAATTCACACTCTTCACTTTTTTCAAGTACTTTTTCATACTTTCCTCTCGGGCTTCAAAGAAGTTATTAACTTGTTCCACCACCAGCTGAGAGTCACTATAGACCTTCAAATGTTGCACTCCTAGCTTCTTAGCTAACCTCAATCCTGCAAGTAGGGCATCATACTCTGCTCCATTATTAGTGGCGGGGAAGTCAAGGCATAATGTATACTCTGCCACAATTCCTTTTGGATTGATGTGAATCAAACCCGCACTACCCTAAAAGCATTGGATGAGCCATCCACATACAGTGCTTAGAAGTTTTCAGAAAGATCATCCTTCTCTTCTAGGGAGCCAGAGATAAAAGCGTCTTGATGCTCTAGTTCAATCTCCTTCGAAATAGTGCATTCCACTATGAAATCGATAAGTATTTGAGCTTTAATGGATGGTCGAGGTTGGAAATGGATGTCGAATTTGGTCAGCTCAATTGCCCACTTTGCCACTTTGCTAGAGGTGTTGGGTCGATGGAGAACCGTCTTGATGGGTTGATCAATGAGGAGAGTAATAGTGTGCCCTTGGAAGTAAGGTCGAAGCTTCCTGGCTATAATCAATAAGGTATAGGTTAGTTTTTCTAATTTGGTATATCTTATTTTTGCATCCCTCAAGACTCTGCTTATATAGTAGATCAGCTTTTGAATTTTTGCTTCTTCTTTGATCAGTACGGTTCCAACAGCTACAAGAGATACAGTAAGGTATAAGAATAAATCTTCTCCAGGTTCAGATTTGGCAAGCGATGGGGATGAGCTGAGATAGCTCTTTAATTTTTTGAGGGCCCGCTGATAGTCCGGAGTCCAGCTAATGTTCTTGGTCTACTTGAGTACTTGGAAGAAGGGCATGCAGCGCTCCATCGACCTTGACATGAAGTGATTCAGAGCTGCCACTTTGCTTGTGAGGCATTGAACTTCTTTTATTATTTTTGGGATAGTCATTTTCTAGATGGCTCTGATCTTCTCTGGGTTGGCCTCGATGCCATAGCTTGATATCATGAATCCCAAGAACTTTTCTGAGTTTACTCTGAAAGCACATTTCATAGGGTTCAGCTTCATCTTGTACTTCTAGAGGATGCTAAAGATCTCCTCAAGGTTGGCAATGTAATTTAGTGAAGATCGCCTTTTAACCAGATATCATCTACATAGACCTTTATATTACGGTCGATCTACTTCTTAAAAATTTTATTCACCAGGTGCTAGTATATTGCACCTGCATTTTTAAGCCCAAACGGCATGATCCTGTAACAATAAAGACCATGGTCAGTAATAAAAGTAATCTTCTCCTCATCTTCTGGTGCCATCCATATTTGATTATAATTAGAGAAGGCATCCATGAAAGTGAGGAGCTCATGACTCGAAGTCGCGTCCACTAGTTGATCAATCCTGAGCAGAGAATAGCTGTCTTTTGGGCAAGCTATGTTTAAATCTGTGAAGTCTATGCACATCCTCCACTTGCCATTTGCCTTTTTAACTAGGACAATATTCGCAATCCAGTCCAGATAAAATACTTCTCGAATGAATCCCATCTTAAGGAGTTTGTCGACTTCATCCATTATTGCCTTCTGCCTCTCCGATGCAAAACTATATTTTTTTTGTTTTACTAGTCGTCGCTTAAGATCTATGCCCAGGCGATGCTCCATGACTTCCTCATCAATCTCGAGCATGTCTACAGGCGCCTAGACAAAGACATCAACATTCTTTTGCAAGAATGTGACAAGCTACTTTCTAACCTCTCCTTTTAGGTTCGAGCTGATTTTCACAATATGTTCTTTATTCCCATCATTCAGAGGGATCTCCTCAAGATTGTTGATGGATTCTCCTCTTTCTTCAAATAGATCATCACGAGCATCAAGTCCATCCATCGAACAAAGATCTGCTTGCCTTCCCCCCCATAAAGCAATACTATAGCAGTGCCAAGCTAGTGCCTGATCTCCTCTGACTTTCTCAACTCCATGCCTGGTTGGGAACTTCATTTTTAGGTAGTAAGTAGAAACTACAGTCCGAAGTGCATTCAAACCAGATCGATCAAGAATCGCATTGTAGGCAAAAGGGCTTTAACTACCAAGAAATCAACTTATATCATAGATTGCTTTGGATATCGGCCAGCTATCGTAGGCAATGTTATTATTCCTTCCACCGGCACTGCATCACCTATGAATCCTACTAATAGAGAATTCATCGGACCCATCCTATCATTAGATATGGATATTTTGGAAAAGCATCATAAAATAAAATATTAGTGGAGCTTCCATTATCAATCAAAATGCAGTGTACATCAAAATCAACAATATTTAAAATAACTACAACCACGTCATTGTGCGGAAGCTAAACCTCCTAAGCATCTTCTTCAATGAAGGTGATGAATTCTTCAATCCGCTACCTTTTTGCCAGCTCTGCTGATCCGCTGGCCTTCCCTCGATGATGTCCCTTGGTGATAGTATTGATGACTCCAAGAGGGAGCTGATCTTCCTGCGGCTCATCCCACCGAGATGGTTCAAGTGTTAGAAAATGTGTCCCAAAGCCAATCATCAGTCTATTGATGGTTGAGCTATATTGTATCTATAATTGATTCATTAATAAATAAAATATATTTTTGATATTTTTCATCATAAAGTATTCATCTTCTAATAAACTCCATTATTATGATGAAGTTCTTAGGACTATTTAGCTTCAATAAAGAGAGAATTTATCGATTAATCCTTAAATCTATTCACGACCAATTGATAGGCTATTAATTAGAATGACAGCATCTATCGAGCATAGGTCGTTGTATGCTGTATAGACAGATTGTCCTCTTAACCAAGGAGTATGGAGACACTAGTATGACATAAAGGTGAGATGTATGGATATATCATGATTAAACATGACCAACTTCAGAGTATTCTGCTATCAAGAATATCTCTGATGGGATATAGGCATAAGTGTCCCTTAAATCTGATTATCATATCTCATATGAATAAATTAAATTTAATTTATTTTTTTATTTTTAGATCTAATTATAATATTTATAATATCAAAAAATAAAAAATAAATAGATTTAAAAATCAAATTTAATCAAATAAAAATATGATTATACTAGACTACACATAGAATAATTCTATTCCTAGTCTAATTATGTATCTCATACATATTAGACTAGATTAATTAATTTTAATTTTTTATTTTTCTAATTTTAGATCTAATCATATCTCATGTGATATCTAAAATTACTAATTAATTAGATTAAATCAGATCTAAATAAATTTTATAAGAACCTGGCTTTGATACCAGTTGAAGGGAAATCTTGATTTCCTGGATCAGGTTCATTTAGATCTGATTGGATTGAGAGGCATATTTCAAAAATTTTCTCTTAGATCCTAATCAAATCTGACACTTTTTAGCTTTAATTTTATGATCTAATAAATAAAAAAATTAAATTAAATTAATTTTGAATTAATTTTACCTTGATTCTGGATAATCTGATTATCCATTGATGATCCTGCCGAAGCCCTAAGATTCTGGATCTAGCCATGCAAGCGCTTGGCCTCTACTGGTATCCACTCAAGCTGGATCTGGAGATCTTCTCCTTCTCTTTTTTTTAAAAAAATTAGATCTAGATCTGATTTGGAGGATCTTCAAAACTTCTTCTGAAGATCACTCATCGTCTCTGCAGCATTGCTGCCTTCTTCCTTTTTCGTCAGCCTTTTCTTGCCTGACTCGCACTAATCTGAAGGCCCAACTTCCTTGGGCGTGGAGAGGAGAGAGAGGGCCAGATGGTGGTGTGGAGAAGGAAGAGGGGCAGCCTTGGGGCATGGCTATGAGGAGGAGAAGTTCAAAGTGGGCGCAGACAGAGTCTTTTTATAGACTCTACTGCGCCATGCAGTACTGCATCACCCCGGCCAATCATGTTGCTTCATGCAATCAGATTCAAATCTGATTAATGGAATGACATCACCTGATCCAATTAGATGAGAGACCCATAGATTCATCCTAAGGTGGCACCTAAGACTAGTCAAAGTCTATAGGTGAGGGTCACCTAGTTTGAATGCAAGAAGCAACCTGGAGTCCCATCCGTATGGGACTCCAGCATCCCTATCCATGGGCACACGCCATCCTAGGCATGTGCCCCCTTCTTTTCAATTTCTAGAGAGGGGACAAGCCCCTATGTGCTCTCCAATAAGTGCATGATACATGGGCAGATGTCCAAGGGTCAAAGATCAACGTTTGACCAAGTCAAAGTACAAGAATTAGCAGGTGATAGAAAATGGCAGGTGTTGTCTCAAATTTATATCATAAATTAAGATAACCTTTTTCTGACTTGGACAAGCTCTAGCCAGACTAGGTACAGGTACCTGAGTGAGCACAAACTCATTTGGCTCAGTCGAGACAACTTTTAATGATAGAAAAAGGAGAATGTTAGGCTCAATCGTGTGCTAGCACAATTTTCATGAACCTAATTGAATCATATTCAAATCAATTGAACTGGGTTAGTCTAATTGATGATATCTATATCTAAATCCTTATTTGTATGATTCAGTTAGATTTAGTTCTGTATGGTAATGAGATATATCATGATCTCCATCATCGACATCATCGAAACTCCTTTCGATGGATCAGAACTCTTCTGATTCAGACAACTTAAAATGATCGATCATCTAAATCATTTTAATTGCTCCCAAAATCTACTAGTGACACCTAGCAGCATATGGTTGCAACCCATCAAAACTGAAAATGAACCTCTTGGTGTAGCTACTTGTGTGATTAAGTTCTTCTATCTTGAGCCTCGATCAGATTAGGGTTAAGGTGAACTCGTCAAATCCTAATTTCTATCATATGATTTAATCATTTGATTCAAGTCTGATGAGAAAATCTTAATAGAAATTCTTTCTATTATTTCACTCTCTACCATGGCCATGGGCTTATGGACTTGATTCTCATGATCATCATAGGGCTGCTCCTCATCCACCGAGATAGATAGATTTCATCTTGGGGCAATCAATTCCTATAATGAACATGCTATAGCCAACATACACCTCAGGGTTCCGAGTGGCTGGAGACCGATCTCATGTGTAAGTCAAACTATAGCACCCTCAAGGTAACTAAACCGAGCAACCTTAGTCAAAGAACCAGACATAACCACTGCAAGCATATCGAGTCAGTCATCGACGAGAAGGTAGACTTCCTTATGACTACATCGAGGTGGTCACGCTCAGTGCCCCATTACTCTATCTCTTAAACGAGTTACCCTATACTCCTCGCTCCAGTGTCTCTATATCTAGTTAAAATAACATCTACACAAAAAAGTGATTGTAACAACTAATCTTTTGATCAATCACCATCCTCATGATGATCCTAACAGTCAGGACCGAATGATTTTTATGAGTTTAATAAATGAAATTCATGTCATTTTTTTAAATTTCCAACTCTTTGAAAATATAATTTATCGTTACATCAACTCAAGAATGTATCACAACACAAAATATGCTTATGTGATAGAAAATAATTTATTTTATTATTTTATAATTAAAATTATAATTTTTATTCCCTTAAAAGTGTATCACAAGTGTAAGCCAATTCTTGGCTTCTAGGGCACATCATATCTTAACAAACTCCTCCACCTGACCTAATAAGCCATTGCTACAAATCTAAGTCCCATCTTCTCAGGTGGCTTCGGGATCTTCTATCTGATTCAACACCTTTGTAAGCAGGTCTGCCACAATTATCTGCGAAGTCCGACTCCTCTAGAATCTCGACGTAACCCTTCTTGAGGTAATCGCCAGATGAGTGGATATTACCCTCGACTGTGCTTGGATTTTTGATGAGACCTTGGCTCCTTAAGCAGGGGCTATGGTGCCATATTGTCAACAGTACAGAGGAATGGCAATCTGTATGGCAATTACTCTGATTTCTGTGGTAAAGTTCTTATACTAGAATGCCTCCTTTGCAGCTTACTGACGCATAGCGTATATTCTGACTCCCATGGTGGGAATCTTGCTAATCACTTTCTATTTGAAAACTTTCCAACTGACGCTCCACCATTGCAACAAAATAGACTCCCCAGATGTCGACTTTCGATCATCATACATCGGACTAAAAGTCGAGTCCGTATACCCCTGGACTTGGAGTTCTCCATTACCAAAAGATTCAAATAAATATATCCTTAGTTCTTTTCAAAGTACTTAAGATATATTTAATAGAAGTCCAAGTGTTCTTCACCCTAGATTTGACTGATATCTGCCTCGGAAACACTCATGGCAATGGGCTTATATCAGGCGTGTACATAACATAGCAATACATGAGGCTCCCTAATTGCCGAAGCATAAGGGATCTTGCTCAATGGCATTCATTTCCTCGGTGTGCTAGGGTACATCTTCTTGGAAAGCAATGATGCCAATCCTGAAGGGGTACTAAACCCCTCTTAGAATTTTCCATATAAAACTCTTTAGTACTTCCTATAGTACATCTTTGTGAAAGTCCTAGCAATCCATTCGGTCTATGTCTATAGACCTTAATTCCCTAGAATAAAGGATTCTCTCCTAGGTCTTTCATGGAAGAATTCTTTAGATAAACCATATTTTTAACTAATGGTCAACATGGAAATATCATTCTCGATAAGGAAGATGTCATCCACTGTAATAATACGAGGAAGACAACAGCCGCTCCCCACTGACCTTTAAAATGACACATTGGCTGCTTCCTCATTTTTGATGAATCAAATCATTTGATTCACATCAATTAAAACGAGTAATTCCAACTCCGAGATGCCTTGCTTAGTACCAAATTATGGACCTTTGCAGCTGCATGATCTTGTGATCATCTATCACTGGATGCGAAACGTAGCGACTTGTTTTCAAATATGATATCTTCTTAAGAATATCCATTTAAGAAATATTCAAATTTTCAACATCCATTTGCTATAAAATCTTACATATTCGAAATAGGGTGCAACAGCAAGCAATGTGCGGTATGATTTAGCAATAGCTACTGACGAAAAGGTATCCTGATAGTCAATGCCTTCACATTGACCTATAATCTTTTGCCACTAATCTAGCCTTGAATGTCTCCCCACATTTCCATCTGCATCCAATCTTTCTCTTGAATACCATTTACACCTAATACATACTATACCTTCTGGTGGATCTACCAAAGGTCCCAGACTTGTGGAGTGCATCGAGTCAATTCCTGACTTCATTCTTACCCATGTTTTTGGTGTCGAATGCACCGTTCGGTTATACTAGATTTTGGGATCATCACCAATGAATACCCCATTACTATGAGGACATTTTCTTTACATCTTCACTAAATAGTATACATAAGTATCTTTTAGGAACGACCGAAAAACCCTTTCTGTTCCTACGAGATGGAGGAGATGTATGGATTGGCTAACCTGGTTCTGGTCCTTAGCTCCAATTTCTCTTATGAGAGGCTTTCTCATTGAGTGCTTCCGATCTGCTTTCTAATGCCGCTATCGCCTGAATAAATATACATTCTCCAACAACACACAAGAAAACCAAAGCAAAATGACCACCATCAAAACGAGAGAACACAACACCAAAAACAAAAACAACAACAAAAAACATACACCACCAAAAACAAACCACACACCTCACACCAAAAAAAACTCAACACTAACAAACTATAAATACACAAACTCACACTAACCCATAGCAGCCAACCAAAAAACTGCATCTCACACAAAAAAACAACAACCAAACTAAACACATAAAACCACACCACACACACAACTAACCCACCACAACAAAACCACACCTAACAACCCAACCACACCCAAACTACAACCCATTCAACCCACCCAACACCAAAAAAACCACACCACCAAACCAACTACTCCGCACATCACTCCACACCACCCACACACAATAACAGAAAAACACAATCCCACCACAAAACAAAACACAAACCACACAAAACCCCAAAAACCACAACAACCCCACAAAAACCAACAAAGCGACAACAACACCAAACCAACAACAACCCAAACACACAACACAACTCCACCACCACCTACACACACGAAGACATAACACACAAAAAATAAACCAAAAAAACAAAACACAACACACAACACACCACCATTTAATCTACAAACCACAAAACATATCATCACACCACAACAACACCCACACAAACCACCAAACATACCAAACACCACCACAAACAACAACCACATCTAACACAACAACACAATCACCCAAAAACACACCAAAACCAAACACCAACATAAACAACTGACTGACAAAACTCAACACCATCATCACACACACCCCTCACGCAACCACACAACACCAATAAACCAACACAACACCAATAAGCAACAACACAGACCCCCCACGACAAACCCACACATAACAACACCAAAAACAAAACCACCACACCCAACAACCATCCACATTATCTCATTAACCACGACAGACCACACAAAAAAACAAAACACAGACTAACACCACCAACAAAACAACCACACCACACAAAACACACCAAACCACCTCCCAACTCGTGCGTAAAAACACACCATAACACACCCATCTATCAACACAACACAAAACCAAACCACAAACACCACAACAACCACATACACGACCACACAAACAACAACAACACAACCCACCACACACAACAACCAAAAAACACAACACACAACAACACCACAACACCAAAACACACTCAATCACAACACTAAAAGCCTCCCCTAGAACCCACACAAAGACAAATAGCCCACAAGAACCACAAACACAAATACATTCCAAAAACCACAGCAACACACAGGCAACCTATCCAAACCAGTAACCGCATATACACCAAACACCAACACACACACTTTACGCACCAACACACAACAACAAACAACCACACAAACCAACACAACACCAAACACCACCACACCACACAAACCATAAACACCCATCCCACACCAAAAACACAAACACAAACACACACACAACACACAACACCACCCACCCAACAAACAAACACACCACACCACAACGCACACAATACAACAATCAAACAACAACACCACAGAACACCCAACACCACAGCGAAGCAGAAACAATCCACAAGCAACCATAACCAACGCGCACCACACACAGAACAAACCCAACACACAAACAACCACCAACCACCCCACCACCAAACCAAACCACACAACAACACACCACCACACACCACACACCACCGCGCGCAATCACACAACCACAAAAACACACCAACACAAGCGAACAACACAACCATCCAACAAATAAACCAAAACCACCAAAACACCAACACAACAAAACCAAACACCATATCTATAGGTATCCGTTCCTCCCCTAGTTCTGAACCCCATTGAGTTGAGGTGTTCCTGTAGAGTCCATTGAGAGACTATGCCATTTTCTTTGAGATAGTCTAGAGAATTTTTTGACTAAGGTATTCACCTCTCGATCTGTTTGATCGAAGAAACCTTAATGGATTTTCCTATTTTATTTTCTACTTCATTTTGAATTCTTTGAACTTTTCAAAAGCTTCAGACTTATGTCTCATAAGATACCCATACCCATACCAATAATCATCAGTAAAGATTATGAGAGTAGACAAAATTGCCTCTAACCAGCATATCAAATGGGCCGCACACATCTGTATGTACTAGGACAAGAAGATCCGTGGCCCTTTCCTCATGTCCTACAAAAGGAAGCTTAGTCATTTTACCATGAAGACAGGATTCACAAATTGGATATGACTCAAAAGTCAACGGACTCAATAGCCCAGTTTTCTTCAATTTGTTAACCCTATCTTCTGCTATATGACCTAATCTTAGGTGCCATAGATACCTATCATTAGGACTATCCCTAAGACGTTTTGATTTTATGGCATTCACATTTTGCTCAAAGTTAAAAATAGATACATCAACATGTAACTGATAAAGATCGTTAATAAAAAAACCATTTGCAATTTTATTTCTTTCAAAAACAATGTTACAATGGTCCTTAAGAAAACTAATTACATAGCCTTCTAATACAAGGCAAGAAACAAAAATCAAATTCCTACTTGCTACAGGCACATAATAATAGTCTTTTAATACTAAGTCTAAACCAGATGGTAGTCGACAAGGATATGTTCCCATGGCCACGGCAGTAACCCTTGCTCCATTTTCGATGCGTAGGATCATCTCACCATCCCTCAGCCTCTTGCTATCCTCAAGATCCTGCATAGAAGTGCACAAGTGAGTACTAAAACCAGAGTCAAGCACCCAACTAGATGTAGAAGAAACCGTAAGGTTAGACTCAATAATGAGCATACCTCCAGAAGGACCTGCCTCCTTCTTCTTTAGGGTGGCCAAGTAAGTAGGGTAGTTCCACATCCAGTGGCCATCATTGTTGCAATGAAAATACTTTCCTTTGTCAGTGGCCTTCCTCTTCAGCTTTGCTTTTTCTTCTTTCCTCCTTCTATCTTCTGCTTTTTCACAGACTTCTTCTTCTTTCCAAAAGACTTTCTCTTGGAAGAAGTACATTCCATAGCAAGTACTAAGCCTTTAGAACCTTTCATAGAAAGCTCAACGGTAACTAGCATGTTCATAAGTTTGGCCAAGGAGTTTTGAAGTTTATGCATATAGTAGTTCATGATGAAATGCCCATACGCATAGTCAAGGATTGTAGAATTATATCATTCTGTAGATCCAAGTCCAACCTCACTCCAAGCTTCTCAAGCTCTTCCAAGTCCTTGATCATCATCAGACAATGATCTTGGACTGACTGCCCATCGTGCATCTTAGCCTTGAACAGTCATTTAGTGACTTGATACTTGGCTACGCGACTTTGTTCACCAAACATCTTCTATAGGTGAGCCAACATTTGGTGAGCAGTTCTAATATCTTCATGTTGCAGCTAAAGCTCATCAGATATCGAGCCCAACATATAGTATCTGACCTTATTATCTTCGTCATCCACTTATCTAGAGATGCTCTCTATTTAGTGGATGGACGAGCTGGTAAGGTGGGAGGATCCTGATCCAATACATGAGTTAACTTCTCGAAATCCAAAATGATTTTGAAGTTCTGAAGCCAATCCTTATAATTTAGTCCGGTCAGTCTATGGGTGTCCAGGATTCATGCTAGTGGGTCGGATGTAGACATTTTTTTATAGAGAGTCAAAATTTTTAGTTAGATATTATAATTAAGACTTAACCAATTTATTTTAGAATTTTATTTTTAAATAAATTAGCTCCCACTATTTTTTCAGATCCCTATACTTTCTCTATAGAGATGTGAAAATCTCCATGATTACTGATTTCTAGTGGATGGTGTGGTTCCACCGGCTTACTCATTACCTCACCTAACAGTTATTAGTAATGGGTTAGCCAATGGGTGAACAACTCTTGTTCAATGATTCTCTAATCATGGTGCACCCAAACTTAGTCTCTAATTCATGAATCTCATCGTGTCCAAAATATTGATCCACTCCTTAGTTAAGTCAGACCCACCATTTGCACAGATTGGATTTCTAATTGAGTCTCTTACCGTATCTCGAATATTGAGCCCAATCCATCCTCCAGCCTATAGCATCCAATGCCTAATAGACATTGTTACATCTTTCTGGTGCAACTGAGCCACTATAACCAGTCGAGAATAATCAACCCCGAAAAGGGCCCACACATCTACAATGGTGGAAGACCTTAGACTTAATCTTTTCTTAGGGAGTTTTGATTTATGTCTCATTAAACTAGACTTGATATAGTCATAACTATTATGACTAACCTAGTGGCATGGGTTAGCTCGGATTATTGACCATCTTAAATCAGAACTGAGTCAACAAACATGGCCAGGTAAGTAAGATCGATGAAAGAAATATGCCATTAACTCGACAAGAATGCATTCGATTCAAATAGCTCCTAATTAAAAATCAGTCGATCGTATCTACCAAACTTACCTTAGATACCAAATTATTGGGTCAGAACCAATCGGGTTAGCCTATAATCCAGACTCTAACCACTGAGCCTAATTAGGTCTTAGCTTAATCGATCATTCACGTGACTCAATCTTGATTCAAACTTAATCCTATTAGGCTAATCAATTTAAGCATTATTGATCCCATCTAACCAACTCTTGATTTGATTTGATCAACCGCTAGACCTAATTAAGCTACCCAAACCCGAACCCAGTTTTATGAACATGTCTTAGATCCAAAAATTCTCAATTTTAGACCTAATATATTTCATAATCTTAATTCTTAATTAAGTTTAGGATTCAAAAATAAAACATATAAATAAGATCCTAGGATTTCAGGATATAAGGTTTTGCAGGAAGTAAGTTTTCAATTTTTGATTAAGGATGAAAGCACAGTATCCCTACACATCATAAAAATATCCCATCGAATGGGAGGAGAGGGTCTTTAAATTCTACTTTGTTCTTATGATCGGACGGCCAAGGGGAACGCCTTAATCAGAAATACAACTAATCTACAAAAATTAATTAGATCTAAGCATATATCTCATATAAAAAAATAGATCTAACTAAAACATATTTTGTATAAATCATCTATATCATGCATGTATGTTTTTCAAATTTAAATTATCTCATAATCATCTAAAAAATTAAATTTAAATTTGATCTTATCAAATAAAATTTAATCTAGACCTATTTGCAGAACTATTCTACAACTTGTCTAAACATGCAACTATCATATCTCATATGAACAAATTAAATTTAATTTATTTTCTATTTTTAGATCTGATTATAATATTTATAATATCAAAAAATAAAAAATAAATAGATCTAAAAATTATATTTAATCAAATAAAAATATGATTATACTAGACTACACATAGAATAATTCTATTCCTAGTCTAGTTATGTATCTCATACATATTAGATCTAGATTAATTAATTTTAATTTTTTATTTTTTAATTTTAGATCTAATCATATCTCATGTGATATCTAAAATTACTAATTAATCAGATTAAATTAGATCTAAATAAATTTTATAAGAACCTGGCTCTGATACCAGTTGAAGGAAAATCCTGATTTTTCAGGTCAGGTTCGTTCAGATCTGATTGGATCGAGAGGCATATTTCAAAAATTTTCTCTTAGATCTAATCAGATCTGACACTTTTTCAAGATCTAATTTTATAATCTGATAAATAAAAAAATTAAATTAAATTAATTTTTAATTAATTTTACCTTGATTTTGGGTAATCTGATTACCCGTTGATGATCCTACGGAAGCCCTGAGGTTCTGGATCTAGCCACGCAAGCGCCTGGCCTCTACCGATATCCACTCAGGCTGGATCTGGAGATCTTCTCCTTCTCTTTCTTTTCTCCAAAAATTAGATCTAGATCTGATTTGGAGGATCTTCAAAACTTCTTCTGAAGATCACCCATCGTCTCTGCAGCAGTGCTGCCTTCTTCCTTTTTCGTCAGCCTTTTCTTGCCTGACTCGCACTAATCTGAAGGCCCAACTTTCTTGGGCATGGAGAGGAGAGAGAGGGCCTAGATGGTGGCATGGAGAAGGGAGAGGGGCAGCCTTGGGGCATGGCTAAGAGGAGGAGAAGTTCAAAAGTGGGCGCAGATAGGGTCTTTTTATAGACTCTGCTGCGCCATGCAGTGCTGCATCACCCCGGCCAATCACGTTGCTTCGTGCAATCAGATCTAAATTTGATTGGTGGGATGACATCACCTGATTCAATCAGATGAGAGACCCATAGATTCATCCTAAGGTGGTGCCTAAGACTGGTCAAAGTCTATAGGTGAGGGTCACCTAGTTTGAATCCAAGAAGCAACCTGGAGTCCCATCCGTATGGGACTCCAGCATCCCTATCCATGGGCGCACGCCATCCTAGGCATGCACCCCCTTCTTTTCAATTTTAGAGAGGGGACAAGCCCCTATCTGCTCTCCAATAAGTGCATGACACATGGGCAGATGTCCAAGGGTCAAAGGTCAATGTTTGACCAAGTCAAAGTACAAGAATTAGCAGGTGATGAAAAATGGCAGGTGTTGTCTCAAATTTATCTCATAAATTAAGACAACCCTTTTCTGACTTGGACAAGCTCCAGTCAGACCAGGTAAAGGTACCTGAGTGAGCACAAACTCATTTGGCTCAGTCGAGATAACTTTTAATGATAGAAAAAGGAGAATGTTAGGCTCAATCGTGTGCTAGCACGATTTTCTTGAACCTAATTGAATCTTAATTCAAATCAATTGAACTGGGTTAGTCCAATTGATGATATCCAGATCCAAACCCTTGTTTGTGTGATCCAGTTAGGTTCAGTTCTGTATGGTAATGGGATATGTCATGATCTCCATCATCGACATCATCGAAACTTCTTTCGATGGATCAGAACTCTTCTGATTCAGACAACTAGAATGATCGATCATCTAAATCATTCTAATTGCTCCCAAAATCCACCAGTGACACCTAGCAGTATATGGTGGCAACCCATCAAAACTGAAAATGAACCTCTTGGTGCAGCTACTTGTGTGATTAAGTTCTTCTATCTTGAGCCCCGATCAGATTAGGGTTAAGGTGAACTCGTCAAACCCTAATTTCTATCATATGATTTAATCATTCGATTCAAGTCCGATGTGAAAACCTTAATAGAAACTCTTTCTATTATTTCACTCTCTGCCATGGCCATGGGCTTATGGACTTGATTCTCATGATCATCATAGGGCTGCTCCTCATCCACCGAGGTAGATAGATTCCATCTTGGTGCAATCCAATTCCTACAATGAACATGCTATAGCCAACATACACCTCAGGATTTCGAATGGCTAGGAGACCGAGTCATGGTGTAGTCAAACTATAACACCCTCAAGGTGAACTACCGATGCACCTCAGGTCAAAGAACCAGACACACCACTAGCATCGAGTCAGTCATCGACGAGAAGGTAGACTTCCTTATGACTACTCGAGGTGGTCACGCTCAGTGCCCTCATTCTCTAACGAGTACCTATACTCTCGCTCCGGTGTCTCTACACCATAGACTCAAGACTCATCTACTATAAAGAAGCGATTGTACACTAACCTTTTGGATCAATCACCATCCTCATGATGATCCTACGGTCAGGAGCATTTTATGAGTTAATAAATGAAAATTCATGTCTTAAATTTTCAACTCTTGAAAATATGAATTATCATTACCATTAACTCAAGGGATGTATCACAGACACTAAATACACTTATGTGATAGAAAATAATCCATTTTATTATTTATAGTCAAAATTATAATTTTACCCACAGAAGTGTATTACAAGTGTTAGCCAATTCAGGCTTCTAGGGCACACATATCTATCATGATCAACGATTAAGAATCATTCTAGGATTAAATAATTAATACGATTGATGTTTAACCTAGTGTAAGTGTTACAAGAGGATTGATTTGTAATTAAATTACTAATTAGCTTAATTTGATTAAGACAAAGGATTGAGATTAAGTTTAATTAAATATAATTAATTAAATTTAGTTTGTACTTGATTGGATCAAGTTCAATTAGCTTTTTGGATAAGCCATGTACAAGAAAAAACTAGTCCTAGTTCATCTAGGAGTCGGATCAACCTAATTTTCTAATTTGATTAAAAAAATAAATTAAAATTAAATCTAATTTAATTAAATTTTTAATTAGATTAAAATCTAATTTTATTTAGTTTACTTGATTTTGATTTAATTTGATTTGAGAAACCACTTTGACCAAGTCAAAAATGGAATCCTAGTAAGACTAGGAATTCCACCTTGCACCACCTTAGCCCCTCACACCCCATGCCCTTCTTTCTCTCTATTTTATGTGACAAATACCGTTCTCCTAGCCTTCTCATGCACGCCCTCTTCTCCTCTCTTTCTCATATGGAAGTTAGGTAGTGGACCAAGTCAAAGATGGGAATTTGTTTTGGTTTCAAATCCTATGAGATAGTATTTTGAAAAACCAAAACTCTTCCCCCCTTTTGTGTCACCCTCCTCCCTATTTTTTCATCAGTATTCTTGGTAAAAAGGAGAAGGTTTTGGGTGGCATTTTCTTCTGATCCTACACCAAAAATTCTAGGAGGGTGCCTTAGAATTGGGCAACCCTTGACTTGCCTATTTTGGTCTTTCCTTGTCTAAGAGTTTGACCTAGACAAGGCTCTTCTATATCTATTTATTTAGGATGAATTTTGGCTTGAAATTTTTATAAAAAATAGACCATTAAGAGTTCTTTTGGGGTGTGTGAAAATTAGATTGAGAGAGTCCTTGGTCATTGGGATTTCATAGACATCAAAATAAGATGTCTAGGTGAGAGCAAAGTGAAGAAGAAAAGGGTCTTCTTCTAGGGTTGCTGTATTCACCTATTTTCTTCCACTTTATCTAAGATTTCTGAGTGTGTATCATATCTATAACCTCCTCTCCTTTTTCTCCTCTTTGGAAGAGTCCAAATCCCAAAGATAAAGGCATTTCATCGACCATCAAAGAAGGATCAGTATAATACTAGCATACTGTGCTGATTTCCAGCATCTGGACTTTTGATCGTGATCGTAGGCTCATGTGGATGACTTCTAGAGGCCGAACACTTGTACGGCTTGCAACTTCATCCTCAAGTCTAGATCAGCAAGTTAAAACATCTAACTTGCATAGATAATATATCTGATATATTATTTTCCTACCTGCATTAGATGTAATGTGTATACATGTTGAAGTGATCAACATGTTTTAGTTATTTCCTTAGATTTTAATTTTTAATTTAATAACATGCCATGATCATGTAATAAATTTTAGATCTAATATATTTTCTAAAATTTAAAATTAATTTTGATTAATTTTAGTCTTTCGCTGCCTGATCTTGAAAAAGTTTCAAGATCTAGTCCTTAAACCCTAGATCTGGTTCCTTCAATTAGTATCAAAGCCTAAATTTTTATTATATGATTATTTGAGCATGTTTAGATTATTTTATGGATTAGATCTAATTTATAATCTATTTATTAAATCTAAAATTAAAAATCTTGATCATATGAACTACTATAAGGTTGTCCTGCTGTAAGTTTTATCCCTTACAGTGGAAAGATTATCCTATTTCGTATTGATTTGCTTCTAATCATAAATTTATTAGATGTGATATAATTTTATTTTATAATCTAATAGATTTAAAATAATTTTAAAATCTAAAAATAAAATTTTTAAATTACACAGACTGCTACAAGATTGTCCTGCTGTAAGGTTTACCTCTTACAGTGAAAAGATTGTCCTAGTACGTGCTGATCTAAAATATTGATCATAAAATTTTAGATTAAATCTAAAAAATTTTATGATCTAATTAAAAATATTTTAATCTAATTTTAATCTTTATAAATATGTTAGATTTGATCTAAGATAATTTATAATTTATTATAGTTAAAATTATTTCAATTACATAAACTTGTTTAGATTAGATCTAAAGTAGTTTAATGATTATCTTACTTGCATATTAATTATGAATCAAATATGTAACTTGATTGATAGAATCATATTGTAAAAATATTTTACAAATATGAAAATCATTTTCGAAAAGTCAAACCCCAACCTTCAGTCCAAAACTTAATTAAGAAGTAAGAAGTTGTTTGATTAGGATCTAGGATTATGAATTGAAGATCCTAGGACACAAATCATAACACATAGGGTTAAATGGATTAGTGGAGATTAGATCCATTAATTGGGTTAAACCTAGGGTTAGATTAAAGAATAGACTTAATTAGAAAATTGACTAAATCTAATCAATTATTATCTTAGATTAGGTCAAGAATTCTCTAGATCAATTATAATAGTTGTAGTTGGTTAAGTCCATGCCTTTAACGAGATTCAAGATGGACTTGATTCTTGGATATACGGTCTAGCATGAACTGTTAGGTTGATCTAATTAAAACTAATTAAACCAGTTGATGTCTAAGATAAGTTAGATCGATGATCTTTGATTGGCAGCGCACTTACCTGACCATTTTTTATGGTGTCTAAGACAAGCTTTGGTAGACCCTCCCACTGATCGAACTTACCTAGCCTCATGATGAAATTATGTTTTGATCGGATTACTTGATTATTCGAGTTGATCCATGTCAGCTAAATAAATCAGTATGATTGATTTAGGTGCTCCTTAACGAGCCTATTAAATATCTTCCTTAAACTGACTTGGTGAAGTCAGTGGGAGGATCATGACAATCTGGTTCATCTGACCTTCCCTCATCATTAAATTAAATCTTCTAAAATTATTAGGTTCCTAAAATGAGATAGTTATTATGATAACTAGATCATAGCCTCTCGTTAAAGTGGATGATAATGGGTTCATTAGTTGGATAATCATTGGAGGCCTAAAGGTTTGGTGTTTATCGGCTAATGAAATTATCATTCATTATATGATTTTTTGGCTGCATCTTTCTAAATGGTGGTTAGGTTAGCCAACCAAAGTTGGGCCTAATCATTTATTGGTTTGATGGACCAAGTATGGTCATGTTAATGGTTGGACCTAACTAGATCTTTTCCGTAGAGACCAAAGCCTACCGATTAGGGACTGGAGCAAAATTTAATTACTAAAAATTATTTAAAAAAATAATTAATTATGAACATATCATTATATATGCATGGGTTGGTCAACCAAAGTTGGGCTTGTGTGCAGTCTATGTGGATTCTAGTGCCCACTAAAAAATTAGGATAATTTCTCAAATTAGAAGTAGAGGCTATTAATTCGAATAAAATAGTGGAAAAACTTTTTGATTAAAGTCTAAATCTTTAGATTTCATAAATTAATTACTAATTAAATTATGGTTTTTTTTGTGTAGATATGACCATTTTTCTATCGCTTCGATCATTGTTGGACAATAATAAATTGGTGGGATCCAACTTCGATAGTTGATACTAAAAGTTGAAGATTGTCTTGGAGCATGAACAGATCCTATATGTGTTAAAGGATCCTGCACTTGAGGAGCTAGCTGCCACTGCATGTAGAACAATCAAAGATACTTACTAAAAGTGACTCAGTGATCTAACTATGGTGTGTTGCATTATGCTGGCTGTCATGAGTGACGAGTTTAGTTATAGATTTGAGATAGCTCAGCCAAAGAACATGCTTCAAGTGTTGGAGGATTTCTTTGGCACACCCAATGATGTGGAGAGGCACAAAACTAGTTATGCCATCTTCAATGCCAGGATGTGGGATGCTGCCTCTATTACTGATCATATATTGTACATGATCAAGCTGATAGAGCATTTGAGCAAGCTCAGCTTTTTCTTACATAAACAGCTTGGGAAGGATGAAATACTAAACTCATTGCCCAAGTCTTTTCCCCCATTCATTACTCATTTCATAATGACAAAGCCTAAAATAGACTACCACTGGTTACTGAGGTTACTTCAGAACTTTAAGAAGGATCACCAACTCCATAAGGAGTCAGTGAACTTAGTGGGAGGTTCGTCTTCTGATTCTTGATCCTTTGAAAAAGTGAAGAAGAACAGGAAGAAGAAAGCTAAGAAGGTGCAAGTTTAGGCTGGAATATCTATGCAGGGCCAGACCAGAAAGATCAAGCCTGATAAGGTCAAGCTGAATGCTTCTTTTGCAAGAAGTGGAGGCACTGAAAGAGGAACTATCCTTAGTACATTATCTCTTTAGATCCGAACAGGCATAAAAAAAAGCAAGCTATTGCTGGACAAGGCATTTATATGATAACTCCTTGCAATATCTCTATTTATGATATTACTGATTGGATATTGGATACCGATAGCCCTTATCATATTTGCAATTTATTGCAGAGGCTGCATGTTAGTAGAAGATTCAAGCAAGGTGAAAGGTTTCTGGATGTTTGACATGGAAGACCAGTTCTAATTCTAGCTTTAGAAATTCTGAAATTAATATTTGAGTGCCATATCGTTGTTCTTAGTAATTATCATTTCTATTCTAATTTTTTTTAATATTATTTCTATAGATTTTTTGGCCAAAAATGATTATGAAATTTCAATAAAGAAACAAGTTTGTAATATCATTATAAATGTTGTTACTATTTTCTATGGATATTTGAATAATGGTGTGTATATGCTATCATAACTTGTTAACATAGTCTATTTAACTAGTAAGCATCCTAGATTAGATAGTGTGTCAGATATCTATTTATGGCACTATAGGCTAGGTCATATAAATAAGAATAGGATAAAGAGTTTGACTCAAGAGGAAATCCTCAATGTTAGTGATTATAAATCACTTCCAACCTATGAGTTCCATCTTCTGGGTAAGATGACCAAGTCATCTTTTACTAGAAAAGATGAAAGAGCCACTGAGCTTTTAGATCTAGTACATATTGATGTATGTGGACCAATGAGCATCAGTACTAGAGATGGATATTTTTACTTTATCACTTTCACAGATGATCCATTCAGATATGGATATGTCTATCTGATGAAACACAAGTCAGATTCATTTAAAATATTCAAACAATTTCGAAGTGAAGTAGAAAAATAAACTAGGAAGAGTATTAAAACTCTTCGATCTGACCAAGGAGGAAAATATCTTTCCGATGAGTTTCATCACATATCTAAGAGAGAATGGAATTCTTTTCTAATGGACTCCTCCAAGAACACCATAGCATAATGATGTGTTTGAAAGGAGGAATCGGACTCTGTTAGACATAGTTTGATCCATGATGGATTTTGCTAGCTTGCCAATATCTTTATGGAGATATGCACTCAAATTGGCTTGTTATCTGTTAAATAGGGTTCCAAATAAGTCTATAGTTAAGACTCCAGATGAGATATGGATAGGACGTAAGCTAGCACTTTCACACCATATGATTTGGGGGTGCCTGGCTTATATCAAATGATTAGTTACAGATAAACTTGAACCTAGGTCTGATAAGTGCACATTTATAGGATACCCAAAAGTGATCAAAGGATACTATTTCTACCATACTGATGAATAAAATGTATTTGTCAGTCTTACGGCAAGCTTTTTGAAAAATGAGTTCCTTGGTAAAGGAACTGTTGCCTCTAAGGTTGAACTTAATGAAGTTCAATAGGTAGAAAAATTGACACCTATCGTTGAACCTAAGTTGGATTTGATTAAATCAGATCCAGAGGCTAGTGTACTTGCATTATTAAGGCAATCTGGTAGAGTACCGCATCATCTGGATAGATACTATGATTTCTTGGTTTAGGATAGTGATCCTATCGAACTCAATAAGAACGATGAGGATCCGATCACTTATATGAATGCTATGCAGAGAGCCGATTCTGAGAAATGGCTTGAGGCCATGAAATTCAAAATGGAGTCTATGAAGGTCAACGATGTATAGACATTGGTTGATTCATTCGAAGGAGTTAAATTCATTGGATGTAAATGGATCTTCAAAAGAAAAAGAGGTGCAGACGAAAAGATGGAGACCTATAAAGTCCATCTGGTTGCCAAGGGGTATCGTCAATGTTATGGTATTGACTATGACAAGATGTTCTCCCCTATGGCAATGCTCAAATTCATTCGGATAATACTTATGATAGTTGCCCATCTGGACTATGAGATCTGGCAAATAATGTGAAGATAGCTTTCCTAAATGAAGAGCTGACCGAAGAGGTGTATATGATACAACTTGAGAGGTTCACATCCATAGATGAGTCCAAGGTGTGCAATCTTCAAAGATCCATTTATTGATTGAAGCAGGAATCTTAGAGTTGGAACATATATTTTGATAAGGTGATCAAAACGTATGGCTTCATTAAGAATGGAGAAAAGTCTTGCATTTACAAATAGGCAAATGGTCCAACAGTGGTATTTCTTATCTTGTACGTGGATGACATTCTCTTACTCGAAAATGACATCCCTACACTACAGGAAATAAAAGTTTGGTTGTCGTCATAGTTCTCTATGAAGGATTTGGGTGAAGCATCCTACATCCTAGGGATGAAGATCTATAGGAATAGATCTAAAAGGATGCTTGGATTATCCTAGTTTACATACATAGATACTATGCTGAAGAGGTTTAGCATGGAGAATTCCAAAAAGGATTATCTTCCGATAGATCATGAAATTTCTTTCTCTAAGAAGGATTATTTAATAACTCCTAAAGAGAGAAAGCGTATGAGTAGAGTCCTATATGCTTCAGAGTGGGATTTATTATATATGCCATGACATGTACAAGATCAGACATGGCATACTCACTAGGAGTAGTGAGTAGATACTAGTCTAGCCCTAAAGAAAACCACTGAAAAGTGGTTAAAACCATCCTTAAGTATTTGAAAATACTAAGGACCAATGGTTGGTTTATGGTGAGTCAGATCTGAAACTTGTGGTATTTACAGACTCCAACTTTCAATCTGACCATGATGACGACAGAAGCGTGTCGGGATATATCTTTACTCTAAATGATGGAGCCATCTATTGAAAGAGTTCCAAGCAGCATACTATGGCAGACTTTGTTTGCAAAGCAGAGTACATCGCAGCATCAGATGCTACGAAGGAAGCTGTGTGGCTAAGAAAGTTTATCACCTAGCTTGGAGTAGCAACCTTTCTAGATGGTCTGGTCCTGCTATACTACGATAGCACTAGTACCATAGCTTAGGCGAAGGGACTAAAAGCACACCAGTGGACGAAGCACATCTGCGCTGCTTGCATCTGGTCCAGAAAATCGTAGATCAAGATGATGTCGATCTTTAGAAGATTGATGGAAAGGAGAACCTAGTCGACCCCTTCACTAAAGCCCTCGCGATAAAGGAGTTCGACAACCACAAGTGGAATATGGGTATTAGATACTATGTCGAATGGCTTTAGGATAAGTGGGAGTTATTGGGAAATGTATCCCAAAGCCAGTCATTTGCCTATTAATGGTTGAGCTATATTGTATCTATAATTGATTCATTAATAAATAAAATATATTTTTGATATTTTTTAGCATAAAATATTCATCTTCTAATGAACTTCATTATTGTGATGAAATTCTTAGGACTATTTAGCTTCGATAAAGAGAGGATTTATCGATTAGTCCATAAATCTGTTCACAATCAAATGATAGGCTATTAATTAGGATGACAGCATCTATCGAGCATAGATCGCTGTATGTCATATAGATTAGTTTTCTTCTTAACCAAGGAGTGTGGAGACACTGGTATGGCATATAGGTGAGATGTATGGATACATCATCATTGAACGTGACCAACTCTAGAGCATTCTGCTCTCAAGAATGTCTCTGATAAGATATAGGTATAAGTATCCCTTAGACTTGAGATCACCTCAATGACTTGCAAGCAACTCACTGTGCCTTGGTACCAGACTAACTAAATTTTTAATTTAGTAATAGAAGATTTTTGGGCATAGTCAAGTACTTGCAAAGTTAGAGTGTGATCAAGATAGAATTAACCACTCCAAGAGTTGGAGAAGAATGTATCACTGTATTTCAATATAGCAAAATATTGGCTAGGATAATCCATGGATTTGATATTTTGAAATATAATATGGGCAACCTGATCAGAGTTGATAGTTAAAATCTGAGGTATTCTATGAGCATTTTGGTCAAGAGGATGAATTATATAGAAATTATATCTGCATGGATTCTAAGGATGTTGTTCTACATATTCGATCTATCCGATCGTCGGATACCATTGCTAGATGGCTACTTCGATTAGTACAGAAATTTATTCCTATGCTACCAGCTTAGATTCAGACCTATGAGATCACATGTATTAGAGCTCATGATTTGATTCGATAGTTAATCAATGATTAAGAATCGTTCTAGGGTTAAATAATCAATACGATTGATGTTTAACCTAGTATAGGTACTATAGGAGGATCGATTAGCAATTAGATTGCTAATTAACTTAATTTGATTGAGCCAGAGGACTAAGATTAAGTCTATTTAAATATGATTTAATTATATTTAGTTTGGGCCTGATTGGATCAAGTTCAATTGGGTTTTGGATAAGCCAAGTGCAAGAAAAAACTAGTCCTAATTCAACTAGGACTCGGGTCAACCCAATTTTTTAATTTGATTAAAAAATTAAATTAAAATTAAATCTAATTTAATTTAATTTTATTAAATTTTTAATTGGTTAGTACATAATTTTATTTGGTTGACTTGATTTTGATTTAATTTGGTTTAAGAAACTACTTTGACCAAGTCAAAGATGGAATCCTAGTAAGACTAGGAATTTCACCTTACGCCAGCTTAGCCCCTCACACCCCATGCCCTTCTTTCTCTCTTATTCTATGCAAAAATACCTTTCTCCCAGCCTTCTCATGCATGCCCTCTTCTCCTCTCTTTCTCATGTGGAAGTTAGGTAGTGGACCAAGTCAAAGATGGAAATTTGTTTTGGTTTCAAATCCTATGAGATAGTATTTTGAACAACCAAGACTCTTCCTCCCTTTTGTGTCGCCCTCCTCCCTATTTTTTCTCTAGTATTCTTGAAAAAAAAGAGAAGGTTTTGGGAGACATTTCGTTCTAGTCCCATGCCAAAAATTCTGGAGAGAGCGCCCTTTGACTTGCCTATTTTGGTCTTTCCTTGTCTAAGAGTTTGACCTAAATAAGGCTCTTCAATATCTATTTATTTAGGATGAATTTTGACTTAAAATTTTCATGAAAAATAGACCATTAAGACTACTTTGGGATGTATGAAAATCAGAGAGAGAGTCTTTGGGCATTGGGGTTTCATAGACATCAAAATAAGGTGTCTAGGTGAGAGCAAAGTGAAGAAGAAGAGGGTTTTCTTCTAGGGTTGCTGTGTTCACCTATCTTCTTCCTCTTTCTCTGAGATTTCTGAGTGTGTCTCACATCTGAAACCTCCTCTCCTTCTTCTCATATTTGGAAGAGTCCAAATCTTGAAAGAGAAGGCATTTGATCGACTATCAAAGAAGAATCAGCATAGTACTAGCATATTGTGCTGATTTCTAGCATCTGGACTTCTGATTATGATCGTGGGCTTGTGTGGATGACTCCTAAAGGTTGGACATTTGTATGGCTCACAACTTCATTCTCAAGCTCGGATCAGTAAGTTAGAACATCTAACTTGCATAGATAATAGATCTGATCTTTCATACCTGCATTAGATGTAATATATATACATATTGATGTGATCAACATATTTTAGTTACTTCTTTAGATTTTAATTTTTGATTTAATAACATGCCATGATCATGTAATAGATCTTAGATCTAGGATATTTTCTAAAATCTGAAATTAATTTTGATTAATTTTAGTCTTTTGCTATCTGATCTTGAAAAAATTTTAAGATCTAATCCTGAAATTCTAAATCTGATTTCTTCATCAGATTGTGGCGGGGCTCTCGAACGATCTTCTCTCCTCTCCGATCGATGCCCGATGAATCGATCCAGCCGACCTTTTCTGATCAGCACCTTGATCTCATCTTGAAGTTGGATGCATTCTTATGTGTCATGACCGTGGTCACAATGGTAAAGACAGTACTTGTTCGGATTATGCTTGGTCGGATGAGTCCGCATCCTTTCTAGCTCCACCAGTTGCTCTCTTATCTTTATTGACACCTGAGTCTTTAAGGCATTCAAGGGATCATAGTTGTTGAATCTTTTGGAGGAAGAGTTCCATCGGATCCTCCGATCTAGAATTTCCTACCGATGAGCTCAAGGAGGAGTTCGAACTCATCTACACTCAGGAAAAATTTGGGAGCATGGCCAAGCTTCACTCGACTTTTTCTTAGGTGTGGCTTGTCAGGTTCATCCGTTTGTCGCTCTCTTATGGCCTCGTCATTCTTCAATTTGAAGGCCTCCTCCTTCTGGGTATAACCTTTAGTCCGGGCTAGCATATCAGCAAAATTTTTGGGATACATCGTCTCTAGGAAAGATAAAAGATCATTCTTCTGAAGACCTTCTTTAGTACGGCCATAGCTACAAATTGGTCCAAGTTTCGGACCTCCAACATAGCAGCATTAAAGCGGCTGACGTAAGCTCAAATGGACTCCCCCTCTTTTTGCTTTATATTGATGAGAAAATCCGAACCTCATCTTAGATGTTGCCTGCTTATAAAATGAGCTACAAACTGATGGCTTATTTTGTTAAAAGAGAAGATCATCCTTGAGTTAAGATTTGAGTATCGGTTTCTTATTGCTCCCTTCAAGATGGATGGAAAAGCATGGCACAGGATGGCACCCAGCGCACTATGAAGCAGCATCATCATTCGGAAGGCCTTCAGGTGGTCGATCGAATCAGAAGTCCCATCATAGGTCTCAAACTGGAGAAGCTAGAAGTTTGGTAGGATAGGTTCTTACATTATTTTGATAGAGAAGAAAGGATCAGTGTAGATATCATGATGGTGAGCTGGGATGGTATGGCAGAGCTCCTCAATCCATCAGTTCATATCTTGGAGTTTTTGGTCGAAAGCATCATCTTGATCGTGGATCTTGAAAGACTGTCAACTGTAGATGGGAAAGTCTCCTCTGAAGAAGAATCATGATCGAAATAGGGACTCCCTGCTTTCCTTTTTCGGAGGTGATGGGTCTACTGACCTAGGTTGCCCTTTTTGGTGTCGGTTCTTGAGGCTTTGGTCGGAGGTTTTTTGACTGGACCATTGCTGGAGGCTGTTGTATGATCTACACCTTTTCGATGAGGTCTCAAATCTACTGCATCAGCAAGTTAAACGATTTCGGATCCACCATGGTCGTCGACGGAGGAGGTTGGGGAGCAGATGATGGAGTCGTAATGGGTGGATCTAGCTCGGATTTGACGGTAGAAGCAATAAACCATCAGGTGGTTATCTTCTTTGGAGGCATTCTCTAAAGCAAGAAGAGATCAAACAGAAGTAGATTTGAGAAATTAAGAGAGAAAGGAAGGTAGGTAAGATCAACTAGGCATTCCTTTTAAAACAAGAGCTTAGAATTTCTTCCTCTAGCACCAATTCTATTGGTGCAGAAATCCGTGAGGATGCCAGAGATGGCTAGAGTGGAGAAGGTGAGACCATCGATGGGACCAGGAAAATAAAGTTTAAATCAGAGGTGGATGGCTCTAACAGGATTCTTCGATGCTCAAGTTAATTTTTCGACCAACTGGAATAGAGTGCTCAGGATATAAAGAGGCAGACTAACAGGAAAGAGAAGGAAGCTTAGAGAAAATATATCTAGAGGGTCTCTTTTATAGATGGAGTGCGTAATAAATTGATAGCGACAGCCATAACCATTTGGTAGTGGGCCGCTTAGGCCATATGATGTTTGTTATGGAGGATAGTATCCATTTGGTAGTGGGCCGCTCAGGCCATATGAAGTTTGTTATAGAGGATAGTGTCCATTATCGTGACATGCCAGTCGAGAGTGGTGTCCATTATCGTGATTTGCTAGTCTGTTGGGGATTAATAGTCAAAGTTTGGATGGAGCAGGTGCTGGTGGCGAAGAGCTTCAAGTCGTAATAGTTCCAAAGAAGTTCGGGCTCCTTTAGGATCGTCTGCATGTAGGTTAGTTTGCATCGCATTGAAAGCCGAATTCGTGCATATGATGAGGTCCTTCTAGGTGACCGTAGAGGGCTCGATCAGAAGGAATTCTTCTTATTGATTGGCAGAATCCAGCTATAAAGAGTTCGAAAGGCTTGTGACTGGATGAGTTCGACTTGAAGGAGTCTGGATGGAAGTCTGCTGGAGGAGTTTGAAAGAAAATCCACTAGAGGAGTCTGAATGAAAGTCTATTAGAGGAGTCTGAAAGAAAATCCATTGGAGGAGTCTGGATGAAAATCTGTTGGAGGAGTCTGGATGGAAGTTTGCTAGAGGAGTCCGAAAGGAGATCCGCTAGAGGAGTCCGAATGAAGATCCGTTGGAGGAGTCCGGATGGAAGTCTGCTGGAGGAGCCCGGAAGGAGATTCACTAGAGCAGTTTGAACGGAAGTCTGCTAGAGAAGTTCGAAAGAAGATCTATTGAAAGAGTCCGGCTTGGAGTCCAAAAGGAGATCCATTGGAGGAGTCTGGGTTGAAGTAGTCCAGCTCGAAGGAGTCCGGATGGCTTGTGACTTAAGGAGTTCGGCTTGAAGGGAGTCCGGCTCGAAGGAGTTCGGATGGCTTGCGACTAGAGAAATCCGGCTTGGAGGAGTTTGGCTGGAGGAAGTCCGATTGGAGAAAGTTTGGAAGGAGATCGATCAGAGGAGTCCGAACGAAAGTCTGTTAGAGGAGTCCGGATAGAAGTCTGCTGGAGGAGTTCAGAAGAAGATCCACTAAAAGAGTTCGAATGGAAGTCTGTTGGAGGACGGCCATCTTGAGATCATTCTGAGATAAGACACTAAGCCGAACTTCGGCAGGAGTGGGTCTAACCCCAACATATGCTCTAATCAAATTTAATAATCTTTCTTTTCACATAAAAAGAAATAGAATAACATGATTGGTCAAAACTAAAATTATAATAAAAATACTTCATAAGAGTAGGATAGGTTTAACTTATTAAGAGTAATCATTGGTAACCAACCCATTCTTTCAAATAAAAATCTAATTTGAATATCACTAAATTGATCTAGATCCACTATCCTTCATCCTACACTTTTTTATGAGAAAAATTATCTCTAAATTTTTTTCTACATTCACTATTTAAAAATATATCTTCCTCATACCTACAAGCTAGTTATTTGTTCCACATTCACTATTTAAAAATAAAATTATCTCTAAATTTTTTTCCACATTCATTATCTCTTTTTGAAGCCATTGCTTAATTTGTAGAGGACAAAAGAGGGGGGAATGGGAGAAGGGGAGAGGAGGCCAACCACTTTGGGGGAGGAGGGTGGGGAGGGAAGGCGGAGGGGATCGGTTATATGAGTATGGTGGAGGCCTGAACAGAAATCACATGTTGGACGTATGAGTTCAAATTGAAATTACATGTTCAACATGCGATTTCAATATACGTGTGCCGATTTTGAAATTTTGAATTGGACAATCACTATAGCAACTAGGTCATTTGAACTTGTATGTTGGATATGCGAGTTCAATACTGAAATCGTATGTCTAACATACAGTTTTATCAGGTGATGTTCCATTAGGATATTTTTGAAAATAAAATTAAAAAATTATTATTTTAAAAATTATTATTTAAATAATAATATTAAAAAAAATATCTTAAATGAGGATCGTCGTCCCAAGGGAATGGCATTTGCTCTCGTGGCTATGGAGCTCCTCCATGGGGTGGCGAAGTTGGCTCGAAAACTTTTGTACCATCATTGAGGTTCGGATGATGTGACCTCGCTCCTCTATCGATCATCGTGTGGGTCTTCTGTACTATAGGAGTACAATTTTACTGCTGGTTTTTGGCTTTTGGGGATCTTAAGTTGCTGGTGAATGAAAGCTTTCTTCCAACGATATTGGATGGGCAGATGGAGTTTTGATGGAAAGAGCGGGATTGGTTGTTGAGGGAAGGTGTGGTGGTTTCTCTCTTTAAGATCGTCGGTGCTTCTCTCACCACCCATTTGTATTCCTCGACGCACGCTTGTTATGTCAATGTAGGTGGCTATATTTTTCTAAAAAATATTAAACAATGAATAGGAATCAAAATAAAAAAGGCAAAAAAATAAAAAATAAAAAATAAAAAATAAAAATAAAAAAATGTTTTCATCCAATGAGTAAGGTCTTGTTTGGCAGAGTTTTTGGAGTGTTAGAAAGCACTTTCTGATCCTTCAAAAGCACTTTTAGATGATACATTGATGTTTGGTAAAAAATTAAAAAGTTGTTTTGGTTTTGCCAGAAAGCTAAAAAGGTCTACTTGAAAAAAGCTTCATTTTGAAGCTTTCTCCAAAAATACTGTCTGATTAATGTCGGAAAGCTGTTTTAATTTAAATAAATTTTTTTTAATGACTAAAATGCCCACTATCTTTTATCATATCATATTACATCATTATACTATATAATATAATATAATATAATATAATATAATATAATAATAAATTAATATTATTATATATTAAAAATATATAACATAATTTATTATAGTATTATTATATTATAAACATACAATTTGATATAACAATAACTAATAATATAATAATATTATTATATTATAATAATATAATATAATATGTTATATTATAATTTATTATTAGATTAGATTATAATGCATCATATTATCTAACATTATATATTACATCATAATTATAATATTATATTATACTATTATAATATAATATTATATTATTATAGTATAATAATATTATAATAAATTATATTATATTTATAACTTAAATATTATTATATTTTAAAGTATTATTTTATTTAATATAATAATATTAGTATTATATCATAAAATTAAATTATATCATATTATATATATTTTATAATTACAATAATATTCTAATAGATTATATTATGTTTATAACTTAATATGATTATATATTTTAAAATATTATTTTATTATATAATATTATTATCATATATTGTAATACAATGTTGTAATATAATATAATATAACATATTATAATTATGATTATAATATAATATTTTGACTATAATATAATATTATTATAATTATGATGTAATATATAATATGATATAATATAATAGATTATAATCTAAATATAATAATAAATTATAATATAATCATATTATATTATATTAATATAATATAATAATATTATTATATTATTAATTATTATTATTATATCAAATTTTTTATTTTTGTAATATAATAATAGTATAATAGATTATGTTATATATTTATATAGTATAATATAATATAATATATATTATAATATTATAATATTATATATTATAATCTATTATTAGATTAGATTATAACCAATATATTATATTATATTATAATTGTAATAATATTATATTATATTGTTATATTACATTATATGATAATAATATTAAATAATATAATAATATTTTAATATATAATAATATAGAATATCATATTATATTATTCTTTATCATATTATATTATGTAATATTTTATTATTATTATTTTATTATATCAAAAATATTTTTTTATTTAAATTGTTAAATATATATTAAAATTTTAAAATATTTTATAAATACCAAAAATTTCTCACTGAGCTCGACTTTCAAAAGCTCCCTACGGCAGCAATCCCAAACATAACCACGCGCCGCTTCCCCCATTACCCATTTCATTGATGCGCCTCTCTCTCCCCAAACCCCAGGCCTTCTTCCTCCGATCGAACTCCACCGCCTCGACCCCCAACTCTAACTCCAAATGGCTTCCCCTCTCCCGCTCCATCTCGTCTCCGGACCACCTCGACCAGTTTCTCTCTCAGGCCATCGTCTCTGGCCTTCTCCAAACCTCCCATCTGTACATCTGGAATTCCCTCCACCATTCCCTTGCTCTCAGTCCATCCCCCGAGCTCTCCATCTCTCTCTTCGAGCTCATTCGTAGAGAAGGCATCGCCCCTGACAACTACACCTTCACCGCCGCCCTCAAAGCCATCGCCCGCCTCTCCCTCCCCAGAAGCGGGGAAGAGATCCATTCCTTAAGCCTGAAGCTTGGGTTCGAATCCGATACCTTTGTGCAGAACTCTCTCATCCATATGTACTTCGCTTCTGGCTCCGTGGGCACCGCAAGAAAGGTTCTTGATTTGGCACCTGCTTCCGTCGTTGACGTGGTTTCTTGGAACAGCATGATATCAGGTTATCTGCAGAGCAACTTATGCGAAGAGGCTTTAGGGGTTTTTGGTAGAATGGTGGAGAAATCTATGAGGATGGATAAGATTACTGCAGTGAGCTCGCTGATTGCTTGTGGGAGAACTGGGGCAGTCGATCTTGGTAGGAGGATTCACGCATTGGTTGTGGTGAATGGTTTTGTTATGGATTTCTATCTGGGCTCTTCTTTGGTTTGTATGTATGCAAAATGTGGGTTGGTTGAGGATGCTCGAAAACTGTTTGATGGAATGCCTGATAGGAATGTGGTATGCTGGACTTCGATGATTTCCGGGTATGCCCAATCAGGTCGATTTAGAGAAGCAATAGAGCTCTTTAGGGAAATGCAGGTTGCTGGAGTGAGAGCTGATGATGCCACAGTTGCATCTGTTATCTCTTCATGTGCACAGTTGGGTGCATTGGATCGAGGGAGGTATATTCATGCATATTGTGATGCTAATGGCATAGGAAAGGATATTTCAGTGAAGAATGCTTTGATTGATATGTATTCAAAGTGTGGGGACATTAAGAAAGCTCTACAAATATTTTGGGGATTGGCCCGGCAGGATATCTTCTCCTGGACAGTGATGATATCTGGGCTGGCTATGAATGGATACTCTAGTGAGGCATTGGATTTGTTCTCACAAATGGAGGAAATGAGTGAAGTAATGCCAAATGAAGTAACTTTTCTTGGTGTTTTGTCTGCTTGTAGTCATGGAGGCTTGGTTGAAAAAGGATTCCACTACTTTGAAGACATGACTAGAGCCTACAAGCTTACACCTAAAATAGAGCACTATGGGTGTATGGTGGATCTTTTGGGGCGTGCAAAGCTTTTGGTAGAGGTGAAGAAATTTATTAAAGAGATGCCTATTGAACCTGATGTGGTTATTTGGCGGTCACTGCTTTTCGCAAGTTGGATTAATGGGGATGTCAAATTGGCGGAATATGCAGCTGAAAGAATTATGGAGTTAGAGCCAAAGAAATGTGGTGGACATGTCTTACTTTCTAATGCATATGCTGTGGCATCTAGGTGGAGTGATGTGAATAGGGTGAGGAGAGTTATGCATGTCCGAAGCATACAAAAGCAACCTGGATGCTCCTTCATAGAAATTAATGGTAATGTGCACGAATTCTTTGCCAAGGATACATCACATCATGAAACAGAAGTTATACATGGGGTCCTTCTTTGGATTAATAAACATCTATTGTCGGAAACATGCAGCATACATTCATCTGGTTCATTCTATAATTAAGCACAGAAATTTAATGAATTGAACCAAAGGCAAGAGGTACACCTCTATGATCCGTGACCTATTTCATGGTTCAATTTGTGGTTTCAAATTATTGATTGTCAAGCTGTAGCATGTTTTGTGTTGTCTCAGATGGATAGATTCTATGAGGCATTTGAAATTAAATTAGAAGTAGCAGCTTCCATAGTCTGTTTTTATGTAAGTTTCCAATATCCAGAATATTTTAAACTTAATTGCAAATGTCTACTAAATTCTAACGTTTCTAGTTTTGTGATTTAGCATGCATCCAAGGCCAAGTTCTTATATATCTATACGGTGCTAGTGTAGGCTGATACAGGTTAGTTGGTTATAAGGGCTTCATGAAAAAGGTGATATTTTTTATTATATTAATTACTTATAGGCCTGTAAATGGTTGAGACAGCTGAAAAATATAGAACAAGTAGTCTTATGAAAATACAAGTGTTGCCGCGAGATTCCGACTCTGATTGGAGCCACTGGAGGAAGATGGAGATCGAACCTGCAAGATAAGTTCCTTGCCGAAATTGGCTCCGGCGGGGATCCTTTAATGCTCAAGTTAGAGATCTATGGAATAGATGAGAGAGATAGAGCGTGGCGGAATGGGTTGCATACCTTTTTTAGGAAAAAAGTAGTGGGGGCTTCTGCCCTCTTCCAGTCACATCATTCGGAAGTCCCGCTTGGATTTTCTGGAGTCTGGTGGCTAACACCATTCCGTTTAATGAGGAGTAGCCACTTTCATTAATGATTCCGGCGTGGCCTTTTGGAATTTGATAATTGATGTGATTACAGGCAGTGTGTAGTCAGCTATCTTCCTTAATGGTTCGATTTGATAGAAATTGTCAATCCTACTAGGGGTAGTGATTGCAGCAAGGGTCGAAAAAGACGTAGCTATTTGGGGTCTTTGGGGAGGATGCCATCTTTAAGATATATGACCAACGGATCGATCCAACTATGTTCATAATTTACATGCATCAGTATTTGAGGCTCCTCCAAACTTGGCTGTTGAAGAACTTTAAAGAAAACTTATTTTGGCAACTCATTTGGAATTAAAGTAGCCAATTTGGATAGAAGGTTAGCTCCAAAATTCTCTATTCTTAGAGAATCTGTTGAATATCAAAACAATTGAAGGTTGAGGTCAAATTTTTCACTTTATCCAAATATTTTCTCATGCTTTTCTTTCGAGCTTCATAGCTGTCATTAACATATCCTACCATCAATTATAAATCATCGTAAGCTTTCGCATAGTCTATCCCTAATTTTTTAGCAATTTTTAATCCTTCAATTAGAGCTTCATATTTTGTTCTATTATTAGTAGCAGAAAATTCAAAGCGCAGCACATATTTGGCTAACCTCTTCTGGATTGATAAGGATTAAGCCTGCACTCACTCTAGAAGCATTGGACGAACCGTCAAGATATAAAGTCTAGAAATCTTTGGAGAGATCTGCTTTCTCTCCAGAGGGGTCTGATTGGCAATTAGAGATGCTGACTTCCTATTATTCAGGCTTGGCAAGATCTAGAATAGTACATTTGACCACAAAATCAGCCAATATTTGAGCTTTAATAGATGGTCGAGGTTGAAATTTTATGTCAAATTCAGTAATCTCAATTGCCCATTTTGCTATTCTCCTAGAAATGTCGGATCGATGAAGAACTACTTTAATAGATTGATCTATGAGAAGTGTCACCATATGCCCCTAAAAATAGAGTTAGAGCTTTCTAGCTGCAATCAATAAAGTATAGATTAGCTTTTTCAATCTGGTATATCTTGTTTCTGCATCTTTTAGAACTCGGCTTATATAGTAGATTGGCTTTTGAATTTTAGCTCTCTAACTAAGACAGTTTCGATGGCGCGGGAGATACTACTAAATATAGGAAGAGCTCTTCACCGGGTTTAGGCTTAGCAAAGAGGAGAGGTAAGCTAAGGTAGCTCTTCAGTTCTTCAAAGGCTTGCTGACATTTAGAGGTCCAGCAGAAGTTCTTTGATTATTTGAGCACTTGGAAGAAAGGCATGTAGCGTTCCGTCGATCTTGAAATAAAATGATTCAAAGCTGCAATCTTTCCCGCTAGGCATCGAATTTCTTTTATTATCTTGGGAACGGTCATGTTGGGGATAAACCCCATTCCCGCCGAAGTTTAGTCTGATGCTTAGCTTAATGCAGCCGGTAATCATGGAAGAGCTTCAATCGAAAATTCTTCCCTCCAACAGTCGAACCCCAGCCGATCTCCTCCAGCAGCTGAACTTGTTCAGTAGCCGGACTCCTCCAATGGTCGAACCCCAATCGAGTTCCTTCCAAACTTTTCTTTCAGTTAGATTCCTCCAGGAGCCGAACTTCTTTCGGACTTCTCCTTCAGTCGGACTCCTCCAAGAGCCGAACTTCTTCCGGATTTCTCATTCAGTCTAGTGCTTCTAGGAGCCGAACTCCTTCCGAATTTCTTCAGGAGTCGAACTCCTTCCAAATTTCTCCTTCAGTCGAATTTCTACAGGAGCCAAACTCCTTCCAGATTTCTCCTTCAGTCCAGTGCCTCCAGGAGCTGAACTCCTTCCAGATTTTTTCTTCAGTCGGACTCCTCTAGGAGCCGAACTCCTTTCAGACTTTTCCTTCAGTCGGATTTCTCTAGCGGATTACTTTCAGATTTCAGCTAGCATTCCTTTCGGATGATTTTTTTCTATCCGTATTCCTTTTAGGAGTTCGAACTCCTTTAGAATTGATGTATATCAAAGCTCTTCATCGACCAACGCCTGCTTCCTTCGAATTTCGATTATTAAATCTCAACGAATGGCTACTTCATAGCAACGAACACCACTCTCCGTAACAAACTCCACGTGGCCCCGAGCGGCCCATTATCGGACGATTACGACAAGCTTCATCTATAAAAAGGGATCCTCCAGATATGTTTTCTCTAAGTTCTCTTCTTCTTTTCGAAACTCTGCTGAATTCTTATCTGAGCACTTTATTTCTGTTGGCTAGAAGAACTGACTTGATCGTCGGAGGATCCTATCGGAGCCACCACCATCGACTCCGGATGGGACTTTATTTTGTAGATCACTGACGGCGATCTCATCTTTCTTGATTCTAGCTCGATCTGGCGTCAACCGGATTCTACACCAATAGAATTGGCGCTAGAAGAAGGAACTTCTATTCTTGAGGTATTCTTGTTCTTAAAGGAGTGCTCAGCCGATCCTTTGGATCTTCTTCTCTAGGGCCCATCTCCATCCTCTCCCTTGATTCCAAGAAATGCCTCCAAAGATGGCGACTACCTAGAGATCCACCGCTTCTGCCGTCAGATCTGGGTCAGATCCATCTGTTCCTACTCCATCACCGACACTTCAACTTCCTCCTCCACTGACGGTCATGGTAGATTCGGAGTAGTTCAACCTGCTGATGCGGCAGGTTTAGGGCCTCACCAAGTTGGTGCAGGCCATACATCGGCAGCCCCCGGCACCAATTCGACTGGAGCAGGCTTCTCCAGAGCCTCGTGGTTCGATCTCGGAACGGCCGACTTGGGCTATCCGGCCTCTGATCTTCGAAAAGGGAAAGCAAAGGATGGAGGATCCTTGCTCGGACCATGATTCGACCTAAGAGGCTTCACACCCTCTCGGCCAAAAAATCCTGGAGATCAACGACCGTGAAGATCTCCTTGATAAAAAACTCTAGAAAATGAGCCGACGAATCGAAGAACTCCATCATACTCCCTGCACCCACGGTAATGATATTTGTACTGACCCTTCTTTTTTTTAGAAAATTATTTCAGAATCGATCCCGTCGAACTTCAAGCTCCCTCAGTTTGAGAGTTACGATGGGACCACTAATTCGGTCGATTATCTAGAGGCCTTTCGGATGATGATGCTACTTCACAGTGCATTAGACGCCATTTTGTGCCGAACTTTCGCATCCACCCTTAAGAGAGCCGCCAAGAATTGGTACTCAGCCCTTAAGTTGGATAACATCTTTTTCTATCAAATGAGCCATCAGTTTGCGGTTCATTTTATTAGCAGCCGACGTTCCCGTCGAGGTTTGGATTTCCTAATGAACATCAAGCAGAAGGAGGGAGAATTCATCCAGGCTTATGTCATCCGGTTTAATGCAACTACTTTGGAGGTCCGAAACTTGGACCAGTCGGTTGCAATGGCCGCACTTAAGGGCGGCCTTCAGAAGAATGATTTGCTGTTCTCCCTACAAAAGAAGTACCCAAGAGACTTTGTCGATATGCTGACTCGGGCTGAAGGTTATGCCCAAGCTGAAGAGGCCTTCAAGGCCAAGGACAATGAAGCCATTGGAGAGCGGCGAATTGGCGAGCCGGGAAGGCCCGCTGAGGAAGGAAAGTCGAGTGAAGCTTGGCCACGCTTTCAAACTTTCTTTGAGCACAAGCAAGCCCGAACTCCTCCCCAGGCTCGGAGGTAGGAAAGCCCCGACAGAAGGGCATGGCGGGATTCTCCCCTCCGAAGATTTCACAACTATGCTCCTCTCAATGCTCCAAACATGCAAGTATTGATGGAAATCAAGAAGCAACTGCCAAGGCCTGTAAGGATGCGCACTCATCCCGATAAGTGCAATCCTAGCAAATACTGTCTCTACCATCATGACCATGGTCATAATACTGAAGAATGCATTCAGCTTCAAAATGAGATCGAGGAGCTCATCAGGAGAGGCCAGCTTGATCGATTCCTTAGACGCCAGCCTGAAGCTAGGAAAGATCGGCCGAGTACACTGCCGCAGCCTGAACCACCAAGGAGGGAGGAACAATAAGAAGATCGACCATCTCTTAGCGTCATCAATACTATCTCTGGGGGACTTCGGCATGAAAAGACCAGCGGATCTGAGGGACCAGTGAAGAGGCAGAGAACTGAAGAGCCTATTGCTTTCACTGACGAGAATGTTCAAGGAGTCTAGTTTTCGTACAATGACGCAGTTGTAATCTCTTTAAACATTGCCGACTATGATGTACGCCGCATTTTGGTAGATAATGGAAGCTCGACCGACGTATTATTTTATGATGCTTTCTCAAAAATGTCCTTACTCCATAACCACCTAGGACCAATGGTAGGTTTCACTGGCGATGCCGTACTAGTTGAGGGTATAATAACTTTGGCTATGACTGCAGGGCAACGCCCGAAGATGGCTAAGGTATAGGTCGATTTTCTAGTCATAAAGGCTCCATCTGTCTATAATGCTATTCTCGGCTGACTTGGTCTAAATGCACTTCGGGCAATGGTATCAATTTATTATTTAAAAATGAAGTTTCTGACAAGTCACGGGATTGGAGAGATCCGGGGAGATCAAGCTCTGGCAAGGCATTGCTACTCAATCGTCCTGCAAAAGGAAGAATAGCCCGACCTTATCCTATTGACAAGCTAGATATCCGCGATGACTTTACTGAAGAACGGGGCAAACCCATAGAAGATCTTGTGACCGTCTTCCTGAATGATGGAAACACGAAGCACACTATACAGATCGGCTCCAATTTGGAGGATGAGGTTCGGGAGCAACTCATCACCTTCCTCAAGAAGAACGCAGACGTCTTCGCCTAGGCCCTAATGGATATGCCAGAATTGACACCTAGGTCATGGAATATCGACTGATCGTTGATCCTAAGTATCGACCGGTAAAAGAGAAGATGCGCAACCACGTCCCGAATGTTAGATATATGTGCCCTAGAAGCTAGAATTGGCTGACACTTATAATACACTTCTAGGGGCAAAATTATAATTTTGACTAAAATCAATAAATGGGTTATTTTCTATTACATATGTATATTTAGTGTCTGTGATACATCCTTTGAGTTAATGGTAATGATAATTCATATTTTCAAGAGTTGAAAATTTAAGACATGAATAATCATTATTAACTCATAAATTGCTCCCGACCATAGGATCATCACGAGGATGGTGATTGATCTGGAAGGTTGGTGTACAATCGCTTCTCTTTAGTAGATGAGTCTTGAGTCTACGGTGTGGAGACACCGGAGCGAGAGTACAGGTACTCGTTAGAGAACGAGGGCACTGAGCGTGACCACCTCGAGTAGTCATTAGGAAGTCTACCTTCTCGTCAATGACTGACTCGATGCTGCTAGTGGTGTGTCTGGTTCTTTGACCTGAGGTGCATCGGCAGTTCACCTTGAGGGTGTTATAGTTTGACTACACCATTACTCGGTCTCCTAGCCATATGGAATCCTGAGGTGTATGTTGGCTATAGCATGTTCATTGTAGGAACTGGATTGCATCAAGATGGAATCTATCTACCTCGGTGGTAGAGGAGCAGCCCTATGATGATCATGAGAATCAAGTCCAGAAGCCCATGGCCATGGCAGAGTGAAATAATAGAAAGAGTTTCTATTTAGATTTTCACATTCGGACTTGAATCGAATGATTACATCATATGACAGAGACTAGGGTTTGACGAGTTCACCTTAACCCTAATCTGATCGGGGCTCAAGATAGAAGAACTTAATCACACAGGTAGCTGCACCAAGAGGTTCGCATTCAGCTCTGATGGGTTGCCACCATATACTGCTAGGTGTCACTGGTGGATTTTGGGAGCAATTAGAATGATTTAGATGATCGATCATTCTAGCTGTTCGAATCAGAAGAGTTCTGATCCATCGAAAGGAGTTTCGATGATGTCGATGATAGAGATCATGACATATCCCATTACCATACAGAACTGAACCTAACTGGGTCACACAAACAAGGGTTTGAATCTGGTGATCATCAATTGAACTGATCCTAGTTCAATTGATCTGAATGAGATTCAATTAGGTTCAAGAAAATCGTGCTAGCACTCGATTGAACCTAACGTTCTTCTTTTACTATCATAAATAAGTTGTCCTGACTGAGCCAAAGGAGTTTGTGCTCAATCAGAGGCCTTCATATGGTCTGACTGGAGGTTGTCCAAGTCAGAAAAGGTTGTCTTATTTTGTAAGACATTACCTGCCATTTTTGGTCACCTGCCATTTCTTGTTCTTTGACTTTGGTCAAAAGTCTACCTTTGACTGGTCAAATGTTGACCATTGACACTTTGACTTCTGACCACATGTCATGCACCTATTGGAGAGCTGGTGGGGGCCTGTCCCCCTGCCAGAACCTGGCAAGGAGGAGGGCGCACGCCACCCTTGGCGTGTGCCCAAGTTGGAGGCGCCTAGGAGTCCCTTGTTGGACAAGGACTCCATCTCCTTTTTGGATTCCAATTAGAGTTCTCCTAAGAACCAACTTTGACTGGTCTTAGGCACCCTCTAAGGAGGAATCCAGGGGACTCTATTCCCACCAATCAGATTTAGATCTGATTTCACAAAGGGTTGTGATTGGTTGGGAAGAAGAGGAGTTGGATCACAGTTAGTCTATAAATAAGACCCTGCGCCCAACTCAAAATAATGAATTAATTGAGATCAAATTCCCCATGCCCCAAGGCTGCCTCTCCCCTCCTTCCTCCATGCCAAACCATCTTCTCCCTCTCCTCTCCACGTCCAAAAGGAGTTTTGGACCTTGGTTGGTGCGATCCAGATCAAGAGAAAGGCGATCAGAAAGCTAGAAGGCTGCGCTGCTGCAAAGGACGACTGCTGATCTTCAAAAGAGTTTTGAAGATCCTCCAGATCAGATCCAGATCTAATTTTTGGAGATGTGATAGAGAAGAAGAGGATCTCCAGATCCAGCCTGAGTGGATACCGGTAGAGGCCAGGCACTTGCGTGGCTAGATCCAGAACCTTCCGCTGCTTACAGGATCATCAACAGGGTAATAGGATTACCCAAATCAAGGTAAATTAAATTTGATTTAATTTATCTTATTTTATTTTATTATTAAAATAATAAGAATTCAGATCTGAAACATATCCAGATCTGATTAGATCAAAGAGAAAAATTTTTGAAATATATCTCTTGATCTGATCAGATCTGAACGAACCTGGTCCGAAAAATCAGGATTTTCCTTCAACTGGTATCAGAGCCAAGGTTCTAAAAGTATTTAGATCTAATTTTAAATTTATTTTAATTAAAAAATAAGTGATTTTAGATGTCACATGAGATGTGATCAGATCTAAAATCAGAAAAAATTAAAATTAAATGATTTGGATCTAAGATTAGAAAATATGCATGACTAGTTCTAAAATAGAATAGTTCTATAGAATAGTCTTGCATGTTTTTAATTTAATTTGATTAAATCATATTTTAGATCTATTTATTTACTATTTTTTGATATTATAATTATTATAATAACATCTAAAAAATAGCAAATAAAAATTATTTAATTTTAAATATCATATGAGATATGATTGATGCATGTCTAGACTAGTTGTAGAATAGTTCTACATAATTGTCTAGATTAGAATTTATTTTGATTAGATCAATTTAAATCTAATTTTTTAGATTATTATGAGATAATTTAGATCTAAAAATATGCATGATTTGATACATGAGATGTATGCAAAATATGCCATGATTAGATCTAATTTGTATATGAGATATATGATATAGATCTAAAACTTGTTTTGTAGTATTGACATGTTCCTGATTAAGGCGTTCCTCTTGGCCGTCCGGTCATAAGAATGAAGAAGGGTTTAAAGGCCCTCTCTTCCCATTCGATGGGGTGTTCTTATGATGTGTAGGGGTGCTGCGTGTTCGTCCTTAATCAGAAACCCAAAACTTACTTTCTGCAAAACCCTAGATCCTGAAACCCTAGGATTTATTGTGCATATTTTGTTTATGAACCCTACTTAATTAAGAATTAAGATTATGGAATATTAATTAGGTCTAAAATTGAGAATTTCAGATCTAAGACATATTCATAATACTGGGTTCGGGCTTGGGTAGCTCAATTAGGTCTAAGCGGTTGATCAAACCGAATCAAGAGTTGGTTAGATGGGATCAACAATGCTTAAATTGACCAGCCTAATAGGATTAAGTCTGGGTCAAGATCGAGTCACGATCAAGCAAGACCTAATTAGGCTCAGAGGTTAGAGTCTGGATTGTAGGCTAACCCAATTGGTTCTGGCTCAACAATTTGGTGTCTAAGGTAAGTTTGGCACATACGACCGACTGATTTTTAATTGGAAGCTACTCGACCTGAATGCGTTCTTGTACGAGTTAATGGCATATTCCTTCCACCGATCTCACTTACCTGGCCATATCTGTTGACACAGTTCTGATCTGAGGTGGTCAATAATCCGAGCTAACCCATGCCACTAGGTTAGTCATAATTGTTATGACTAAGCCAAGTCTAGTTTAATGAGACCTGAATCAATTCTCCCTAAGAAAAGATTAAGTCTGAGGTCTTCCACCATTGTAGATGTGCGGGCCCTTCCCGGGGTTGATTGTTCTCGGCTGGATACAGTGGCTCAGTTGCACCGGAAAGATGCAACCATGTCTATTAGGCATTGGATGCTATGGGCTGGAGGATGAGTTGGGCTCAATATTTCGGATACGGTGAGAGACTCAATTAGGAACCCAGTCTATGCAAATGGTGGGTCTGACTTAACTAAGGAGTGGATCAATATTTCCGGATACGGTGAGATTCATGAATTAGAGACCAAGTTTGGGGTGCACCATGATTAGAGAATCATTGAACAAGAGTTGTTCACTCATTGGCTAACCCATCACCAATAACTGTTAGGTGAGGTGATGAGTCAGTTGGTGAGACCGCACCACCCACTAGAAATCATTAATCGTGGAGATTTTCGCATCTCTACAGAGGGAGTGTAGGGATCCGAGAAAATAGTGGGAGCTAATTTGTTTAAAAATAAAATTCCTAAATAAATTGGTCAAGTCAAAATTACAGTATCTAACTAGAATCTTTGACTCTCTACAGGAAAATGTCTGCGTCCAACCCATTGGCACGTATCCTGGACACACATAGACTGACTGGACCCAATTATAAAGATTGGCTCAGGAACTACAAAATTATTTTGGGTTCTGAGAAGTTAACCCATGTTTTGGACCAGGACCCTCCCACCTTACCAGCCCGTCCATCTATTGAACAGAGAGCGTCTCTGAAAAAATGGATTGACGAAGATAATAAGGCCAGATATTACATGTTGGGCTCGATGTCTGATGAGCTCCAGCGCCAACATGAAGATATCGGGACTGCTCGCCAAATGTTGGCTCACCTGCAAGGAGATGTTTGGTGAACAGAGTCGCGCAGCCAAATATCAAGTCACACAAAATGACTTTTTAAGGCTAAGATGCGTGATGGGCAGTCAGTCCAAGATCACTGTCTGACAATGATCAAGGACATGGAAGAGCTTGAGAAGCTCGGTGTGAAGTTAGACTTGGACCTGCAGAACGATATTATTCTGCAATCCTTGACTGATGCATATGGGCAATTCATCATGAATTACCACATGCATAAACTTCAAAATTCCTTGGCCGAAGTTAATGAATATGCTGGTTACCGCTGAGCTTTCTATGAAAGGTTCTAAAGGCTCAGTTCTTGCTATGGAATGGACTTCTTCCAAAAGAAAGTCTTATGGAAAGAAAAAGAAGTCTGTGAAAAAGCAAAAGGATGGAAGGATCAAAGAAGAAGAAGGCAGAACCGAAGAAAAAGGCCGATGTCAAAGGAAAGTGTTTCCATTGCAATAGCGACGGCCATTGGAAGCGGAAACTGCCCTACTTACCTGGCCACCCTGAAGAACAAGAAGGAAGGTCCTTCTGGAGGTATGCTCGTTATTGAGTCTAACCTTACGATTTCTTCTGCATCCAGTTGGGTGCTTGACTCTGGTTCTAGTGCTCATCTGTGCACTTCTATGCAGGGTCTTGAGGATAGCAGGAGGCTGAGGGATGGAGACATGATCCTACGCATCGGTAATGGAGCAAGAGTTGCTGCAGTAGCCGTGGGAACATACCCTCTGCGATTACCATCTGGTTTAGACTTAGTTTTGAAAGACTGTTATTTTGTGCCTGCAGCTAGCAGGAATTTGATTTCTGTTTCATGCTTAGCACAAGAAGGTTATGTGATCACCTTCTTTAAGGACCATTGTAACATTCTTTATGAAAGAAATAAAATTGCAAATGGTTTTCTTATTAATGGATCTTTATCAGCTACATATTGATGTACCTGTTCTAACTATCGAGCAAAACGTGAATGCCAAACGACCTAGGGATAGTCCAAATGACAGATATCTATGGCACCTGAGATTAGGTCATATAGCAGAAGATAGGATCAACAAATTGGAGAAAAATGGGCTATTGAGTCCATTGACTTCCGAGTCATATCCAACTTGTGAATCCTGTCTTCAAGGCAAAATGACTAAACTCCCTTTTGTTGGACATGGGGAGAGGGCCACAGATCTCCTTGCCCTAGTACATACTGATGTGTGCGGCCCATTTGATGTGCCGGCTAGAGGCAATTTTGTCTACTTCATTACCTTTACCGATGATCTGTCTAGGTATGGGTATGTGTATCTTATGAGACATAAGTCTGAAGCCTTTGAAAAGTTCAAAGAATTCAGACATGAAGTAGAAAAATAAACTGGAAAAACCCATTAAGGTTCTTCGATCAGATCGAGGAGGTGAATACCTTAGCCGAAAATTCCTAGACTATCTCAAGGAAAATGGCATAGTCTCTCAATGGACTCCACCAGGAACACCTCAACTCAACGGGGATTTCAGAACGGAGAAATCGGACCCTATTAGATATGGTTCGATCCATGATGAGCTTCACAGACCTTCCTAATTTTCTTTGGGGACACTCATTGTTAACTTCAATTTATCTACTGAATAGGGTTCCCTCTAAAACCGTTCCTACCACACCGTATGAGATATGGCACGGTAAGAAACCAAGTCTGAGTCATCTCAGAATTTGGGGTTGTCCAGCTCATGTCAAAAGACAACAAGCGGACAAGTTAGAGTTTAGGTCCTTCAGAGCTCGATTCATAGGATATCCTAAAGAGTCATTAGGATACTATTTCTACATTCCAGAAGACCACAATGTGATTGTGAGTCGACATGCCATCTTTCTTGAAAAATAGTTTATTCAAGATAGCGGCATTGGAAAAATAGATCAAGCTTGATGAGAAAGTCTCACAAGCAGAACGAGCTAAGGACCAAGTGGAACCAAATCAGGTTGAGCCAATAAGAACACTACCTCCTCCACCTCGTAGATCGGAAAGAGTTTCCCGTCCCTCTGAAAGATACTTAGATATTGTTTCAGAGGATGTAGAGAAAATATTCCTCGTAGGTAATGGTGCTCATGGTGATGATCCCAAAACCTACAACGAGGCGATATCAGATATCGACTCCGAGAAATGGCTAGAGGCAATGCAGTCAGAAATTGACTCGATGCACTCAAACCAAGTCTGGACCTTGGTAGATCCACCAGAAGGTATAGTACCTATTGGATGTAAATGGATCTTCAAGAGAAAGATTGGTGCAGATGGAAATGTGGAGACATTCAAGGCTAGACTAGTGGCAAAAGGTTATAGTCAACGTGAAGGCATTGACTATCAGGATACCTTTTCTCCAGTGGCTATGCTAAAATCCATCCGCACATTGCTTGCCATTGCGGCCTATTTCAATTACGAAATATGGCAAATGGATGTGAAAACGACGTTCTTGAACGGATATCTTGAGGAAGATATCTATATGGAACAGCCGCTAGGTTTCACATCCAGTGATGCTGATCACAAGGTTTGCAAGCTGCAAAGGTCCATATATGGACTTAAGCAAGCATCTCGGAGCTGGAACACTCATTTTAATGATGTGATCAAAACATTTGGTTTCATCAAAAACGAAGAGGAATCGTGTGTTTTCAAAAGGGTCAGTGGGAGCGCTGTTGTCTTCCTCGTATTGTACGTGGATGACATCCTCATTGGGAATGATATTCCCATGTTGACATCAGTCAAGATGTGGTTGTCCAAGGAATTCTCCATGAAAGACCTAGGTGAAGCATCCTTTATTCTAGGAATTAAGGTCTATAGGGATAGACCGAATAGGATGCTAGGACTTTCACAGAAGATGTACATAGAGAAAGTACTAAAGAGGTTTAGTATGGAAAACTCTAAGAGAGAATTAATACCCTTCAGACATGGTATTCATCTTTCTAAGAAGATGTGCCCTAGCACACCTGAGGAAATAGAACGCATGAGCAAGATCCCTTATGCTTCTGCAATAAGGAGCCTCATGTATGCCATGCTATGTACACGACCTGATATAACCCATGCTGTGAGTGCCATAAGCAGTTCAGTGCCTTCAAGAGCCGAACTTTTTTCGGACTTCTCCTTCAGTCGGATTCCTCCAAGAGCCGAACTTCTTTCGGATTTCTCCTTCAGTCGGACTCCTCCAGGAGCCGAACTTCTTTCGAACTTCTCCTTCAGTCGGATTCCTCCAGTGGATTATTTTCAGATTTCTGCTAGCATTTCTCTCGGATGATTTTCTCTAGCCATATTTTCTTTAGGAGTCTGAACTTCTCTAGAATTATAATGCGAAGGCATTGACTATCAGAATACCTTTTTGCTAGTAGCTATGCTAAAATTTATTCGCACATTGCTTGCTGTTGCAGCCTATTTCGATTATGAAATATGACAAATGGACGTAAAAATGATATTCTTAAATGGATATCTTGAGGAAGATATCTATATGGAACAACCATTAGGTTTCACATCCAATGATGATGATCATAAGGTATGCAAGCTACAAAGGTCCATATATAGACTTAAGCAAGCATCTCGAAGCTGGAATACTTATTTTAATGATGTGATCAAATTGTTTGATTTCATAAAAAATGAGAAGCCATGTGTTTTCAAAAAGATCACTGGAGCACTATTGTCTTTCTTGTATTGTACGTGGATGACATCCTTCTTATTGAAAATGATATTTCCATGTTGACTATAGTTAAAATATAGTTATCCAAAGAATTCTCCATGAAAGACCTAGGAGAAGCATCCTTTATTTAGAAAATTAAGGTCTATAAAGATAGATCGAATAGGATGCTAGGGCTTTCACAAAAGATGTACATAGAGAAAGTGCTAAAGAGATTTAGCATGGAAAACTCTAAGAGGGGTTTGGTATCCTTCAGATATGGCATTCATCTTTCTAAGAAGATGTGCCCTAGCACACCTGAGAAAATAGAACGCATGAGCAAGATCCCTTATGCTTCAGCAATAGGGAGTCTCATGTATGCCATGTTATGTACATGACCTGATATAGCCCATGCTGTGAGTGTCACAAGTGGATATTAGTCAAATTCAGATGAAGAACACTGGACTTCTATGAAATGTATTCTTAAGTATTTGAGAAGAACTAAGGATATACTGTTGGTCTTTGGTAATGGAGAACTCCAAGTCCAGGGGTATATAGACTCGGATTTTATATCCGATGTAGATGATTGAAAGTCGACATCTAGGAGTCTATTTGTGTGCGATGGTGGAGCTGTCAGTTTGAAAAGTTTCAAGTAGATAGTGATAACAGATTCCACCATGGAAGCAGAATACATTGCTGCATCAGAAGCTGCAAAGGAGGCATTCTGGTATAAAAATTTTGCTGCAGAGATCGAAGTAATACCATCAGATGCTATTCCACTATACTACGACAACAATGGTGCCATAGCCCTTACTAAGGAGCCGAGGTTTCATCAAAAATCCAAGCACATCGAGCGGCGATACCACCTCATCCATGATTACCTTGAGAAGTGTTACGTCGAGGTCAAGAGAGTCGACTTCGCAGACAATACGGTAGATCTGCTTACAAAGCCGTTGGACCAACAGAAGATTGAAGCCCATCTTGAGAAGATGGGACTTAGATTTGTAGCCAATTGGCTTTAGGTCAAGTGGGAGTTCGTTGGATATGTATGTCCTAGAAGCCAGAATTGACTGACACTTGTAATACACTTTTAGGAGCAAACTTATAATTTTGACTATAAATAATAAAATAAATTATTTTCTATCATAAATGTATATTTAGTATCTGTGATACATCACTTAAGTTAATGGTAATGATAATTTTTATTTTTAAGAGTTAAAAATTTAAGATAAGAATTTTCATTATTAACTTATAAAATGCTCCAAACCGTAGGATCATCATGAGGATGGTGATTGATTCGAAAGGTTGGTGTACAATCACTTCTTTATAGTAGATGAGTCTCGAGTCTACAGTATAGAGACACTGGAGCGAGAGTACAGGTATTCGTTAGAGAACGAGGGCACTGAGCGTGATCACCTCGAGCAGTCATAAGAAAGTCTACCTTCTTATCGATGACTGACTCGAAGCTGCAGTGGTATGTCTGGTTCTTTGATCTGAGGTGCATCGATAGTTCACCTTGAGGGTGTTATAGTTTGACTACACCTTGACTCGGTCTCCTAGCCATTCGGAATTCTAAGATCTTTGTTGGCTATAGCATGTTCATTGTAGAAATTGGATTGCACTAAGAGGGAATCTATCTACCTCAGTGGATGAAGAGCATCCTTATGATGATCATGAGTATCAAGTCCACAAGCCCATAACTATGGTAGAGTGAAATAATAGAAAGAATTTCTATTAAGATTTTTACATCAGACTTAAATCGAATGATTAAATCTTATGATAGAAATTAGGATTTCACGAGTTCACCTTAACCTTAATTTGATCGGTGCTCAAGATAGAAGAACTTAATCACACAAGTAGCTGCACCAAGAGGTTCATTTTCAATTTTGACGGATTGTCACCATATACTGCTAGGTGTCACTAATGGATTTTAGGAGCAATTAGAATGATTTAGATGATCGATCATTCTAGTTGTCTGAATCAGAAGAGCTCTGATCTATCGAAATGAGTTTCAATGATGTCGATGATAGAGATCGCGATATATCCTATTACCATATAGAACTGAACTTAACTGGGTTTGGATCTACATATCATCAATTGGACTAACCCAGTTCAATTGATTTGAATTAGATTCAATTAGGTTTAAGAAAATCATGCCAGCACACGATTGAACCTAACATTCTCCTTCTACTATCATTAAAAGTTGTCTCGACTAAGCCAAATGTGTTTGTGCACACTCAGGTACCTTTACTTTGTCTGACTGGAGCTTGTCCAGATCAGAAAAGGGTTATCTTAATTTATAAGATAAATTTGAGACAATACCTACCATTTTTATCATCTGCTAATTCTTATCTTTTAACTTTGGTCAAACGTTGACCATTGACACTTAGACATCTGCTCATGTGTCATGCACCTATTGGAGAGTAGATAGGGGCTTGTCCCCTTGCTAGATTTTGCAAAAGAGGGGGCGCACGCCTAGGGAGGTATGCGCCTATGGATAGGGATGCCTGAAGTTCCATACGAATGGGACTCCAGGTTGCTTCTTGGATTCTACTTAGGTCACCTAGGCGTGCGCCTATGGATAGGGACGCTTGAAGTTCCATACGGATGAGACTCTAGGTTGCTTCTTGGATTCTACTTATGTGACTCCTAGCGATAGACTTTGATCAATCTTAGGTGCCATCTAAGGATGAATTAGTGGGGCTCTCATCTGATTGAATCAGATGATGTCATCCTACCAATCAGATTTAGATCTGATTGCATGAAGCAACATGATTAGTCAGGATGATGTGGCACTGCATGGCGCAGCAGGGTCTATATAAATCCTATCTGCGCCCAACATTAAAAAGACTTCTCTCTTTGCCCATGCCTCGAGGCTGTTCCTCTCCCTCCTCCATGCCATCTTTTGATCCTCTCTCTCCTCTCCATGCCCAAGAAATGTTGGGCTTCATTTGGTGCGATCCAGTCCGAGTGGATATCGATAGAGGTCAGGCGCTTGCGTGGCTATATCCAGAACCTCAAGCAGCCAGCAGGATCATCAAAGGATAATCTGATTATCCAACATCAAGGTATAAATTAAATCAGATTAAATTTATTTTCAGAAAATATTAGTTAGATCTATAAAATTAGATCTGAAATATCTCAGATCTGATCTGGATATATGAGAAAAATTTTTGAAATATCTCTCTTGATCCGATCAAATCTAAACGAATCTGATCCAAAAAATCAGAATTTCTCCTTCAACTGATATTAAAGCCAGGTTCTCTAAATTATTTAGATCTAATTTTTATTTATTTTTGATCTAAAAATTAGGTGATTTCAGATGTCACATGAGATGTGATTAGATCTAAAATCAAAAAATTAAAATTAAATAATTTAGATCTAAGTTTTACAAGATGCATGACTAGTTGTAAAATAGAATAGTTCTATATATAGTCTTGCATGATCATAATTTATTTTGATTAAATTATAATTTTAGATCTATTTATTTTTTATTTTTTAATGATTATAAATATTATAATAAAATTTAAAAAATAAAAAATAAAATTATTTAATTTTTAGATCATACGAGATATGATGAATGTATGATTAGACTAGTTGTAGAATAGTTCTACATAATTATCAAGATTAGAATTTATTTTGATGTGATCAATTTAAATCTAATTTTTTAGATAATTATGAGATAATTTAGATCTGAAAAATATGCATGATACGATACATGAGATGTATGCAAAATATGGATAAAGTTATATCAATTTTATATATGAGATATATGATGTAGATCTAACCAGTTTTGTTGATTTATATTTCTGATTAAGGCATTTCTCTTGGCCATCCGATCATAAGAATAAAGTAGGATTTAAATGCCCTCTCTTCTTATTCGATGGGATATTTTTATGATGTGTAGGAGTGCTGCGCGTTCGTCCTTAATCAAAAATTAAGAACTTACTTTCTGTAAAATCCTAGATTCTGAAACCTGGGATTTTATTTACATATTTTGTTTATGAATTCTAAACTTAGTTAAGAATTAAGATTATGAAATATTAATTAGGTCTAAAATTAAGAATTTTAGATCTAAGACATATTCATAATATTGGATTCGGGCTTGGGTAGCTCAATTAGGTCTAAGCGGTTGATCAAACTGAATCAAGAGTTGGTTAGATGGGATCAACAGTGCTTAAATTGATCAGCCTAATAGGATTAAGTCTGGATCAAGATCGAGTCACATGAGTGATCGATCAAGCTAAGACCTAATTAGGCTCAGTGGTTAGAGTCTGGATTGTAGGCTAACCCGATTGATTCTGGCTCAATAATTTGGTGTCTAAGGTAAGTTTGGCAGATACGACCGACTAATTTTTACTTAGTGTCTAAGGTAAGTTTGGCAGACAACACTTGATTTTCAAAAGGTATTTTGAAAATCTTCAAGATTAGATCCAGATCTGATTTTTGGAGTATAGATTGAAAAGAAGCAAAATTTTCAGATCCTGCCTGAGTGGATACCGGTAGAAGTCAAGCGCTTGCATGGCTACATCCAAAATCTCAAGCAAACAATGGGATCATCACAGGATAATAGGATTATCCATAATAAGGTATAATTAAATTAAATTAAATTTATTTATTTTTAATTTTATTTTATTAGATTGATAAAATTAGATCCGAAGAGTCTCAGATCTGATTTGGATCTAAGAGAAAAATTTTTGAAATATCCCTTTTGATCAAATTAGATTTGAACGAATATGACCTCGAAAATAGGGTTAACCCTTCATACATACATACATATATATACATACATATATACATATATATATATATACATATATATATATACATATATATATATATATATATATATATATACATATACATATATATATACATATATATATATATACATATATATATACATATATATATATATAAAATACAAGAAGAAAACTTGTGAAGTGCAGAGATATACCAGAAGGATTGAGAGAACTCATTCCCATATTGAACAAAGTCTGGTCTTTCAGAAGTTCAGATAGGAGGGGGGTCCGGTAGTTCCTAAGTCTATTGGCAGAACCAAGATTGTCCCTCTCTAAACTAGGAGCTCGATAGACTGACTCTCTAAGAAGATCCTAGGGAGGAAGTCCTAATTCTAGAGTTGGGCAGGACACAAAAAAGAACCTCTCCTTCCAGTTATGGATAGAGGAAGGGGCACCTTTCAACAATCCTTTCTTGCCAAATTAGGATGAGAAGTACTACCAGTCTTTCATGAAAGGATAACATTTGAAGGTACAGTAGTTCTAGAATAGAAAAATGGTTGGACGAAATTTAGCAGAGTGACAAAAGGAGATGAATCCGATAATAAACCTAAAGGAGTTCGGCACTACAGAAGCAAAGAAGATGTTCAAAAAATAAAAAAGGACAACTACAAAAAGGGGAAGAGGAAGTCTCAGTCTGGCACAAAAAGCTTCTAAGTACAGATAAAAATGGCCTTAAGGAGGGGAGCAAGCTCGGTCACTTGGTCTAGGGATTTCTAATTCATACTCAAGAGGGATTCCATATTGGATCCTAATCAAGAAAAGATCGTCCGGGGATAAGGAATAAGGAATAGTGCTAGGTATGAAAGTCGAAAGGGTGCATTCCTAGGTTCGATCTCTTCTTTGGAGTTAGGATTTTGGAAGGTTGGATCGGATGAACTTCTAGAATCGATGGACTAAGAAGCTTCTGAAGATATTTCGATCAAACAAACACCAAAAAATTTTTGAAAAATTAGGAAAAAAGATAGTGAAACCTCGGAGATGGAAAACGGTGAAACTCACTTATGAAATCTAGAGAAGATCTAACAAAGTACAGAAAGGTAGAGAAATCAGAAAAGAAGGGCAAGGGATTGACCTAAATTGGTTGATGTACTGGAGAAGACGGTCGAGAGGATGAGATGCGATCGAAAAGACGTAGACAGCCGGAGGAATCATGAGGGAGGAGGACAAGATGCTCGGAGGCAATGAAGAACAAAGGAGGGAGGAGTAAGAGAAAATGTAGATGAAGATGGAAAGTCGAAAGGAAGAAGAAAAGCTTAAATAGAAGGACGAAATCAGAGAAAGTTGTGATTGCAGGACCTTATTAGCCGACCCCAACCCGCCACGTGTTCCACTCACTCCTAGCGCAAGACGAAATAATAATTACACCATACATGGACCTCCGCGCCTGATGAGTCTTCATGAGAATTTATCTTTTTAGGTCATTTGACACTAAACTTTGACGCCAATTCAGAAAAGCTAAAAGGTTTCATTCTTCGAGAGTGGGAAGCTTGTAAAGAACTTCGGCTACAATATTTTTTTTGTACTTTCTTCATTCAAAATTCAAACTCGAAAGTAGGAGGATAAGTGTTGAGGGTAAGATAACCTCTGTCGAAGTCCTTAGCCACCGACCTCTATTTTGAAAGAATTCATCGATCCTCTCAACAACAAGTCCATATTACGAAACTTATCGAAGGCACATTGAAGTCCGGCCAGACGATCTTGATCAGTAAAGGAGAACTATTATTTAATTAACCTTTCTTCTTAACTTAGAATGAATGATGGGACCAAAGTTCAACCCTCCCAATTTTGATTGGTGATAAGTTTTGAAGACAGTTAAAGTCCTATATTATGGACAATATGCTCCTTCCAGCCGAACTACTCCAGTCGCACTCCTTTCAGCCAAATTTCTCCAGTCATATTTTTTCTAGCCGAATTCTTTTGGTCGCATTTCTTTCAGTCGAACTCCTTCCAAATGCACTCCTTGTAGTCGTGCTTCCTTCAGCTAAAGTCCTGTTAAAATACCATTCGGGATGAGCTTCTTCCAGCCAGTCACGAACATGCTTAGTTTTTGTTTTGCCTATCATCTGGAGCCATCCAAAAAGACCTCATCAAACCATTGATTCATGATAACTGCTCCATGAAGGATGGAGCATAGTACTTCAGATATCAATTTAGGAGGCACCTAACTGCACACGATCCAGTAGGCTTTCAAATCCCTTAAAGCCACTAGACATTGTCTCAATAGACCTCAGTCGATTACAAGTTTACTGCATATATTGAAGTCTTCAACCTATGTTTGAACTCCAATAAATGGATCTCAACCGTCTGCAAGTCATGACAAATGATAACTCATCCTCCGTAACAAACTTCATGTGGCTTGAGTGGCCCACTACCAAATAGTTATGGCTATCATCATCAGTTTGTTACACGCTCCATTTATAAAAAAGATCCTCCAGATATATTTTTTTCTAAGCTCTCTTCTCCTTTCTGTTACTCTGCTTCTCTATTTTCTGAACAGTCTATTCCAGTTGGCCAGAGAACTGATTTAAGCGTCGGAGGATTCTGTTAGAGTGATCCACCTCTAGTTTGAACTTTATTTTGTAGGTTCTGTTGGCGGCGTTACCTTCCCAACTCCAGCAACCTCCGGCATCCTCATAGATTTCTGCACCAATATATTATATTAGATATTATTATATATAATAATACTTATATAATAAAGGGTGTTATGGGAATATGGCTAGATTTTAACAACTTATTTAGAAAAATAATAATGCAAAAGAACATGAGTAATCATTTTCTAAGCCACTTTTCAATGCATAAAAGGATATAAGTAAATTATTTATCTATTTAAATATTATTTGGGAAATAAAAATACAGATTTTCAAGCAAGTTATATTGATCTTCATCCAAGGATTGATTTTGATGACCCAATATACTTGAATACAAGTGGTAAAAAATAATTGTAAAGTTTCTTGTGATGCATAGAGGTTGTGCATAAAACCAGGAAGAAGTGCTCTCCAAAATATTTAAAGATAAAATTTTCTAAAGTTTTTGACAAATGATGGAAAAGTGGAGTCAACCCTAAGTTATCAAGAGTCAACTCTGGTATGCTAGAGAAGACTAGCATTTTTCATAAGTGAACCCTAGTAAATCAAGAGTCAACGCCATAACAGTCTCTGGGTGTAGACAAAGAGTTGTGAAATTAGGACTTTTCATGAATCGAAACTTGCACACAATAAGTCAACCCAAGTAAGGCAAGGGACGACCCTAGCAAGACATAAGTTGACCCCAGGATGGTTTACAGGGTGAAGATAGTGTTGGAAAATATGTCCCAAATCGAATCATCTAGCTTGTAGATTATTGAGGTCATTTATGTAAATGTATATGAATCATTTAATAATAAAACTTATTTAGCAAATTTCATCATAAGATTGTACATCTTCTTAATCGAACTTCATTATTATGATGAATGTCCTTAGAACTACTTCTAAAAGGATAAAAAAGGATTTATAATGTAGTTCTTAAGCTTGTTCTTGATCAAATAATAATTATTAATAAGGATGGTAATTATATTGAATATAGATCGTTGTGTGCTATATAGGTTGGTTATCCTCTTAACCAAGGAGTGTATTGATATTGGTATGGCATACAGATGGGATATGATCTGCATTGAACGTGACCATTCTAGAGCACTCTATTATCGAGAGTATTATTCAAGGAGATATGGATATAATTATCCCTCTAATCTGAGATCACCATGATGACTTGCAAGTAACTCACTGTACTTTGATAGTGGACTATCTAAATTTTTAATTTAGTGATAATATTTCTAGGTGCAGTCAAATACTTGTTAAGTTAGTGCATGAGTTAAGATAAAAATTGACCACTCCAAGTAAAAGTAGAGAGAATTTCTTAATGTGTTCAATTTAGCAAAATCTTGGTTAGGATAGTCCTTGTGAGAGTCACAGGACTGAGTAGGTTGAGACACTATAAGGATTACTGATCAAGAGTTGATAGTAAACTCTGACATTTTTTTGAGTATTATTGATCAAGAGGATCAATTATATGATAACCATATTTTAGTAGGTTGTGAATGTTGCTTCGCTACATTCAACTCTATTTGATCGTCAGGTACCATGGCAAGATGGTGTTGTCTCTAGGAATGATTTTAATGATTACAAAATATTGGAGCATAATACTAATACTAACATTTTTCAAGTTTGTCATAGATTCTTTTTTGTAGAAGTAAAAGAAAAAGTATCAGCTTAACAAACTTCATCTCAAAAGATCCGAGCTGACTCGTCTTTGATTCGAGCCATTCCTAGCACGACATGCACTTAACTCTTTAGCTTAGCATGAATTCGAGCCGGCTGCCTCAGAGTGGCAGAAGATTAGTTTCAAAGTTTTGCTGCTCGAGCTAGCTCAAAGCTCCAACCGAGCCGGCTGTCTTAGATCGACAAAAGCATCATTTTTCTAGACTGCCAATTGAGCCTGCCTGATATAGAATCGAGCCAACTCTCTCAGTAGGATAGAATGATGCTTTGCGAAGAAACACTGCTCGAGCTGGTCCGAAGCATGAATCAAGCTAGCTCGATGGAATCTGATAGGTGCAACTGCTGGTTCTACAGAAGTCTACCTTCACTCAAAATCTTTTTCTAATCACTATTTTTGATCTCCAATGATCATAAACGACCAGAATTCATGTCAAATCATCTAATCTTTTAAGAATGATTAAGAGAAAAGAAAAAAGGAAAATATAAATAAAAAATACTGTTTAAGCACAATTCATTAAAAAAAGAGAGTATTTTGAAAAAAAAATTAATCTGAAAGAAAGTTTCCCAACTCCCATTCAATACTTTCTTAATCCTTCTAAGTATATTCCAAGAGGAAAGAGAGCATTTATTAGAAGCATTCAAAGCATCCTCAAAAAGAAGAGCTACAATGACAACAATCTAACTGAAATAGGATTTTACATTGTTGTATTTACTTCTTTCTCAAATCTATTATAAAAGTTTCAGTTGGGGCTGAAACTTGAAGGGTTATTATTGTACCAAACTTAGTTTAGTTTGGAAAAGCTTTAGGTAAAAGGCTTGTAAAGATTTTGATTGGTTAACCTAGGATAAAATCAATTGAATTTGTTTGTGAGCCCTATGTAAAACAAACACATTGTAATCTGGTGATTATAGTAAAAATTCCTAAGAGGTTGCTTGGAGAGTGGATGTAGGTGCTGCAGGTGTACTAAACCACTATAAATCTATTATGTTGATCTGTGTGCTTTACTTCTCCTCTATTGTATTTACTTTCTATTCTCTAGCTACTTCATATTTAGCATACTTATTGTTCGTCTACATCAATAATTAGATTTGTTAAATTTTTTGATAACCCAATTCACCCCCGCCCCCCTGGGTTGTCTAGCTAGGGAACATGTAGTATCAGAGCTTGGTTCTTAGCTAGTACTGATCTAAACATTAGGAGATAAAGATCATGACAACATAATTGAAAGGTTTACTTGCCGAAGGGCAATCCACTAATAGACCATCATTTCTTAATGGTACAAACAACACGTATCGAAAAGCTTGCATGAGAATATTTATTCAAGCTCTTGATTATGATATGTGGAGTGTCATAATCAATAAACTACACACACCCACCATTGTAATTGATGGCATTAGCACATCCAAACCTAAAAAGGATTGGAGTGATGAAGATAAAAAGTTAATTTAGCTAAATGACAAGGCTCTGAATGTCTTGTATTGTGCCTTAGATGCCAACGAGTTTAACCAAATTTCTAGTTGCAATTTTGTAAAAAAAATTTGAGAAAGACTCGAAGTTACTCATGAGGGCACAAACCAAGTTAAGGAATCAAAGATTAACATCCTAGTGCACCAATTTGAGCTTTTCAAAATGGAATCCACTAAATCAATCACTAAAATGCTCATATGCTTTACTGACATAACTAATGATTTAAAAAATCTTGGAAAGATTTATTCTATCAGTGATTTGATACGAAGAATTCTTAGGTCCTTGCTAAAGACATGAGAAGCAAAGGTCACCATAATAAAAGAGGCAAAGGACTTGAATAAGCTACCATTGGAAGAGTAGATTGGATCATTGATGATGCATGAAATTACCATGAGATAGCACAATGAAGATGAAGGCAAAAAGAAGAGGATCATTGCCCTCAAATCTACTACATTTGATGAAGAAGAAGAAGAATTAATGGATGAAGATGATGAAGATGAGGACATAGCACTGATCATAAGGAAATTCAAGAAATTTATAAGAAGAAGAAAGCAAGACTTCAAGAAGAAATCTCTGAACAAAGGTGAGACAAGCAAGGTGAAAAAGAAAGGGAGCAGCCATTATGCTTTGAATGTAAAAAACCTAGACACTTCAAGGCTGACTGTCCCAACTTAAAGAAAAGCATCAAGAAGTTCAAGAAGAAAAGCATTGATTGCTACTTGGAGCAACATCGATGAATCTAGCTTCGATGAAGAAATCAAAGATGTTGAAAACTTGTGTTTCATGGTATAAGAGAATGAGGTAAACTTTGAAACCACTCAAGATTATTCGTTTGATGAATTATAAGATGCCTTTTATGATCTAATGAAAGAATATGAAAAGATATCTGATAAAAACAAAAATTTGAAAATAATATGTGATACCTTATCCGAAGTTAAAGAAGAAATCCTATAAAGAAATAAGCTTTTAATAGAAGAAAATAACTCTTTAAGAAAGGAAATTCAAATGCTGAAACCATTGGTTGATAAGTTTACATATAGTTTTAAAAAACTAAAAATGATCTTAGATAATCAAAAAGTAATCTATGATAAAGCAGGAATATGTTATAAACCTAACAAAAAATAAAAATTCTTAAAGAATCTCTACACTAACTCAACATCATCACATTCCTTTTCAAACATTACTTGTTTTCACTGTGGTAAGTTAAGGCACAAAGCATATGCATGTAATTTTAGTAAAATTAAAAAATATATAGTTAAAAAAAATTGGATTCATAAGGAAACCATAAATACTAATCCTAAAGGATCCAAGAATACTTGGGTACCTAAATCAGCCACTTGATTATTTTGCAGAAATATCTTGCAGCCGATAAAGATGAAAGAGCTTGGTATCTAGACTGTATCTGTTCAAGATATATGAAAGGTGAAAAAGAACAATTCATCACCCTTGAGAAAAAGAATGGGGGATTGGTAATTTTTGGTGACAATGGAAAAGAAAAAATATTGATATTGGTAAAATGAAACTCACTCCCTCCACCTAAAGGAATCAAATTTAGGATTTCATGGGTAGATCTTGAAATTTTTCAAGATCATGCAGTGGAAGACTTAAATAAATTAAATATTTATTTAAATAAATATAAAAATATTCTAGATCTAAGATTTATTACATGATCAAGGCATGATATTAAATCAGAAATTAAAAACACAAAAGAAAGATTAACTTGTTGATCTCATCAACATGCTACAATACTACTCTAATGTAGTTGTAGAATAATAGATTAGATCTGATGCTGAAGAAAGTTAGACATTCTAAGTTATTGATCCGAGCTTGAGGATGAAGTCATGAGCCACACATATGTTCGGCTTTTAGGAGTTGTCCACACGAGCCCACGAATAGGATCTGAGATCTTGATGTAGGAAATCAGCACAGCATGCTAGTACTATGCTGATCTCTCTTCGACGGTCGATTCGATGCTTCCTTCTTTGAGACTTGGACTCTCTATAATATCAAAAAAAAGAAGAGAGATTTTAGATCTGAAATTCTCTTGAAGAAATCTCAAAAGAGGAGAAGAGAAAATCAAAATAGCCCTAGAAGAAGACTCTCTTCTTCTTCTCTTTTCTCTCACCTAGACACATAGTTTGGCGTCTATGGAATCCCAAATGCCTAAAGACTCTCTCCTACTAATTTTTGCACACCTCAAAGCTCTCTTAATGTTTTGGGTTTCATAAAAAAATTAGGCTAGAGTTCATCCAAAATAAAAAGATATGCAGAATCCAAGTTTGGTCAAAAACTCAGACAAGGAAAGGACATAATATGGCAAGTTGTTGGGGTGCCCAACTCTTGGGTGCCCCCACCTTATTTTCTACAGTGGACCAGAAATAGGGGCACACAAAAACTTTTTCTTTTACCATGGAATTCAGAGAAAATAAAAAAAGGTGTGGACAGCACAATTAGAAGGAGGTGTTTTAGTTTATAAGGATTTTATCTCATAGAATCCTAGATCAAAACTTACTTCTCTTTTTGAGTTGGTCAACCATCAAATTACCATATGAGAAAGAGAGGGAGAGAGGATGTGTGCATGAAGATCAGGGGAAAGAGAATTTCCATGAAAAATTTCTAAAAAATAGGCATGGAGGGTGTGGAGGGCAAAGATGGTGCAAGGTGTAATCCTAGTCTCACTAGGATTCCATCTATAACTTGGTCAAACATGATTTCTCAAACCAAATTAAATCAAAACTAAGTCAACTAAATTAAATTAAATTTTAATCTAATTAAGAATTTAATTTAATTAGATTAGATTAAATTAAATTTTGATTTAATTTTTTAATCAAATTAGGAAATTGGGTTGACCCAAGTCCTAGTTGAACTAGGATTAGTTTTTTCTTGCACTTGGCTTATCCAATAAGCCAATTAGACTTGATCCAATCAAACCCAAACCAAATCTAATTAAATTATATTTAATTAGACTTAATCTCAATCCTTTGACTTAATCAAATTAAGTCAATTAGCAATCAAATTGCTAATCGATCCTCCTACAATGCTTGCACTAGGTTAAACATCAATCATGTTGACTATTTAATCCTAGAATAATTCTTAATCATTGGTCAACCATTCGATCGAATCATGAGATCTAATGTGTGTGATCTCATAAGTCTGAATCTAGGTTGGTAGCATAGAAATAGATTCTTGTCTAATCGAAGTAACCATCTAGCAATGGTATCCGATGGTCGGATAGGTCGAATGTATGGAACAATATCCTTAGAATCCATGCGGATAAAGTTTTCATATAATTCATCCCCTTGACCAATATGCTCGTAGGACATCACAGAGTTTAACTATCAACTCAGATAAGGTTATCCACATTGTATTTCAAAATATCAAATCCATCTGATGGATTATCCTGACCAAGTTTTGCTATATTGAAATATAGTAATACATTCTTCTTCAACTCTTGGAGTGATCAATTCCATCTTGATCACACTCAGACTTTGTAAGTACTTGACTATGCCCAAAATTCTTTTGTTATTAAATTAGAAATTCAGTTAGTCCGATACCAAAGTAATGATAATGGTAATTCCATCTGTGATACATCCTTTGAGTTAATGGTAATGATAATTCATATTTTCAAGGGTTAAAAATTTAAGATATGAATAATCATTATTAACTCATAAAATGCTTCCGACCATAGGATCATCACGAGGATGGTGATTGATCTGAAAGATTGGTGTACAATCGCTTCTCTTTAGTAGATGAGTCTTGAGTCTACGGTGTAGAGATATCGGAGTGAGAGTACAGATACTCATTAGAGAATGAGGGCACTGAGCGTGGCCACCTCGAGTAGTCATTAGGAAGTCTACCTTCTCGTCGATGACTGACTCGATGCTGCAGTGGTGTGTCTGGTTCTTTGACCTGAGGTGCATCGGCAGTTCACCTTGAGGGTGTTATAGTTTGACTACACCATTACTCGATCTCCTAGCCATATGGAATCCTGAGGTGTATGTTGGCTATAGCATGTTCATTGTAGGAACTGGATAGCATCAAGATGGAATCTATCTACCTCGGTGGTAGAGGAGCAGCCCTATGATGATCATGAGAATCAAGTCCAGAAGTCCATGGCCATGGCAGAGTGAAATAATAGAAAGAGTTTCTATTTAGGTTTTCACATTGGACTTGAAATCGAATGATTACATCATATGACAGAGACTAGGGTTTGACGAGTTCACCTTAACCCTAATCTGATCGGGGCTCAAGATAGAAGAACTTAATCACACAGGTAGCTGCACCAAGAGGTTCGCATTCAGCTCTGATGGGTTGCCACCATATACTGCTAGGTGTCACTGGTGGATTTTGGGAGCAATTAGAATGATTTAGATGATCGATCATTCTAGCTGTTCGAATCAGAAGAGTTCTGATCCATCGAAAGGAGTTTCGATGATGTCGATGATAGAGATCATGACATATCCCATTACCATACAGAACTGAACCTAACTAGATCACACAAACAAGGGTTTGAATCTGGTGATCATCAATTGAACTGATCTAGTTCAATTGATCTGAATGAGATTCAATTAGGTTCAAGAAAATCGTGCTAGCACTCGATTGAACCTAACGTTCTTCTTTTGCTATCATAAATAAGTTGTCCTGACTGAGCCAAAGGAGTTTGTGCTCAATCAGAGGCCTTCATATGGTCTGACTGGAGGTTGTCCAAGTCAGAAAAGGTTGTCTTATTTTGTAAGACATTACCTGCCATTTTTGGTCACCTGCCATTTCTCGTTCTTTGACTTTGGTCAAAAGTCTACCTTTGACTGGTCAAATGTTGACCATTGACACTTTGACTTCTGTCCACGTGTCATGCACCTATTGGAGAGCTGGTGGGGGCCTGTCCCCCTACCAGAACCTGGCAAGGAAGAGGGCGCATGCCACCCTTGGCGTGTGCCCAAGTTGGAGGTGCCTAGGAGTCCCTGTTGGACAGGGACTCCATCTCCTTTTTGGATTCCAATTAGAGTTCTCCTAAGAACCAACTTTGACTGGTCTTAGGCACCCTCTAAGGAGGAATCCAGGGGATCTATTCCCACCAATCAGATTTAGATCTGATTTCACAAAGGGTTGTGATTGGTTGGGAAGAAGAGGAGTTGGATCATAGATAGTCTATAAATAGGACCCTACGCCTAACTCAGATTGAATGATTGTATGATTGGAGAATTGAAATCCCATGCCCGAAGGCTGCCTCTCCCCTCTTCCTCTATGCCAAGCCCACCTTCTCCCTCTCCTCTCTACGTCCAAAGTGTTTGGATTCTTGGTTGGTGGCGATCCAAATCAAAGAAAGGCGACTGAAAGCTAGAAGGCTGCACTGCTGCATAGGACAACTGCTGATCTTTGAAAAGAGTTTTGAAGATCCTCCAGATCAGATCTAGATCTAATTTTTGGAGATGTGATAGAGAAGAAGAGGATCTCCAGATCCAGTCCGAGTGGATATTGGTAGAGGCCAGGCACTTACGTGGCTTGATCCAGAACCTTCCGCTGCTTACAGGATCATCAACGGATAATAGGATTATCCACTTCAAGATAAATTAAATCTAATTTAATTTATCTAATTTTATTTTAATATCTAAAATAATAATAATCAGATCTGAAACATTCCAAATCTGATCTGGATCAAAGAGAAAAATTTTTGAAATATATCTCTTAATTTGATCATATTTGAACGAACCTGGTCCAAAAAATCAGGATTTCCCTTCAATGGGTTAGCCAATTAGTGAACAACTCTTGTCTAGTGATTCTCTAATCATGGTGCACCCAGGCTTGGTGTCTAATTAATGAATCTCACCATGTTCGAAATATTGATCCACTCCTTAGTTAAGTCAGACCCACCATTTGCATAGATTGGATTCCTAATTGTGTCTCTCATCGTATCCAAAATATTGAGCCCAATCCATCCTCCAGCCCGTAGCATCCAATGCCTAATAGACATGATTGCATCTTTTCGGTGCAACTGAACCACTATGACCAGTCGAGAACAATCAACATCGAAAAGAGCCCGCACATCTACAACGGTGGAAGATCTTAGACTTAATCTTTTCTTAGGAAGATTTGATTTAGGTCTCTTTAAACTTGACTTGACATAGCCATAACCATTATGACTAACCTAGTGGCATGGGTTAGCTCGGATTGTTAGCCATCTTAGATCAGAACTTAGCCAACAAATATGGCCAGATAAGTGAGATCGGTGGAAGGGATATACCATTAACTCGATAAGAATGCATTCAAATCGAGTAGCTCCCAATTAAAATCTAGTCGATCGTATCTGCCAAACTTATCTTAGACACCAAATTATTGAGTCGGAATCAATTGGGTTAGCCTACAATCTAGATTCTAACCATTGAGTCTAATTAGATCTTAACTTGATCGATCACTCATGTGACTCGACCTCGATTCAGACTTAATCCTATTAGGCTGGTCAATTTAAGCACTCTTGATCTCATCTAACCAACTCTTGATTTGGTTTGATCAACCGCTAGACTTAATTAAGCTACGTAAGTCCGAACCCAATTTTATGAATTTGTCTTAGATCTAAAAATTCTTAATTTTAGATCTAATATATTTTATAATCTTAATTCTTAATTAAGTTTAGGGTTTATAAATAAAACATGTATATAAAATTTTAGGATTTCAAGATCTTAGATTTTGCAGAAAATAAGTTTTAGATTTTTGATTAAGGATGAATGCGCAGCATCCCTATACATCATAAAAACACCCCATCGAATGGAAGGAGAGGATATTTAAATCCTAGTTCATTCTTATAATCAGACGGCCAAGGGGAATGTCTTAATCAAAAATATGATAAATTTACAAAACTAGTTAGATCTACATCATATATCACATATATAAAAATTAATCTAACTAAAAATATATTTTGCATATATTTCATGTATCATATCATGCATGTTTTCAGATCTAAATTATCTCATAATCATCTAAAAAATAAGATTTAAATTTGATCATATCAAAATAAAATTTATTCTAGATAATTTTGTAAAATTATTCTACAACTAGTCTAAACATACATCTATCATATCTCATATGAACAAAATAAATAAATTTATTTTTTATATTCTAGATCTAATTATAATATTTATAATATTTAAAAATAATAAATAAATAGATATAAAAATTATAATTAACTAAATTAAAATTATGATCATGTTAGATTATACATAGAATAATTCTATTTCTAGTTCAGTCATGCATCTCATACATCTTAGATCTAGATTATTTAATTTTTAATTTTTTAATTTTAGATCTAATAACATCTAATATGATATCTAAAATTATCTAATTATTAAATAAAAAATAAATTAAAATCATATCTAATAAATTTTGGAATTTGGCTTTGATACCAATTGAAGGCAAAAAACTTGTTTCTCGGATCATGTTCGTTCAGATCTGATTGGATCAAGAGGGATATTTCAAAAATTTTTCTCTAAGATTCTAATCAGATTTGAGACTCTTCAGATCTGATCTTATTGATGTAATAAAATAAAATAAAATTAAATTAAATCTAATTTAAGTATATCTTTATTTTGGATAATCTAATTATCCGGTGATGATCTCGATGTTTGTCTGAGTTTCTGGACGTAGCCATGCAAGCACCTGGCCTCTACCGGTATCCATTTGAGTAGGATCTGAAGATCTTCTTCTTCTCAATCAATCCTCTAAAAATTAGATCTAGATTTGATCTTGAAGTTCTTCAAAATTTTTTTTTGAAGAACAACCATTATCTCTTGCAGTAGTGCTATCTTCTTTTTCTATCGCCTTTCACTTGCTTGGATCGCACCTAACTCATGCCCAAAACCTCTTGAGCATGGAGAGGAGAGAGAGGACCAGAGGATGGCATGAAGGAGGGAGAAAAGCTTTGTGGCATGGGCTAAGGGCAGAAGCTCAGTATTCTAGGTGCAGACAGGATTTATATAGATCTTGCTGCGCCATGCAGTGCCACATCATCCTGGCCAATCATGGTACTTTGTGCAATCAGATCTAAATCTGATTGGTGGGATGACATTATATGATCTAATCAAATTAGAGTTTCTCAAAACTCTCCTTAGATGGCGCCAAGATTGGTTCAAACAAGTCTTCTTAGTGCCATCTAGTTTGATTCCCTGAAGCAACTGGAGTCCCATCTGTACGGGACTCCAAATCTTATCCTCATGGGGTGCGTGCCACCCTAGGCATGTGCCCCTTGCCTATATGCTTTTTAGTAGGAGGACAAAGCCCAAGGTTCTCTCCTATAGAAGCATGACACATAGGCAGATGTCTAAGTTGTTAGATTTGTGTGCCCTAGAAGTCAAAATTGGCTGACACTTGTAATACACTTCTAAGGGCAAAATTATAATTTTAACTATAAATAATAAAATGGATTATTTTCTATCATAAATATATATTTAGTGTCCATGATACATCCCTTGAGTTAATGGTAATGATAATTCTTATTTTCAAGAGTTGAAAATTTAAGATAATAATTTTTATTATTAACTCATAAAATGCTCCTGACCGTAGGATCATCATGAGGATGGTGATTGATCTGGAAGGTTGGTGTACAATTACTTTTTTTATAGTAGATGAGTCTTGAGTCTACAGTATAGAGACATCAGAGCGAGAGTATAGGTACTCGTTAGAGAACGAGGGCACTGAGCGTGACCACCTCGAGCAGTCATAAGGAAGTCTACCTTCTCGTCGATGATTGACTCGAAGCTGCAGTGGTGTGTCTAGTTTTTTGATTTGAGGTGCATCACTAATTCACCTTGAGGGTGTTATAGTTTGACTACACCATGACTCGGTCTCCTAGCCAATCGAAATCCTGAGGTATATGTTGGTTATAGCATGTTCATTATAGGAATTGGATTACACCAAGAGGAAATCTATCTACCTCGATAGATGAGGAGCAATCGTACGATGATCATGAGAATTAAGTTCATAAGCCCACGGCCATAGCAGAGTAAAATAATAGAAAGAGTTTCTATTAAGGTTTTCATATCGGACTTGAATCGAATGATTAAATTATATGATAGAAATTAGGTTTTGACAAGTTCACCTTAACCCTAATCTGATCGGGGCTCAAGATAGAAGAACTTAATCACACAGATAGCTGCACCAAGAGGTTTGTTTTCAGTTTTGATGGGTTGTCACCATATACAACTAGGTGTCATTGGTAGATTTTGGGAGCAATTAGAATGATTTAGATGATTGATCATTCTAGTTGTCTGAATCAAAAGAGTTCTGATCCACCGGATGGAGTTTCGATGATGTCGACGATGGAGATCACGTCATATCCTATTATCATATAGAACTGATCTAATCGGATTACACAAACAAGAGTTTGGATTTGAATATCATCAATTAGACTAACCCAGCTCAATTGATTTGAATTAGATTCAATTAGGTTCAAGATAATCGTGCTAGCACATGATTGAACCTAACATTCTTCTTATCATTAAAAGTTGTCTCGACTGAGCCAAATGAGTTATGCTCACTCAAGTATCTTTACTTGGTCTAACTAGAACTTGTCCTGGTCAGAAAAGGGTTGTCTTAATTTATGAGATAAATTTGAGACAACACCTGCCATTTTCCATCATGTGCTAATTCTTGTCCTTTGACTTTGGTCAAACGTGGACCTTTGATCCTTGGACATTTGTCCATATATCATACACTTATTGGAGAGCAGATAGGGCTTGTCCTCTTACTAGAAATTGGAAAGGAGGGGGCACACACCTAGGGAGGCATGCGCCCATGGATAGGGACGATTGGAGTCCCATACGGATGGGACACTAGGTTGCTTCTTGGATTCTACTTAGGTAACCCCTAGCTATAGACTTTGACCAGTCTTGGGCATCATCTAAGGATGAATTTGTGGGGCTCTTATTTGATTAGATTAGGTGATGTCATCCCACCAATCAGATTTAGATATAATTGCACGAAGCAATGTGATTGGTTGGGATGATGTTGCACTGCATGGTGCAGTAGGATCTATATAAACCCTATCTGCACAACTTTAAAAAGACTTCTCTCTTAGCCCATGTCCCAAGGTTGCCCCTCTCCCTCCTCCATGCCATCTTTTGATCCTCTCTCTCCTCTCCATGTCCAAAGGAAGTTGGGCTCCAGTTTGGTGCGATCTAGGCAAGAAAAAGCTGACGAGAAAGAAAGAAGGCAGCACTGCTGCAGAGACGACAGCAGATCTTCGAAAAAAATTTTGAAAATCCTCCAAATCAGATCCAGATCTGATTTTTAGAGAGATGATAAAGAGAAAGAAGATCTTCAGATCCAGTCTGAGTGGATATCGGTAGAGGCCAGGAATTTGCATGGCTAGATCTAGAACCTCAGGCAATCAACAGGATCATCAAAGGGTAATCTGATTACCCAGCATCAAGGTATAATTAAATCAGATTTAATTTATTTTTATTTTTATTTATTAGATCTATAAAATTAGATTTGAAACATCTTAGATCTAATATAGATACATGATAAAAATTTTTGAAATATCTCTCATGATCCGATCAAATCTAAACCAACCTAATCCGAAAAATCAGGATTTTTTCTTTCAACTGGTATCAGAGCCAGGGTCTCTAAATTATTTAGATCTAATTTTTATTTACTTTTGATCTAAAAATTAAGTGATTTCAGATATCATATGTGATATGATTAGATCTAAAATTAGAGAAAAAAAATTAAAATTAAATAATATAGATCTAAGTTCTATAATATGCATGACTAGTGGTAAAATAGAATAATTCTATACGTTGTCTTGCATTATCATGATTTAATTATGATTTTAAATCTATTTATTTTTTTTTTGATGATTATAAATATTATAATAATATCTAAAAAATAAAAAATAAAATTATTTAATTTTTAGATCATATGAGATATGATGAATGCATGTTTAGACTAGTTATAGAATAGTTCTACATAATTATCTAGATTAGAATTTATTTCGATGTGATCAATTTAAATCTAATTTTTTAGATAATTATGAGATAATTTAGATCTAAAAAATATGCATGATATGATACATGAGATGTATGCAAAACATGTATTAAGTTAGATCAATTTTATATATGAGATATATGTTGTAGATCTAACTAGTCTTATAGATTTATGTTTTTGATTAAAGCATTTCACTTGGCCGTCCGGTCATAAGAACAAAGTAGGATTTGAGTGCCCTCTCATTCCATTCGATGGGATGTTCTTATGATGTGTAGGTCTGCTGTACGTTTGTCCTTAATCAAAAATCAAGAACTTACTTTCTACAAAACCCTAGATCCTGAAATTCTAGGATTTTATTTACATATTTTATTTGTGAACCCTAAACTTAATTGAGAATTAAGATTATCAAATATTAATTAGGTCTAAAATTAAGAATTTCAGATTTAAGACATATTCATAATATTGGGTTCGGGCTTGGGTAGCTCAATTAGTTCTAAGCGGTTGATCAAACCGAATCAAGAGTTTGTTAGATGAGATCAACAGTGCTTAAATTGACCAACCTAATAGGATTAAATCTGGGTTAAAATTTAGTCACATGAGTGATCGATAAAGCTAAGACCTAATTAGGCTCAGTGGTTAGAGTTTGGATTGTAGGCTAATCCAATTGGTTCAGGCTCAATAATTTAGTGTCTATGGTAAGTTTGGTAGATACGACCGACTGATTTTTAATTGGGAGCTACTCGACTCGATTATATTCTTATCGCGTTAACGGCATATCCCTTCCACCGATCTCACTTACCTGGCCATGTTTGTTAGCTTAGTTCTGATCTGAGGTGGTCAATAATCTGAGCTAACCCATGCCACTAGGTTAGTCATAATGGTTCTGACTATGTTAAGTCTAGTTTAATGAGACCTAAATCAAATTTTTCTAAAAAGATATTAAGTCTATGGTCTTCCACCATTGTAGATGTGCGGGTCCTTTCCGGGATTGATTGTTCTTGGCTGGTTACAGTGGTTCAGTTGCACCGAAAAGATGCAACCATATCTATTAGGCATTGGATGCTACGGGCTGGAGGATGGATTGGGTTCAATATTATGAATACGGTGAAAGACTCAATTAGGAACCTAATCTATGCAAATGATGGGTTTGACATAACAAAGAAGTTGATCAATATTCTGGGCATAGTGAGATTCTTGAATTAGGGACCAAGTTTGGGTGCACCATGATTAGAGAATCATTGAATAAGAGTTATTCACTCGTTGGCAAACCCATTACCAATAACGTTAGGTGAGATGAAGAGTCAGTTGGTGGGATCGTATCATCCACTAGAAATCATTAATTATGAAGATTTTCGCATCTCTATAGAGAAAGTATAGGAATCCGAGAAAATAGTCGGTGCTAGTTTATTTAAAAATTAAAATTTTAAATGAATTGGTTAAGTCTTAATTACAATATCTAACTAGAAACTTTGACTTTCTACAGAAAAATATCTGCATCCAATCTACTAGCAGGAATCCTGGACACCCATAGATTGACCGAACCCAATTACAATGATTGGCTCTGAAACTTTAAAATTATTTTGGGTTCCGAGAAGTTAACTCATGTATTGGACCAGGATCCTCCCAACTTACTAGTCTGTCCATCTGTTGAACAAAGAGCGCCTCTGGATAAGTGGAGGAATGAAGATAATAAGGTCAGATATTACATGTTAGACTCGATGTCTGATGAACTTCAGTGCCAACATAAAGATAACAGGATTGCCCGTCAAATATTGACTCACCTACAAGAGATGTTTGGTGAACAGAGTCGCACAGCCAAGTATCAAGTCATTAAACGACTATTCAAGGCTAAGATGCATGATGGGCAGTTAGTCCAAGATCACTGTCTGATGATGATCAAGGATTTAGAAGAGCTTGAGAAGTTCGGAATGAAGTTAGACTTGTATCTATAAAATGATATAATTCTATAATCCTTAACTAATGCATATCGACAGTTCATCATGAACTATCATATATATAAACTTCAAAATTTTCTGGCCGAACTTATGAACATGCTGGTTACCACTGAGCTTTTTATGAAAGGTTTTAAAGGCTCAGTGCTTGCTGTGGAACGGACTTCTTCCAAGAGAAAGTCTTTCGAAAAGAAGAAGAAGTCTGTGAAAAAACAGAAGGTGGAAGGAGGAAAGAAGAAAAAGATAAAACTGAAGAAGAAGGCTGCTGATAAAGAAAAGTATTTTCATTGTAATAATGACGGTCATAGGAAGCAAAACTGCCGTACTTACCTGGCCACCCTAAAGAATAAGGAGGCAGGTCCTTCTGGAGGTATGCTCGTTATTGAGTCTCATCTTACGGTTTCTTCTGCATCCAGTTGGGTACTTGACTCTAGTTCTAGTGCTCATTTATGCACTTTCATGCAGGATCTTGAGGATAGCAGGAGGCTGAAGGATGGTGAGATGGTTTTGCGCATCGAAAATGGAGCAAGAGTTGCTGCCATGGCTATGGAAACATACCCTCTTTGACTACCATCTGGTTTAGACTTAGTGTTAAAAGACTGTTATTATGTGCCTGCAGCAAGCAGGAATTTGATTTCTATTTCTTGTCTTGCATTAGAAGGTTATGTAATTAGTTTTCTAAAGGATCATTGTAATATTCTTTATGAAAGAAATAAAATTGTAGGTGGTTTTCTTATTAATGATTTTTATCAATTACATATTGATGTATCTATTTTTAATATCGAGCAAAATATGAATATCATGAAACGACCTAGGGATAGTCCAAATGATAGATATCTATAGCACCTAAGACTAGGTTATATAGCAGAAGATAGGGTTAACAAATTGGAGAAAATTGGACTATTAAGTAAATTGACTTCTGAGTCATATCCAATTTGTGAATCTTGTCTTCATGGCAAAATGACTAAGCTTCCTTTTACAGGACATGGGGAAAGGGCCACGGATCTTCTTGTCCGAGTACATACTGATGTGTGCGGTCTATTTGATGTGCCGACTAGAGGCAACTTTATCTACTTCATAATCTTTATCAATAATTTATCTAGGTATGGGTATGTGTATCTTATGAGACACAAGTCTGAAGCTTTTGAAAAGTTTAAAAAATTCAGACATGAAGTAGAAAAGCAAATAGAAAAATCTATTAAGGTTCTTTGATTAGATCGAGGAGGTGAATACCTAAGTCAAAAATTCCTAGACTATCTCAAGAAAAATGAAAGTCTCTTAATGGACTCCATCTGAAATACCTCAACTCAATGAAATTTCAGAATGGAGGAATAGAACTCTATTAGATATGGTCTGATCCATGATGAGCTTCACAGACCTCCCTGATTTTCTTTGGAGATACTGTTTATTAACTGTAATATACTTACTAAATAGTGTTCCTTCTAAAACCATTCCTACCATACCATATGAGATATGGCATGGTAAGAAACCAAGTCTGAGTCATCTCAAAATTTGGAGTTGTCCGGCTTATGTCAAAAGACAACAAATGGACAAGTTAGACTTTAGGTCCTTTAGAGCTCGATTTATAGGATATTCTAAAGAGTCATTAGGATATTATTTCTACATTCCAGAAGATCATAATGTCATTGTGAGTCGACATGCCATCTTTCTTGAAAAATAGTTTATTCAAGATAGCGGCATTAGAAAGTAGATCAAGCTCGATGAGAAAGTCTCATTAGAGCAACGAGCTAAGGATCAAATGGAACCAAATCAGGTTAAGCCAATACAATCACTACCTCCTCCACCTCATAGATCAAAAGAATTTCTCGTCCTGCTGAGAGGTACTTAGGTACTATTTCAGAGGAAGTAGAGAAAATATTTCTCGTAAGTAATGGAGTTCATGATATTGATCCTAAAACTTATAATGAGGCGATATCGGATATCGACTCCAAGAAACGGTTAGAGGCAATGAACATAGAAAATAACTCGATGCACTCAAACTAAGTCTGGACCTTGGTAGATCCACCAGAAGGTATAATGTCTATTGGATGTAAATAGATCTACAAGAGAAAGATTGGTGCATATGTGAATGTAGAGACATTCAAGGCTAGATTAGTGGCAAAAGGTTATAGTCAACACGAAGACATTGACTATCAGGATACCTTTTCATCAGTAGCTATGCTAAAATCCATTCACATATTACTTGTTGTTGCAGCTTATTTCGATTAAGAAATATGACAAATAGACGTAAAAATGACATTCTTAAATGGATATCTTGAGGAAGATATCTATATAGAACAACCGCTAGGTTTCACATCCAGTGATAATGATCATAAGGTATGCAAGCAGCAAAGGTCCATATATGGACTTAAGCAAGCATCTCAGAGCTGGAACATTTGTTTTAATGATGTGATCAAATTATTTGATTTCATCAAGAATGACGATGAGCCATGTATCTTTAAAATGGTCAGTGGGAGCACTATTATCTTTCTCGTATTGTACGTGGATGATATCCTCCTTATGGGAATGATGATCCCATGTTGGCCATAGTTAAAATGTGGTTATCTAAAGAATTCTCTATGAAAGACCTAGGAGAAGCATTCTTTATTTTGAGAATTAAGGTCTATAGAGATAGACCGAATAGGATGCTAGGACTTTCACAGAAGACGTACATAGAAGAAGTGCTAAAGAGGTTTAGCATGGAAAACTCTAAGAGGGGTTTGGTACCCTTCAGACATGGCATTCATCTTTTCAAAAAGATGTGCTCTAGCACACCTGAGGAAATAGAACGCATGAGCAAGATCCCTTATGCTTCAGCACTAGCACTAGGGAGCCTCATGTATGCCATGTTATGTACACGATCTGATATAGTCCATGCTGTGAGTGTCACTAGCAGATATCAGTCGAATCCAGATGAAGAACACTGAACTTCTATGAAATGTATCCTTAAGTACCTGAGATGAACTAAGGATATGTTGTTAGTTTTTGGTAATGGAGAACTCCAAGTCCAAGGGTATATAGACTCGGATTTTATGTCTGATGTAGATGATCCAAAGTCGACATCTAAGAGTCTATTTATGTGCAATGATGGAGCTATCAGTTGAAAAAGTTCCAAACAGACAGTAATAGCAGATTCCACCATGGAAGCAGAATACATCACTACGTCAGAAGCTGCAAAGGAGGTATTCTGGTATAAGAAGTTTGTTGTAGAAATCGAATTGATGCCATCAGATGCCATTCCTCTGTACTGCGACAACAATGGCGCCATAGCCCTTGCTAAGGAGCTGAGATCTCACCAAAAATTCAAGCATATCGAGCGGCGATACTACCTCATCTGTGATTATCTTAAGAAGGAATGCGTCAAGGTCAAGAGAGTCGACTCCGTAGGTAATGCGGCAGATTCTTTTACAAAGCCATTGGGCCAGCAGAAGATCGAAGCACACCTTGAGAACATGGAACTTAGATTTGTAGCAAATTGGATTTAGGTCAAGTGGGATTTTGTTAGATATGTGTGCCCTAGAAGTCAGAATTAGCTGATACTTGTAATACACTTCTACGGGCAAAATTATAATTTTGATTATAAATAATAAAATGGATTGTTTTATGTCATAAATCTGTCTTTAGTGTCTATGATACATCCCTTGAGTTAATGGTAATGATAATTTCTATTTTCAAGAATTAAAAATTTAAGACAAGAATTTTTATTATTAACTCATTAAATGCTCCTGACCGTGAGATCATCATGAGTATGATGATTGATCCACAAGATTGGTGTACAATCACTTTTTTTATAGTAGATGAGTCTTGAGTTTATGGTGTAGAGACATCGAAGTGAGAGTATAGGTACTCGTTAGAGAACAAGGGCACTGAGTATGACCACCTCGAGCAGTCATAAGAAAGTCTACCTTCTCATCGATGACTGACTCAAAGCTATAGTGGTGTATCTGATTCTTTGACCTGAGATGCATCGGTAGTTTACGTTGAGGGTGTTATAGTTTGACTACACCATGACTCGGTCTCCTAGTCATTCGGAACCTTGAGGTATATGTTGGCTATAGCATGTTCATTGTAGGAATTGGATTGCACCAAGAGGGAATCTATCTACCTCGGTAGATGAAGAGCAGCCCTATGATGATCATGAGAATCAAGTCCATAAGCCCATGGCCATAGCAGAGTGTAATAATAGAAAGAGTTTCTATTAAGATTTTGACATCGGACTTGAATCGAATGATTAAATCATATGATAGAAATTAGGGTTTGACGAGTTTACCTTAATCCTAATCTGATTAGGGCTCAAGATAGAAGAACTTAATCACACAGGTAGCTACACCAAGAGGTTCATTTTCAATTTTGATGGGTTGCCACCATATACTGCTACGTGTCACTGGTGGATTTTGGGAGCAATTAGTATAATTTAGATGATCGATCGTTCTAGTTGTTTGAATCAAAAGAGTTCTGATCCATCGGAAGAAGTTTCGATGATATTGATGATGGAGATCATGACATATCCCATTATCATACAGAATTAAATCTAACTGGGTCACACAAGTAAGGGTTTGGATTTGGATATCATCAATTAGACTAACCCAATTTAATTGATTTGAATTAGATTCAATTAGGTTCAAGGAAATCATGCTAGCACACGATTGAACCTAACGTTCTCCTTATCATTAAAAGTTATCTCGACTGAGCCAAATGAGTTTGTGCTCACTCAGGTATCTTAACATAGTCTGACTAGAGCTTGTCCAGGTTAGAAAAGGGTTATTTTAATTTATTAGATAAATTTGAGACAACATCTGCCATTTTCCGTCACATGCTAATTCTTGTCCTTTGACTTTGGTCAAATGTTGACCTTGACCCTTGGACCTCTGTCCATGTGTCATACACGTATTAGAGAGAAGATAGGGGCTTGTCCCCTTATTGAAAATTAGAAAGAAGGGGGTGCATGCCTAGGGAGCCATGCACCCATGGACGGATGACTGGGGTCCCATACAGATGGGACTCTAGGTTGCTTCTTGGATTCTACTTAGGTGACGCCTAGCTGTAGACTTTGACTAGTCTTGGGCACCATCTAAGGATGAATTAGTGGGGCTCTCATTTGATTGGATTAGGTGATATCATCCTACCAATCAGATTTAGATCTGATTGCACGAAGCAACGTAATTGGCCAGGATGATGTGGCACTGCATGGCGCAGTAGGGTCTGTAAACCCTATTTGCGCCCAACTTTAAAAAGACTTCTCTCTTAGCCCATGCCACAAGGCTACCCCTCTCCCTCCTCCATGCCATCTTCTGATCCTCTCTCTCCTCTCCATGCCCAAAGAATGTTGGGCTCCCATTTGGTGCAATCTAGGCAAGAAAAAGCTGACGAGAAAGAAGGAAGGCAGCACTGCTGCAGAGACGACAGCAGATTTTCAAAAGAAGTTTTGAAGATCCTCCAAATCAGATCCAGATCTAATTTTTGTAGAGGTGATAAAGAAGGAGAAGATCTCTAGATCCAGTCTGAGTGGATACCGGTATAGGTCAGGCGCTTGCGTGGCTAGATCCAGAACTACAGGCAATCAGTAGGATCATCAAAGGATAATCTGATTACCTAGCATCAAGATATAATTAAATCAGATTTAATTTATTTTTATTTTTATTTATTAGATCTATAAAATTTGATCTGAAATATCTTAGATTTGATATCGATATATGAGAGAAATTTTTGAAATATCTCTCATGATCCGATCAAATCTGAAGAACTTGATTCGAAAAATCAGGATTTCCCCTTCATTAGTGTTAAAGGTCAACATTTGACTAAAGTCTAAAGACAAGATTTAGCAGATGATGAAAAATGGTAGATATTATCTTAAATTTATTTTATAAATTAAGATAATCCTTTTCTGACCTAGATAAGCTCCAGTCAGACCAAGTAAAGGTTCTTGGGTGAGCTCAACCACATTTGGCTCAGTCGAGATAAGTTTTAATGATTGTTAAAGGAGAACATTAGGCTCAATCGTATGTTAGCATGATTTTCTTGAATCTAATTGAATCTTATTCAAATCAATTGAACTGGATTAATCCAATTGATGATATCGAGATCCACACCCTTATTTGTGTGATCCAATTAGATTCAGTTTCATATAGTAATGGGATATGTCATGATCTCTATCATCGACATCATCGAAACATCTTCCAATAGATCAGAACTTTTTTGATTTAGATAACTAGTATGATCGATCATCCAAATCATTCTAATTGCTTCCAAAATCCATCTGTGACTCCTAGCAGCATATGATGGCAATCTATCAGAACTGAAAATGAACCTCTCGGTGCAGTTTTCTTTGTGATTAAGTTCGTCTATCTTGAGCTCCAATCGAATTAGGGTTAAGGTGATCTCGTCAAATCCTAATATCCATCATATGAATTAATCATTCAATTCAAGTCCAATATGAAAATCCTAATAGAAACTTTTTCTATTATTTCACTCTGCTATGGCCATGGGCTTTATGGACTTGATTCTCATGATCATCATAAGGCTGCTCCTCTTCTACCAAGATAGATAGATTTTCTGTTGGTGTAATCTAATTCCTACAATGAACATAATATTGCCAACATACACCTTATAGTTCTAAATGGCTAGAAGATCGAGTTATGGTGTAGTCAAACTATAAAACCCTCAAGGTGAACTATTGATGCACCTCAAGTCAAAGAATCAGACACACCACTGCAGCTTTGAGCCAGTCATCGATGAGAAGGTAGACTTCTTCATGACTGTTCAAGATGGTCATGCTCAGTGCCCTCGTTCTCCAACGAGTACCTATACTGTCACTCTGATGTCTCTACATCGTAGACTTAAGACTCATCTATCATAAAGAAGCGATCGTACACCAATCTTCTGGATCAATCATCATCCTCATGATGATCTTACGGTCGGAAGTATTTTATGAGTTAATAATGAAAATCCATGTCTTAAATTTTCAACTCTTGAAAATATGAACTATCCTTACCATTAACTCAAGGGATGTATCACAGACACTTTCAAATACATACTGTGATAGAAAGTAATCCATTTTAATATTTATAGTTAAAATTATAATTTTATTCTTAAATGTGTATTACAAGTGTTAGCTAATCTGGCTTCTAGGGCACACATATCTAATAGTTCTAGGATTAAACAATCAATACGATTGGTGTTTAACCTAGCACAAGTATTACAGGAGGATCAATTAGCAATTGGATTGCTAGTTAGCCTAATTTGATTAAACCAATAGGCTGAGATTAAGTCTAATTAAATATAATTTAATTAGATTTGATTTGGATTTTTATTGGATCAAGTTCAATTGATTTATTAGATAAGCCAAGTGCAAGGAAGAACAAGTCCTAGTCTAACTTGGACTCGGATTAACCTAGTTTTCTAATTTGATTAGAAAATAAATAAAAATTAAATTTAATTTAATCTAATTTAATTAAGTCCTTAAATGGGTTAGAGTCTTATTTAATTGGGTTGGTTTAATCTTGATTTTATTTGATTAAAAGATCTTATTTTGTCAAGTCAAAATAGGAGTCCTAGTATGACTAGGACTCCCCATCACTTGCGCCACTTAATCCTCATGCCCCATGTTTTTTCTGTTTTGTTTCCAACGTAAAAATTCTTCACTCTCATCGCTTCTCATGCCCTCTTTCTCTTCTCCTTTTCTTATAAGGCAATTTGTTGGAAGACCAAGTCAAAAGAGGAGTTAGTTTTGCTTAGGATTCTATGAGATAGAATCCTTGTTGACCAAAACACCTTCCCTTAAGTGCCGCCATCTCTTTTAATTAATTCTTCTTTTATTCCATGAAAATAATCTCTTTTTTTGTGTGCCCTCCCTTGTTGGTCTATGCTAATAATTGTGGAGGAGGTGCCCAAGAGTTGGGCATCCCAACAACTTCCCATGTTTGGATATTCCTAATCTAGGATTTTGATTTAAATTAGAATCTTCTTTTTTTCTATTTATTGGATGAATTTTATTCTAATTTTTTTATAAAATATATAACTTTGGGAGAGGTTTGGGGTGTACAAATATAAGAGGAAGGGGGTCCTTGGGCGTGGGGGTTCCATAGGCACCAAACTAGGTATCTAGGTGAGAGAAAAGAGAAGAAGAAGAGAGTCTTCTTCTAGGACTATTTTATTTTCAATCTCTCCTCCTTTTTTTGAGGTTTTTTCTAAGAGAGTCTCATATCATTAATCTCTCATCTTCCTTTTTATATTTTAAAAAATCCAAATTTCGAAGAAGGAAGCATTAGATCGACCGTCGAAGAAGGATCAGCACAGTACTAGCATGCTGTGCTGATTTCCTACATCAAACTTCAGATCAGAGATCATAGACTTGTGTGGATGACACCTAAAGGTCGGATGCATGTGCGGCTCGTGATTTCATCCTCAAGTCTAGATTTATAAGTTAGAGTGTCTAACTTGTTCAGATAATAGATCTAATCTATTAACTTCATACCTGCATTTAATGTAGTGTAGATCTAGATTGATTTGATCAATCTTTTACTTTCTTATTTGATTTTAATTTTTAATTTAATATCATTTTTTGATCATATAATAGATTTAAGATCTAGGTTTTTACATATTTATTTAAATAAATATTTAATTTATTTAAGTCTTTTATTGTAAGATCTTGAAAAAGTTTTCAAGATCTATCTATAAAACCTTCAATCTGGTTCCTTCACTAACATCCTTCACGATCTCACACACCAGCAAAACTATCCTTCAAAGAAGATCTAACTAGCCCTAGATCCTCTTTCCAAACTTTTATTTTACCATTCCTTCGTGTAAATAATCTCCACCTCAATCTAGAGACAACTACAAAGCAAACTAGAAGTTTTAGGACAAAATCTGGTGCAACAGATCCTAGATATAGTAAATCCTAGGTGTCTTTCTTTCTTCTATGCAATACCGCTCTGATTCCAAATGTTGAGAATACACGCTCTTCCCACATGGATCGGCATGACCATCAATGATTATCCAAGCAACAAGAAAGTACTTCTCAGAGATTTAATACGGAAGTATGATCAAATAATTCAAGATTTAGAGAAGAAGAGAAGAAAAAATTTTTAGGGGAAAAGAGCTTTTATTCAGTATATTTTAGCACTCTTACAATCTTGACTTATTTTCAGTATATATACTTTGCAAAGGATCAAGTCCACGCTCATAAAAACTTTTCAAATCCAAACAAATACATAAAATAATTATGACTGTCAACAGTTTGACTGAGCCCTAATTGTTAGATATATGTGCCCTAGAAGTCAGAATTGGCTGACACTTGTAATACACTTCTAAAGGCAAAATTATAATTTTGACTAATATCAATAAAATGGATTATTTTCTATCACATATGTGTATTAAGTGTCTGTGATACATCCTTTGAGTTAATGGTAATGATAATTCATATTTTCAAGAGTTGAAAATTTAAGACATGAATAATCATTATTAACTCATAAAATGCTCCCGACCATAGGATCATCACGAGGATGGTGATTGATCCGGAAGGTTGGTGTACAATCGCTTCTCTTTAGTAGATGAGTCTTGAGTCTACGGTGTGGAGACACCGGAGCGAGAGTACAGGTACTCGTTAGAGAACGAGGGCACTGAGCGTGACCACCTCGAGTAGTCATTAGGAAGTCTACCTTCTCGTCAATGACTGACTCGATGCTAGTGGTGTGTCTGGTTCTTTGACCTGAGGTGCATCGGCAGTTCACCTTGAGGGTGTTATAGTTTGACTACACCATAACTCGATCTCCTAGCCATTCGAAATCCTGAGGTGTATGTTGGCTATAGCATGTTCATTGTAGGAACTGGATTGCATCAAGATGGAATCTATCTACCTCGGTGGTAGAGGAGCAGCCCTATGATGATCATGAGAATCAAGTCCAGAAGCCCATGGCCATGGCAGAGTGAAATAATAGAAAGAGTTTCTATTTAGGATTTTCACATCGGACTTGAATCGAATGATTACATCATATGATAGAAACTAGGGTTTGACGAGTTCACCTTAACCCTAATCTGATCGGGGCTCAAGATAGAAGAACTTAATCACACAGGTAGCTGCACCAAGAGGTTCGCATTCAGCTCTGATGGGTTGCCACCATATACTGCTAGGTGTCACTGGTGGATTTTGGGAGCAATTAGAATGATTTAGATGATCGATCATTCTAGCTGTTCGAATCAGAAGAGTTCTGATCCATCGAAAGGAGTTTCGATGATGTCGATGATAGAGATCATGACATATCCCATTACCATACAGAACTGAACCTAACTGGGTCACACAAATAAGGGTTTGAATCTGGTGATCATCAATTGAACTGATCCAGTTCAATTGATCTGAATGAGATTCAATTAGGTTCAAGAAAATCGTGCTAGCACTCGATTGAACCTAACGTTCTTCTTTTACTATCATAAATAGTTGTCCTGACTGAGCCAAAGGAGTTTGTGCTCGATCAGAGGCCTTCACTTGGTCTGACTGGAGCCTGTCCAGGTCAGAAAAGGGTTGTCTTATTTTGTAAGACATAATACCTGCCATTTTTGGTCACCTGCCATTTCTCGTCCTTTGACTTTGGTCAAAAGTTGACCTTTGACTGGTCAAATGTTGACCATTGATACTTTGACTTCTGTCCACATGTCATGCACCTATTGGAGAGCTGGTGGGGGCTTGTCCCCCTACCAGAACCTGGCAAGGAGGAGGGCGCACGCCACCCTTGGCGTGTGCCCAAGTTGAGGAGGCCCAGGAGTCCCTGTTGGACAGGGACTCCATCTCCTTTTTGGATTTCGATTAGACTTCTCCTAAGAACCAACTTTGACTGGATCTTAGGCACCATCTAAGGAGGAATCCAAGGGACTCTATTCCCACCAATCAGATTTAGATCTGATTTCACAAAGAGTTGTGATTGGTTGGGAAGAAGAGAAGTTGGATCACAGTCAGTCTATAAATAAGACCCTATGCCCAACTCAAATTACATTAGAAGTTTGGAAATTAAGATCTCCATGCCCCAAGGCCTTTTCTCCTCTCCTCCTCCATGCCAAACCACCTTCTCCCCTCCCTCTCCACATTCAAAAGGAGTTTTGGATTTTTGGTTGGTGCGATCCAGATCAAAGAAAGGCGACTGAAAGCTAGAAGGCTGCACTGCTGCATAGGACAACTGCTGATCTTCAAAAGAAGTTTTGAAGATCATTCAGATCAGATCCAGGCTAATTTTTGGAGATGTGATGGAGCAGAAGAGGATCTCTAGATCTAGCCCAAGTGGATATCGGTAGAGGTCAGGCACTTACATGGCTAGATCCAGAATCTTTCGCTGCATATAGAATCATTAAACAGGTAATAGGATTACCCATATTAAGGTAAGTTAAATCTGATTTAATTTATCTAATTTTATATTAATTTTTAAAATAATAATAATCAGATCTGAAACATATCAAGATCTGATTGGGATCAAAGAGAAAAATTTTTGAAATATATCTCTTGATCTGATCAGATCTGAACAAACCTGGATCGAAAAATCAGGATTTCTCTTCAATGGCTAATCTACGCCTGGGTCAGCTCAGTCTAGGACTGAGCTAACCCAGTTGTGTACCATGCCAATAGCCCAAAAATACTACTTTCTATCTAGATTTTTCTCTGAGACCTAGCCGACCGAGTCTTAGACTAAGCCAGTTCAGTTCTCAACTGAGCTAGCTCAGTCTCAGGATGAGCCGACCTAGTTTTTGAACTATGCTATTGAGTCTGATTCTTCTTTCAGCTCACTCTCGTCTTCCCATGATCTATCTTCTCATATTTTCAAGATTTGGGAGTGCCATTTCTGAGCTTACAATATGGATCGGGCATAGACCTAGACTCTCTCACCTTTGGATTTATGGTGGATCGGCCTATGTCATAGGTTTGCACATGAATAAACTTGGATCCTGGTCCAATAGGTATTTAAGGGTGATTAATTCTACCATGCTAAAAAATATAAGATGTTCATCAGCAATAGGGCATTTCTTTTGGAAAGGAGTTTCTTAGAGAAGAAACTAATACCTATCAAGTTGAACTTGGAAACGTTTGACTAGTAGAAAAGAATTGACTTCATCTAATAAACCTACAGAACTGAATTTGATCAGATCAAATTTGGAGCCCATTAAAGTGGTATCTTTAAGGAGATTCAGTAGAGTACCATATTAGTCGGATACATACTATGGTATCTTAGTCCGAGATGGCGATCCTATTGAGCTCAATTAGAATAATAAGGATCTGATCACCTATATGGATGCTATACAGTGGTCTGACTCTAAGAAGTGGCTTGAAGCCACATAATCCAAATTGAAGTCCATGAAAGTCAATAGTGTATGGACACTAGTTGATTCACCTAAAGGGATAAAATCTATTAGTTGTGAATGGATTTTCAAATGGATCAAAGTAGCGCAGATAGAAAAGTAAAGACCTGTAAAGCTTGTTTGGCTATTATTGTTGGAATCTGGTGCCTTGAGATTTGGTTCACGATAAGCCAAGAATGAGATTCAGGAGCCATGAGAAAGATTAGCCAACGTATAGTCAGGTTGGCTTAGATACGTAGTCGAGCTAGCTTGGGGTGAGATCGAGTCGGCTTGAGGCAAGCTAGCTCTCTTAGGTGGATAGAAACTAATGCTCGGGTAAGATGCAATCGAGCTAGCTCAGCTTCTAATGAAGCTGGCTCGATGGAGGCGAACAGCATGATGGCAAAAAGCATACGGACATGTGAGTGGAAGCCTTTTGATGGGATCTACAACCTCTAACTCATGGACCAGATCTATTCATGGGGTCTATGGAGCTGTTATACTATCCAGCAGCTAGGAGTGCAATGAGAGCTGATCGGATGGCTATTGGAATGATTAGAACTTATAAGAAGGCCTGACGACCTAAGGAGTTAGGGAGTCTTGGGGAAAACCTCTAAGGTAGTGCAGAGATGAGGTAGGGAGCGCTGGAGTGCTATAGTAGCACATCCTTGGGGGCATGGGGGCAGAGAGAGGCTCAATAGTGTAGCAACCACGGAGGGTATCTCAGTAAATAGTGCTAGGGGCTTCTCAAGGAGACCAGGAGCAGGTCTCAGGAAGATCTAGGGGTCTCAGGTTAGCTCGAATATCAGTCGGATCAGCTCAAACTCAAATCGAGCTAGCTCTCTCAGAAAAATAGAACACCCATCATTGTAGCCTAAGACTTGGGCTGGCTCGATTTCAATTCGGGTCAACTTGGATACCGAGATTTCAGGAATTTTATTTTTCATACTCCGCTCATAGATTTACTCAAAACTCTACTTTTTTACATTACTATAACTTTAACACATAAATGTCCTCATTTATTTTTACTCTCCAATAATTTTAACATATAAATGTAAATAAGAAACACCCTCCTATTGGGATTCAATAAAAATATCAAAAAAATTAAAATCCTTAAGAATAAGAATCCAAAATTTGGGTTCTAGTTCAAATTCTTCAAATCCAAAACTTTTAAAACTTTCTTGCTTCAAAATAAACAGGTTAAATGGTCTCCAATATTCATTAAAAAATATTTTGCTACTTACCAACACCTAAGTATCAATTTTTGAGACTTTTTATTCTAAGAAAATACATATTTCATAAAGCGCCCCCTTATAGGTGTTAGCTTTCAGACTTCGAAAATTTTCAGAACTCACAGTGATAAATAGTCATAATCTATACTTCAAAACTATCATACCCACTAATATTGCATTGACTATCTTTCAAGATATCAATAACATACATACTTGAATAAAAATCTTTTAATTCTCTATTTGCTGGTTCGGGATGTTACATGATCCATTCTTCAAATCCATGAGAAATCTAAGAAAAATGGCACCTAAGTCTCGTGCGACAGTCTCAAAGAAGCACCGCACTGAAGAACAACCAGATGTTCACTCGAAAAGAAGGGGAATGACAAGCTCAGCACCCTCAACCTCTCTAGATCATCCGTCAATGGCTTCTCGAGCTATCACAACTAGTAGATAGGTCAGTTTCGAGTTATGAGATGAAGAAAATTTTTGGATTGGCTCTTGGATTCGACAGTAGGGGTGGGAAAGAATGTACTCTTTGGATATACCCACCTACCCCCAACTGGTAAGAGAGTTCTTTGAAAATTTAAAAGTTGGTTCGGACTCCATTTAGTTAGAAGTAAAAGGAACAGAAATCATATTGGATCAATAAAGATTATGGCACTTGTTACAAATGCCACATGGTGGAATTCATGCTCCTAGTCTAGAAAATGATTTTGAAGAACTTAAAAGGCTCCTTGGCAGAGACAGTGTTAACCATCGTGATATCCACCATGCAAACATTCTGCCAGTTGAATTGAAGCTACTCCATAGCTTGTTGTGTAGAATCATTTTCCTAAGGATTAGGATATTTGATTGGCTATCTTCAAAGGATTTAGCAGTAATGGTATATATGGTGAATGGAACTCCATTAAATCTGCCCTTCATGATGATAGAACAAATAAAAAGTGCAGCTGGTAGATCTAGAGAAATAGCTTGCTTGCCATACGGGATGGTCTTCATCCTTTTATGCACTAAAGCTGAAATTGACTTGGATGGGGAGAACTCTAAGTCACTTACTCATACTGATTATTACACCATTCAAACACTGTATCGAATGATATTTAAGAAGAAAAATAGTATATGGATTAGAGAAAATAAAGAAGCATGCCCTCACGTCTCAGCGTCATCCTCTTCTTCGGATTCAACCAAGCCTTCCTCGCCTGCACCTCCTATTCCTCCATCTTCGCCAGTACCAGCACCATTGCCAAGATCAATTTGAAGAGCATCGATCTGTTTCACCTTGCTTGCCTGCAGTCTTTTCTAGTTTCTTAGTTGACAATATTGTGGAGCAGGTTGTGGGACAAATTTTCAAAAAAATGGATGACATGTTCTCAGATCTCAAATTGCAGATCAATCAGAGCTTAGAAGAACAGAGAATTTCTTTTGAGGGATAGATTGATATGATAAGTCAGTAGATTAGTAATCTATCTCAGAGATTAGAAATTTTGGAAAAAGAGAACAATGGATCTTCTGAACAGATTGAGCAATTGACTAGGAAAGTTGCCAAGATTGCTAGAAGAATTGAATAGCTAATCATTACCAGCATGGTAGTGCCGAAGTCATCATCACAGCACATCAGAAATTTAATCAAAAGTTGGATGACCTAGGCTCTCAAATTTTCCCTCCCTCATCATAGCCTAGATCTTCCCCTAGCCAATCTCAATCCTCTTCTATTAGACCCCCCTTTTGTACCATCATTAGACCCAGCACTAGTTTCTCAACTACTCACCTCGGACCTTTTGCAAGAGCTCGGAGCAAACCAACTGCACCTTCCATCTCCTCTTCTGGTCCTATCATTGAATTTTTCTAAGACGAGGAATAGTTGCCTTAGGACCAAAATCTTATCTTTACTTAAACTTAGTTTTTTTGTTATGTTTTGAAATGAACTCTAATGTTGTATTGTTTGGTCATATATTTTTGTAAACATTACAACATGTAATCAATTTCAGCTATCAATGAAAGCTTATTAATTGGAATGTTTGCAATGCCTTTAATGCTTAATTAATTTGTTCTTTTAGTTGCTCTTTTTAATGTTGACAAAAAGTTGGAGAAGATACTTAAGCATATTAATACTTGTGCATAATTAAATGGATTAGTAATTTAAATATAGTTAAAATGCATTTATTAAAGGGGAGCAAATGCAAAATTCACCCATCATGACTTTGCAATGAATACATCCTTAAAGAATACACCCCTTTAAGAATTCATCTATGTTGTCAAAAATTCTGCTTGTGCATACTGAAATCTAAAAATTATTTGTGCATATTGAAACATGCATCTCTATAATGTATGTCTCTTCACTTTAAATTAATTTGTTTAATACAAACTGCAGCTCAATGTTTTACCATCATCAAAAAGAAGAAGATTGTTGTCTCCAAGAATGATTTGATGATTACAAAACATTGTATCATTATACTAATGCTAATATTCTTCAAGTTTGTCAAAGATTATTTTTTGTAGAAGAAAAAGAAAAAGTATTGGCTTGAGAAACTTCACCTCAAAAGATTCAAGCTGACCCGCATTTGATTCAAGCCAGCCCTGGCATGGCATGGACTTAACTCTTTGGCTTGGCATGTAGTCAAGCCAGCTCGATTTGGATCTGAGCTGGCTGTCTTAGAGTGGTAGAAGATTAGTTTTGGAGTTCTGCTGCTCAAGCCAGCTCAAAGCTCCAACCAAGCCAGCTATCTTAGATTAAAAGAAGCGCCATTTTTTTGGACTGCTGATCGAGCCAGCCTGATATAGAATCACACTAGCTCTCTTAGTAGGATAGAACGATGCTTTGTAAAGAAATATTGCTCGAGCCGATCCGGAAGCATGAATCGAGCCAACTTGATAGAATCTTAGGTGTAATGACTAGTTCTGTAGAAGTCTGCCTTCACCCAGAATCTTTTTTCAATGGCTATTTTTGATCTCCAACGATCATAAATGGCTAGAATCCATATCAAATCATCTGAAACCTTTTAGGAATGATTAAAAAAAGAAAAAAAATATAAATGAAAAACACTATTCAAGCACTATTCATTAAGAAAAGAGAGCACTTTGAGAAAAGTTAATCTAAAAAAAAGTTCAGCAACTCTCATTTAATACTTTCTTAATCCTTCTAAGTGTATTTAAAGAGGAAAGAGAGCATGTATTAGAAGCATTCAAAGCATCCTCAAGAAGAAGAACTATAGCAGTAACAATCCAACCGAAATAGGGTTTTACATTGTTGTATTTACTTCTTTCTCAAATCTATTGTAAAAGTTTTAGTTGGGGCTAAAACTTGAAGGATTATTATTGTACTAAACTTAGTTTAGTTTGGAAAAGCCTTAGGTAAAAGGCTTATAAAGATTTTGATTGGTTAACGTGCGATGAAATCAATTGGGTTTGTTTGTGAGTCTGTGTAAAATAAACACGCTGTAATCAGGTGATTATAGTAAAAATTTTTAAGGAATCACTTGGAGAGTAGATGTAGGTGCTGGAGGTGCACCAAACTACTATAAATCTACTATTTTTGTTTATATGCTTTTCTTCTCTTCTATTGCATTTACTTTCTATTCTCTAGCTACTTCATATTCAGCATACTTATTATTCGTCACTGCACATCACTAATTAGGTTTCTTAAATTTTTTAATAACCCAATTCATCCTCCTCCTCTTGGGTTGTCTAGCTGGGCAATAGATGGTCACTTCGATTGGTACAGAAAACTTATTCCTATGCTATCGACTTAGTGTTCGAACCTATAGGATCACACATACAAAAGTTTTGATTTGATCAAGTAGTTGATAAATGATTATGAATCATTGAAGGATTCAATTATCAATATGATTGATAATTAATCTAATATAATTAATTAGAGAAAGAATAATTAATAATTGGATTGTTAATTGATTCAATTTGATTGAGTTATGAAGATTAGATCAAGACTAATTAAATTGGATTAAATTAAGTCTAACCAAATTAGGTTATTTGATGATCTAATTAATAAGGGAGATGAGGTTTTGATTTAATCAGATCTTGGACTCAATTAATCTTTGATTTAATCAAAAGATTAAAGAGCCTAATTAGATTAGGTCAACTCATGTTTGCGTCTGATCAAAAGTTGTTTGATTTCAACCAAATTGGATGAGATCCTAGAGTCCAAAACATTGGACAGCACCCTCGTGCCATGCCCTAGATGCCGCCCATCATTCTCCATGCACAAGGATTTGTGCATGTGAGATCAGGATGCCCAACCCCTTTTGCCGCCACTCTTTTGATATGTTAGGATTTGGTGAAGATTTAATTCAAAAATATTTTGAATTGGACTTTGTTCCAATCTCCAATTCTATGTTTCAGTCTTTATATAAATAATCCTTTATAAGACAAAGGAGTATGAAGAAACTTAGAGTTTTTTAGGCATAAAAATAAAGGAAAATCTTGATTTTTTGGATCAGGTTCGTTCAGATCTGATCAGATCAAGAGATATATTTCAAAAATTTTTTTCTTTGATCCTAATTAGATCTGAGATATTTTAGATCTAATTATTATTATTTTAGAAATAAAATAAAATCTAGATAAATTAAATCAAATTTAATTTATCTTGATATGGGTAATCCTATTACCCATTGGTGATCCTGTATGCAGCGGAAGGTTCTGGATCTAGCCACGCAAATGCCTGACCTCTACCGGTATCCACTCGGGCTAGATCTAGAGATCTTCTTCTCTATCATGTCTTCAGAGATCAGATCTGGATCTGATCTGGAGGATCTTCAAAACTCCTTTTGAAGATCAGCAGTTGTCCTTTGCAGCAGTGCAGCCTTCTAGCTTTCACTGTCGCCTTTCTCTGATCTAGATTGCACCAACCAAGATCCCAAAACTACTTTTGGATGTGGAGAGGAGAGGGAGAAGATGGACTTGGCATGGAGGAGGAGAGGAGAGGCAGCCTTGGGGCTGTGGGATTTGAATTTCTCAAATTCAATCACAATTTGAGTTGGGGTGCAGGGTCTTATTTATAGACTATGCGTGATCCAACTCCTCTTCTTCCCAACCAATCACAACCCTTTGTGAAATCAGATCTAAATCTGATTGGTGGGAATAGAGTCCCTTGGATTCCTCCTTAGATGGTGCCTAAGACCAGTCAAAGTTGGTTCTTAGGAGAAGTCTAATGGAATCCAAAAAGGAGATGGAGTCCCTATCCAACAGGGACTCCTAGGTGCCTCCAACTTGGGCACACGCCAAGGGTGGCATGCGCCCTCCTCCTTGCCAGGTTCTGGCAGGGGGACAAGCCCCCACCAGCTCTCCAATAGGTGCGTGACATGTGGACAGAAGTCAAAGTATCAATGGTCAACATTTGACCAGTCAAAGGTCAACTTTTGACCAAAGTCAAAGGACGAGAAATGGCAGGTGACCAAAAATGGCAGGTATTGTCTTACAAAATAAGACAACCCTTTTCTGACCTGGACAGGCTCCAGTCAGACCAAGTGAAGGCCTCTGATTGAGCACAAACTCCTTTGGCTCAGTCAGGACAACTATTTATGATAGTAAAAGAAGAACGTTAGGTTCAATCGAGTGCTAGCACGATTTTCTTGAACCTAATTGAATCTCATTCAGATCAATTGAACTGGATCAGTTCAATTGATGATCACCAGATTCAAACCCTTGTTTGTGTGACCCAGTTAGGTTCAGTTCTGTATGGTAATGGGATATGTCATGATCTCTATCATCGACATCATCGAAACTCCTTTCGATGGATCAGAACTCTTCTGATTCGAACAGCTAGAATGATCGATCATCTAAATCATTCTAATTGCTCCCAAAATCCACCAGTGACACCTAGCAGTATATGGTGGCAACCCATCAGAGCTGAATGCGAACCTCTTGGTGCAGCTACCTGTGTGATTAAGTTCTTCTATCTTGAGCCCCGATCAGATTAGGGTTAAGGTGAACTCGTCAAACCCTAGTTTCTGTCATATGATGTAATCATTCGATTCAAGTCCGATGTGAAAATCTAAATAGAAACTCTTTCTATTATTTCACTCTGCCATGGCCATGGGCTTCTGGACTTGATTCTCATGATCATCATAGGGCTGCTCCTCTACCACCGAGGTAGATAGATTCCATCTTGATGCAATCCAGTTCCTACAATGAACATGCTATAGCCAACATACACCTCAGGGATTCCATATGGCTAGGAGATCGAGTTAATGGTGTAGTCAAACTATAACACCCTCAAGGTGAACTACTGCCGATGCACCTCAGGTCAAAGAACCAGACACACCACTAGCATCGAGTCAGTCATTGACGAGAAGGTAGACTTCCTAATGACTACTCGAGGTGGTCACGCTCAGTGCCCTCATTCTCTAACGAGTATCTGTACTCTCGCTTCGGTGTCTCCACACCGTAGACTCAAGACTCATCTACTAAAGAAAAGCGATTGTACACCAACCTTCCGGATCAATCACCATCCTCGTGATGATCCTATGGTCGGGAGCATTTTATGAGTTAATAATGATTATTCATGTCTTAAAGTTTTAACTCTTGAAAATATGAATTATCATTATCATTAACTCAAAGAATGTATCATAGACACTAAATACACATATGTGATAGAAAATAATTCATTTTATTGATATTAGTCAAAATTATAATTTTGCCCCTAGAAGTGTATTACAAGTGTCAGCCAATTCTGGCTTCTAGGGCACATATATCTAACAAAAAAAATCTTGAGAGAAAGGGTTGGGCATAAGCTTTGGGGTGGGCTTCCTTGGCATGTCAAAACTAGGGGACGTTGTTCCTCTATTGTGTGAGAGGCTAGGCTTTTGTGAGAGAAACAAGAGAATGTTGTTCTCCTATTCCAATCCTTTCTTCTTCATTTTTTGTTCAGCCATTAAAGAAAGTCTTTCCAAGGAGCTAGCACTCCAAAGCTAATGGATCAGGCTTCGCATGGATACCTTTAGAGGCCGTTCGTGTGCGTAGCTAAAGCAACGAACATAATCTACAGGCACAGCGATCTTCACTCCGAGTTTAGGTATGAGATTTGATCTCATATATATATATTTTTAGAATTTATATAAATGATATCATATCATAGGTCCTAGTAAAGGGTGTTTATAGGTTAGATTTAATGCATGTTTAGATTAAAAGGTTTAATCTAAAGTCTTCTGCTGCTTTATTTTCAACAAAGTTTTGAAAATCATACATGAAACCCTCATGCTTCTCCAACAGTGGTATTAGAGTGTTTGGTTTCTCATACGATATAATATGCATGCATAGCTATTAAAATCTAAATTTTTCATGCATGACATGCATAAGATCTGATGTAGATGAGATGTAAAATTCAGATATGAATATGATTAGATTAGTTTATTTTCTTATAACTTAGTATTTTTACTGGATAAATCACCAGACCATCCGGTCATAAAAGAAAGAAGGGTATAAAGGCCCTTTCTTTGTATTCCATAGGGATCCCTTATAGTGTGTAGGGATGCCATTGTGACTTTTCATAAAGAAGAAACGTGAAAGGATCAAAACTTACTTTTCTACAAAATCTTAGATTTATGAATTCCTAAAATTATTTGTATTTGAGTTGCATGAAAAGATGAATCCAATCATTAAGAATAAAATCTAGAATCATAGATAAGTTTAGTTGAGATCTAAAATTGATTTATGATTAATTTTATTGAATTTTATGCAAAAATCAGAAAGTCTGAAAATCTACAATAGTTGCTAGCATACCTGTAGGGGTTGACCCTTTTTCCCTATTTGAGTCAATCCCAGTCCGTGGGATCGACAACTTTTCTAGTGGAATCAACCCATTTATTGTAGATAAGATTTTTTGCTCTCTATTTTATCACAGAGGTTGACTTATGAGTCAACATGCTAAGAGGAGTCGACCCTAATTAGGGAAGGGTCAACCCCAATTACAAAATAGAATAGTTTTGCATAAAATTTATGTAAAATTATTTTATATATTAAAATTATTTCAATGTTCATAAACTTAATTAAGAATTAAGCTATGAAACCAAGAGATCTAGATTGGAGAATCAAAAATCTAAAGGCCATGTTCATAAATCTTGGGATTACGAATTAGCTTAGATTAGGATCTATTAGTTGGGTTAGACCTAGGGGTAAAAATCATATAGATGATGGACTATGTAATTAATCAAATCTAATTAATTATTAATTTAGCTTTGGTCAATTCTTTCTTTGATCAATTCTCAATAGTTGTGTTTATCAAGTTCATGTTTCTACCAAATGGATCTTGATTGTGGCATAGTGGCCGAGCATAAATTATTAGGTAGATTAAATCAAAACTAGTTAATCGGATGGTGTCTAAAATAAGTTTGATAGTTTAGACCAGTGGTTTTTAATTAGGAGCTACTTACACTAGTGAGTCTTTGATGAGTTAATGGCATATCCCTTCCACCGATCTCACTTACCTGACCATCCTGGTAGATTACGTTTGATTAGGTCACTTAATAAATTCGAGCTAATCTATATTTCTAAAGTTGATCAGTGTGACTGATTGAGGTGCCAATCAACCAATTTTGTCATTAGTCCTCTAATGACTTGGTGAAGTTAGTGGGAGGATTGTTGATTCTAGTTGGTCTTCTCTTTTTTCTTCTCAACATATAATTAAATCCTCTAAATTATTAGGTCCATAAAATAAATTTGTTATGGGGATAACAAGATCATAGCCTCCCATTAAGTTGGATGATAATGGGTCCATTAATTCGATGATCATTAGAGGTCCAATGACTTGGTGCTCATCTACTATTGAAATTATCATTCATAATATGATAACTTAGTAGCTCTCTCCGATGGATGGTCCATAATATGACTTGGTGCTTTAGACTGAAGTCCACGTCTTCAGGATTAAATGATTCATATACTACTAAGACTCTTGTTTTCCTTTAGGATATGACCAATTCTTTATCTCTAAGATCATTATTAAATAATAAAAAAGTTAATGGGACACAATTTCGATAGCTAGTATCGAAAGCTCAAGATTGTCTTGGAGCATGAATGGATCCTTTATATGATAACGGATCCACCACCTAAGGAGTTCGCACCGAACATGCATGGTATGGTCAGAGACACTTAGTAAAAGTGGCTCAATGACCAAATCATTATTCATTGCATCATACAGGCATCTATGAGCGATGAATTCAATTGCAGGTTTGAGGATGCTCAACTAGAGGATTTGCTGCAAGTGTTGCAAGAATCCTTTGGCACTCTAGATGATGTTGAGATGTACAAAACTAATTATGCCATCTTCAATGTTAGGATGAAGGAGGGGGTGTTGGTCATAGATCATGTATTATACATGATCGAGATGATCGAGTGCCTGAGCAAGCTTGAATTTTTTTTACAAGAGCAGCTTGAGAAAGATGCAATTATGAACTCATTGCCCAAATCATATCTCCATTTTCTCAGTCATTATAGAATGAGGAAGCTTGTAGTGAACTACCATGATTTATTGGGATTGCTACAAACTTTTAAGAAGAACCACCAGCTCCAGAATAAGATGGTGAATTTAGTAGAAGGATGTTCTTCTGGTTATTGATCCTTGAGGAAAGAAAAGATGAATAAAAAGTAGAATAATAAAAAGGAGCAAAGTACTGTGACATCTTAGCCTAGTCAGACCAAAAAGCCTAAGTCTAACCAGAGTCAGACAGAGTGCTTCTACTATAAGAAGCATGGGCACTGAAAGACAAACTATCCTCTATACATTGCCTCACTAGATCCAAATAGGCTAAATAAGAGAAAGAAGCAAGCTATTGCTGGACAAGATATTTATATGATAATGCCTTATTCGGGTATTGAATGTAACATCCCAGACCAGCAAAATAATAGTTTAAAAGATTTGTGTTCAGGTATGTGTGGTATAGTAATTCATTTATGGTATATTTGAGCCATTTGAGCATAAATTATGACTATCTGTCATTTTGAGTTCTAAAAATTTTCTATGTCTAAAAGTAGCACCTATCTGGAGAGCTACATAAAATAAAAATTTTTTGAGACCAAAATTAGCAGTAATTGATTATTGGAAATTGGTGAGTCAAAAAGTGATTTTTAACAAATTTTTAGATCCTTTAACCTATTCATTTTGAGGAAAGAAAGTTTTAAAAATTTTGGGTTTCAAAAAATTTAAGCTAGAACCTAAGTTTTGATATCTTATTCTTTGATGATTTTGATTTTTCTGATGTTGTCCAGCTATACAACCCAAGAAGGGGGGGTGAATTAGATTTTTAAAATTTTAAAGCTAAATTAGAATAACAAAGACAAAGTGATGATATGCAATTTGTATGAGGTGGATAATTTAAGTAAGATGAAAAGATAAATAGTAAGAGAATAAGTATTTAATAAAATAAAGATGAAAAGAGAGCAAGCATACCACAAACAAGCAAGATTTATAGTGGTTCCGTGCCAATCTTGCACCTACATCCAGTCATCAAGCTCTTACTTGAAAATTCAAATCCACTGAACGTATTCAACAAGAATATAACATCGGTACCTTCGATCCTAGCTATCCTAAGCTAGAATACTTATTTTTCGGATATAAGCCAATCCAATATAATCTGATTTAAGGTTCAAATCAACCTTCCCAAGTTTTGGAACCAATCAAAACTTAAATCAAAATAATAAAATAGAGTATGAGTGTTAACAATAATGAAATACAAAGTTAGCCACTTTAATAAGTAAATAAAATATTAAAAATACTTTACATAACAAGGGAAGAAGCTTTTCTAATTTCTTTCAAAGTTATTATAGACTTGAATGAGCTTTTGAGGGGTTGGCAAGCTTGAAATGAAAGCTTCTTTGCTCGAAGAGAGCTTTTTCCTTAGGACTGAAATGAATGCTTGAATCTCTTTTTTTTTTTTCTCCTTTTTAGGCCTTTATATCTTCAATAAGTGTTAGAGAAAAATCTGAGTAGGATTAGAGTTGTTGGAGGACTTTAAATGCACATTAAATATGGACAAAATAGATCAAAAAATAGTCGTTGTAGAGTTTTTCTATTGCAGGGGTCGACCTCTATCACAGGAGTCGACCTTGAGGTCGACCTCTAGGATAAAAACTTGAAAAAAAGATTTTCTATATTTTTGGCCTTCAGAATAGCAGCGGTCGACCCCTGGCATAGGAACAGTGTGCCAAACATCCCGTTTCAATTAGGAAAGACCTAGGGGTTGATCCTTTTCTTCAAAATTAATTTTCTTCCAAAAATGCATCCAAAATTCATGAATCTACCTTCAATAGATCAGAAATCTTCTAGGCTTATTCTTCAAGCATCCAAAATAAATTTTCTCCAACTTTATAAAATTTATGATTTTGCCCCTCATCATCTTTCTTTCTGATTTTTTTTTAAATTATGCATCCAAAATTTATAAAGCTATCTTCAATAGATCAAAAATCTTCTAGGCTTATTATTGAGGCTTAAGAAACATATTTTCTCTAACTTTATAAAATTTACGATTTTGCATCTCATCATCTTTCTTTAGTAAACTTGAAATTTTTTATTGAACCTGAAACACAATTGATCTTTTTCTAAGCCAAAATCATTAGTAATCTTCTTAAATATTTTATAATCATCAAACTCAATTCTTGGAGTAACAATCTCCCCCTTTCTGATGATGACAAAATATTTGACTATAAGCAAAATATGGCATGCATAGAACATTGAAGTAAAATAGTGCCATTAAGAATTTTGAGTTTAAAATTAAGATAATATATAAATATATTTAATTAATATAAATTTTTAAGGCATGAGCTTTGTAGTATCAAGACACAATATCAATGCCTATAGGTAGATGATCATAGTGCAACATTACCATAAAGGATAGAGAAATCATAGCATAAACTTTAGTTTCTACAAAATGACTTAGTTCTTTTAGAAAAGAGGTTAGGGGCTATAAAAAAATTGCCAATCATCAAGCATATAATTTTAACATCATTAATCATCAAGCATGTAATTTTAACATCATCAATTAATAATTATTGCTTGTACCAAACAACATATTTACTCTCTCTTTTTGACATCATCAATTAAAAACTGCTCTTTTCTTGTTTTAAATAAAAATTTACTCCTCCTTTTATGATAAAATAAGATGCCAATATTCAAAATACATAAGATTCATAAGAGTCATACATCAAGTAAGTAGTTCTAGCCAAAATATATAATGATGTGATATGGAGTTTACATAAAGATTCCAAAAGTAGAAAGAGTTAGCCATACAAGATAAGCACCACATATAATCAAAATTAGTCAACATATGTCATGAAGTAATTGACTAAACATATGAATGCATACTTCATGAATATTCTCAATTTGTCTTTAGTTCATTGCATATTTTTCTTATACTCATTATATTATAATGTCTCAATTCAAATAAATGACTATTAAGATTTCAAGCATCAAATTATTGAGTATTTTAAGCATCAATTCATTAAACATATATTCAACATTCTTCTTTTCATTTTTGATAATCATTAAAAAGCTTATGGGAAGGATTAAGAAAACCATCAAAATCAATAAGATATAGGAGTTTATCAAATGAGAGATGTATCAAATTCAAAAAATAAAGTTAAATAAAATATCTTTCTTTTGAAAACTTACCTTTGAATTTAAAACAAACATAAAATATTACTTTTCCTAATTTGCTTAAATTCAAATATTAAAGCCCTCTTCCTTATTAAATGATTATAACTTTTATAATTAAATTTTGAAATATATATTTTTTATATTTTAAGAGGAATAGAGCTTTTCAAAGTTTTGAACAAAGAAATCAAGCATAATACTTTTTTTGTATGATTCAAATAAATTATTGAAATATATCATCAAAATCAATTAAAATTCAAAATATATATCAAATTTAGAAAATTTTGATTTAATTTCAAGAGGATATTAATTTTAAATTTTATAAAATATTTAATATAAAAATAAGTATGTTTGACATCAAATTTGTATCTATATCACTCTCTCCTTTTCTAAAAGGTTTTAATTCAAATTTTTTAGATCAATATTGAGAGATAGAGCTTTTCAAGATATTTTAGCACATTTGATACTAAAAAAAGTATATTCGATGTCAAATTTTTATTTGATACCATCAATTTAGATTTTTAATTTAATTTTAAAAAATAAAATTTTTTGAATAAAATAAGTATAACATAAAAAAATTGACATCAATTTTAATATTTATTTTTTATTTTTCTCAAGAAGTTTTAGTTAATTAAACTTTGAAAATGTATATATTGAATGAGTATGAAAGATAGTATCAAAGTTGAAAATAATTTTATAAAGATCTTACATTATACATTAAAAATTTTATGAATTTATTTCTAGGGGTAAGAAGAGTTTTCAGTTCAATTCAACTCAAAGAATGTCAAGAATGTTTAGACAAATCAAATTAGGAAATCAATACATGAATAATACCACTTTAACCAAGTTTCAATATTAGAGAATAATTTATTTGTCTGATATTACTTTAAATTAATAGTACTTTAAATCAAGTAAATCAAATTGAATAAACACATGTAAGCATAATTTGAGAAAACTATAAGGCACTGGATTGAGAGTCTAAAATCAATTAAAGCAAATACAATAAAGCTCAAAATGAGAAAATTATAAGATAAATGATTGAAAATTTAAAATCAATATTCAAATTCAGTATATTTTCAATCAAATTAAATTAGTTCACTTAATCAATATCTCTCCTCCTGAATATTAAAATATTCATTACATAATATTTTCTCTCCTTCTTTTTAATAATTTTTTTGGAATAGATTTTAACATTTAAAATTATTCTTTCCTTTCAGATTAAGCACATTTAATCATTACCACATTAATCTTTAACTAATATCAATTTAACCTTTAAGCTTAGATTTTCAAATTTGATTGATACCAATTTAGTAATCATTTTATCTTTGGTGTTTTCTCTTCCTTACTTTTGCAAACAAAGCTATTTTAAAATTAAACAAAATTTTAAGAGAACAAGCTTTAATTGAGTGAATTAAGTATTAAATTATGTATTCAATTCAAATAAACATAGCATTCGCTCATGTAGATAGTAAATTTTTAAAAATTTGCTTATCATTAACTTCAAAAGATGTTTATAATGATAACAAACATCTAAAAATCCAAAAGTATGACATGTAAAAATACTTCTTAATTTTAATTAATAAGAACTTTGGGCTTTAAAAATTTGAATAATATAGTCTTAAAAATACTTCTTTTCACTTTAATATTAAAGTAAATCATTCAAAAATATATCATAAGAATTTATCTCAAATCTTATAATAGCAAGAATATAGCCATGAAAATTCATATTTGAGATAAAGCATTCTTTTCTTCCTTTCTTTTTTTTATCAAAAGTTGGAGTACAAGACGATAAAATTTGATACCAGCTATTTTAGTTTTTTTATCAGAAAAGATGAATCCATTAAGTTCAGATCAAATTATCTTGATAAGTCATTTTGAATTGATACCAATAAATTATGCAAAAGAATCATAGAAAGATTTACTGTTTAAATTTAGATTTTTCTTTTCTTAAGAAATATCACTCAATTTAGTTTAGAAAAGGTATGAATTTTTTTTGAATTTATCTTAAAAGATATTATATAAGTTATGCAAAATTTGATTCGAAATAAAATATTCTTTTCTTTTTGCCAAAAGAAAGCAATGAAGTGCAAGGTAGAAAAAATCTATTTGATACCAATTATGAAATTTTACTTGAGGATGAATTCTTTGATATCAATGCAAAACATGAATAAACAAGATCACATAAAAGCTCAAGTATAAGTGAACCAAAAAGTCAAGCAACCAACAAATGCCTATTAATGATTTTTTATGAGATTCAAAAATTATTTATCTTGGATTTTCATATAGAGTAAAATATTTTTTAAGATTTAGCTTGATACCAATTAATTATTAAAAATCATGATAAGATCAAACCATGCAAAGTATGATTGAATAAAAAATAAAATAAAAATGATTTCTCTAAAGCAAATTAAATAACTAGAACAACAAGAGTGTATAAATAGATCAAAATAATTTTATTTTTAATATTTCAATAATATTTTCTCTTATTCAATTTAAAATTATTTTTTTCCTATTTTTTATAATCAATGCTAGAAAATTTGACTTTCTTAACTCTCTTCTTGTGTCAAAAAATTAACTTTTCTTAATTCTCCTCCCTATTTCTTTTAAATTAGTCATATTTAATTAATTTAAATAAGCAATCATTCCTTTCTCTTTGCTTTGCAAGCAAAGTACATATTGAGTAAAACAAATAGTATCAAATATTTTAAATTTTCATAAAAGATGAAATTTTCATTGATTAGCCAATGGTGATTACAAAGATAAAATCATGAAAGCATGCAAAATATATGAGAGATATATCCTATATAGATGCAAAAAATAGATTGAAAGGATTACTAAAGCTGTGGATAGGAATCCTAGCTTCATAAGCAAGTATATATCAGGATAATCCTAAGATATAGGTCTAGACTAGGTAGAAGAAGAATGTAGTCTAATATCTCCAGATGACTAGGTCCAATAACAAACATCCTCCCTCATTGTAGTGAGTGCCCGAATTAATCTTCCTAACTCATCTCTAACTAATAATAATGCCTCCATCTAATCTCATCTCATCTGGTGTGCCTCTAATATGTACCTCTAAAGCTTTGCATAGACTGATGCTATGATCTTGATAGAGAGTCTCTCAACAAATGCATCCTCATCTAGTTTATCAGATAATCATGAGCTAGTATCTAGATAGCTAGTCAATGAAAGTAAAGCTATCTCTATTTATTCATGCTACTTTGCTAACTTCTTGTCCTTATATATACTGCAATAGGCTCTGCTGTAGGAGTCTCATCATCATCATCTATTTGTTAGATTTATGTGCCCTAGAAGCTAGAATTGGCTGACACTTGTAATATACTTCTAGGGGCAAAATTATAATTTTGACTCTAAATAATAAAATGGATTATTTTCTATCATAAATGTATATTTAGTGTCTATGATACATCCCTTGAGTTAATGGTAATGATAATTCATATTTTTAAGAGTTAAAAATTTAAGACATGAATTTTCATTATTAACCCATAAAATGCTTTCGATAGTAGGATCATCATGAGGATAGTGATTGGTCCAGAAGGTTGGTATACAATCGCTTCTTTATACTAGATGAGTCTTGAGTCTACAGTGTAGAGATACTGAAGTGAGAGTATAGGTACTCATTAGAGAATGAGGGCACTGAGCGTGACCACCTTGAGCAGTCATAAGAAACTCTACCTTCTCGTTGATGACTGACTCAAAGCTGCAGTGGTGTGTCTAGTTCTTTGACCTGAGGTGCATCGGCAGTTCACCTTGAGGGTGTTATAGTTTGACTACACCATGACTTGATCTCCTAGCCATTCGGAATCCTAAGGTATATGTTGGCTATAGCATGTTCATTTTAGGAATTGGATTACACCAAGAGAGAATCTATCTACCTCGGTGGATGAGGAGCAGCCCTATGAGGATCATGAGAATCACGTCAACAATCCCATGGCCATGGCAGAGTGAAATAATGGAAAGAGTTTCTATTAAGGTTTTCACATCGAACTTGAATCGAATGATTAAATCATATAACAGAAATTAGGGTTTGACGAGTTCACCTTAACTCTAATTTGATCGGGGCTCAAGATAGAAGAACATAATCACATAGGTAGCTGCACTGAGAGGTTCATTTTTAGTTTTGATGGATTGCCACCATATACTGCTAGGTGTCATTGGTGAATTTTTAAAGCAATTAGAATAATTTAGATGATCAATCATTCTAGTTGTCTGAATCAAAAGAGTTCTGATCCATCGAAAGAAGTTTCGATGATGTCGATGATAGAGATCATGATATATCCCATTACCATATAGAACTGAACCTAACTGGATCACACAAATAAGGGTTTGGATCTAGATATCATCAATTAGACTAATCCAATTCAGTTGATTTGAATTAGATTCAATTAGGTTCAAGAAAATCGGGCTAGCACACGATTGAGCCTAACATTCTCCTTCTACTATCATTAAAAGTTGTCTTGACTGAGCCAAATATGTTTGTACTCACTCAGATACCATTACTTGTCTAATTGAAGTTTGTCCAGATTAAAAAAGGGTTATCTTAATTTATAAGATAAATTTGAGACACCACCTATCATTTTTCATCACCTACTAATTCTTGTCTTTTGACTTTGGTCAAACGTTGATCTTTGACACTTAGATATCTGCCCATGTGTCATGCACCCATAGGAGAGTAGATAGGGGCTTATCCTCTTGCTAGAAATTAGAAAGAAGGGGGTGCATGCCTAGGGAGGCATGCGCTTATGGATAGGGACGCGTGGAGTCCCATACAGATGGGACTCCAGGTTGCTTCTCGGATTCTACTTAGGTGGCGCCTAGGAATAGACTTTGACCAGTCTTAGGCACCATCTAAGGATGAATTAAGGGGGCTCTCATCTAATTGGATCAGGTGATGTCATTCCATCAATCAAATTTAGATCTGATTGCACGAAGCAACGTGATTGGCCGAGATGATGTGGCACTGCATGGCGCAACAGGATCTATATAAACCATGTTTGCGCCTAACTTTAAAAAGAGTTCTCTCTTAACCCATGCCCCAAGACTGCCCCTCTCCATTCTCCACACTATCTTTTATTCCTCTCACTCCTCTCCACGCCCAAGGAGATTTGGGCTCCAGTTTGGTGCAATCCAGGCAAGACAAAGGTGACAAGAAAGGAAGAAGGCAGCACTATTGCAGAGACAACTGCAGATCTTCGAAAGAAGTTTTGAAGATCTTCCAAATCAGATCCAGATTTAATATTTAGAGAGATGATAAAGAAGGAGAAGATCTCCAAATTCAGCCTAAGTGGATACTGGTAGAGGCCAGGTGCTTGCGTGGCTAGATCTAGAACCTCAGACAAACAGCAGAATCATCTAAGGGTAATCTGATTACCCAACATCAAGGTATAAATTAAATTAGATTTAATTTATTTTTATTTTTATTTTTTAAATTTATAAAATTATATTTGAAATATCTCAGATCTGATCTAGATTCATAAGAAAAATTTTTAAAATATCTCTCTTGATTCAATCAGATCTGAATGAATCTGATTCAAGAAATCAGGATTTTCTCTTTAACTAGTATCAGAGCAAGGTTCTAAAAATTGTTTAGATCTGATATAAATTTATTTTTGATATATTAAATTGAAGATTTTAGATATTACATAAGATGTGATTAGATCTAAAATCAAAAAAATTAAAATTAAATAATTTAGTTCTAAGTTTTACAAGATGCATGACTAGTTGTAAAATAGAACTATTCTATGCATAGTCTTGCATGTTCATAATTTAATTTGATTAAGTTATAATTTTACATCTATTTATTTATTATTTTTTGATGTTATAATTATTATAATATGATCTAAAAAATAAAAAATAAAATTATTTAATTTTTGGATCATATGAGATATGATGAATTCATGTTTAGACTAGTTGTAGAATAGTTCGACATATTTATCTAGATTAGAATTTATTTTGATGTGATCAATTTAAATCTAATTTTTTAGATAATTATGGAATAATTTAGATTTGAAAATATGCATGATATGATACATGAGATGTATGCAAAATATGTTCATAGTTAGATCAATTTTTGTATATAAGATATATGATGTAGATCTAACTAGCTTTGTAGTTTTATATATTTCTGATTAAGGTGTTTCCTTTGGCCATCCGATCATAAGAACAAAGTAGTATTTAAATGCCCTCTCCTCCCATTCGATGGGGTGTTCTTATGATGTATAGGGGTGCTCCACATTCATCCTTAATCAAAAATCAAGAACTTACTTTCTGCAAAATCCTAGATTCTCAAACCCTAGGATTTAATATACATATTTTATTTATGAATTCTAAACTTAATTAAAAATTAAGATTATGAAATACTAATTAGGTCTAAAATTGAGAATTTTAGATCTAAGATATATTTATAATATTGGGTTTGGACTTGATAGCTCAATTAGGTCTAAGCGGTTGATCAAATCGAATCAAGAGTTGGTTAGATGGGATCAACAGTGCTTAAATTGACCAGCCTAATAGAATTAAGTCTGGGTCAAGATCGAGTCACGTGAGTGATCGATCAAGCTAAGACCTAATTAGGCTCAGTGGTTAGAGTCTGGATTATAGGCTAATCCAATTGATTCTGGCTCAACAATTTGGTGTCTAAGGTAAGTTTGGCAGATATGATCGACTGGTTTTTAATTAGGAGCTATTCGACTCGAATGCGTTCTTATTGAGTTAATGGCATATCCCTTCCATTGGTCTCACTTACCTGGCCATATTTGTTGGCTCAGTTCTGATCTGAGGTGGTCAATAATTCGGGCTAACCCATGTCACTTGGTTAGTCATAATGGTTATGACTATGTCAAGTCTAGTTTAATTATACCTAAATCAAATCATCCTAAGAAAAGATTAAGTCTAAGATCTTTCACCATTATAGATGTACGGGCCCTTCTCAGGATTGATTGTTCTTGACTGGTTACAGTAGTTCAATTGCATCAAAAAGATGCAACCATGTCTATTAGGCATTGGATGCTATGGGCTGGAGGATGGATTGGGCTCAATATTCTAAACATGGTGAGAGACTCAATTAGGAATCTAATCTATGTAAATGGTGGATCCGACTTAACTAAGGTGTGGATCAATATTTCGGACATGGTGAGATTCATGAATTAGAGACTACGTTTGGGTGCACCATGATTAGAGAATCATTGAACAAGAGTTGTTCACTCATTGGTTGATCCATCATCAATAATTATTAGGTGAGGTGATGAGTCAGTTGGTAGGACTGCACCATCCACTGGAAATCATTAATCATGGAGATTTTTGTATCTCTATAGAGAGAGTATAGGGATCCGAGAAAATAGTGAGAGCTAATTTGTTTAAAAATAAAATACCTAAATAAATTGGTTAAATCTTAATTACAATATCTAACTAGAAACTTTGACTCTCTATAGAAAAATGTCTGCATCCAACCCACTAGCACGTATCCTGGACACCCATAGACTGACTGGACCCAATTACAAGGATTGGCTCTGAAACTTTAAAATTATTTTTGGTTTTGAGAAGTTAACTCTGAAGGAGAAATCCTGATTTTTCGGAATAGGTTCGTTCAGATTTGATCAAAACATGAGAGATATTTCAAAAATTTTTCTCATGTATCTATATTAGATCTGAGATATTTTAGATCTAATTTTATAGATCTAATGAATAAAAATAAAAATAAATTAAATCTAATTTAAATTATATCTTGATATTGGGTAATCTGATTACCCTTTGATGATCCTGCTGATTGCCTGAGATTCTGGATCTAGCCATGCAAGCGCCTAGCCTCTATCAATATCCACTTAGGCTAGATCTAGAGATCTTCTCCTTCTTTATCACCTCTCCAAAAATTAGATCTAGATCAGATTTGGAGGATCATCAAAACTCCTGAAGATCAGCAGTCGTCTCTACAGCAGTGCTGCCTTCTTCCTTTCTCGTCAGCTTTTTCTTGCCTAGATCGCACCAAACTGGAGCCCAACTTTTCTTAGGCGTGGAGGGGAGAGAGAGGATTAGAAGATGGTATGGAGGAGGAAGAGGGGCAGCCTTATGGCATGGGCTAAGAGGAACTCACTAAAAAGTTGGTACAGATAGGGTCTTATTTATAGACTCCTGCTGTGCCATCCAACTCCTCTTCTTCCCAACCAATCAGTCGCAATTTCTTTGTGAAATCAGATCTAAATCTGATTGGTGGATGAATAGAGTCAATTAGATGAGAGCCCCATGGATTCATCCTTAGATGGCATGCCTAAGACCAGTCAAATGTCTATGGTTCTTAGGAGTCACCTAATAGAATCCAAAAAGGAGACCTGGAGTCCCTATCCAACATGGGACTCCAGGCATCTCTATCCATGGGCGCACGCCAAGGGTGGCATGCGCCCTCCTCCTTGCCAATTTCAGTAAGGGGACAAGCCCCCACCAGCTCTCCAATAGGTGCATGACACATGGGTCAAATGTCCAATGGTCAAATTTGGTCAACTTTTGACCAAAGTCAAAGGACAAGAAATGGCAGGTGACCAAAAATGGCAGGTATTATGTCTTACAAAATAAGACAACCCTTTTCTGACCTGGACAAGCTCCAGTCAGACCAAGTGAAGGCCTCTGATGAGCACAAACTCCTTTGGCTCAGTCAGGACAACTATTTATGATAGTAAAAGAAGAACGTTAGGTTCAATCGAGTGCTAGCACGATTTTCTTGAACCTAATTGAATCTCATTCAGATCAATTGAACTGGATCAGTTCAATTGATGATCACCAGATTCAAACCCTTGTTTGTGTGACCCAGTTAGGTTCAGTTCTGTATGGTAATGGGATATGTCATGATCTCTATCATCGACATCATCGAAACTCCTTTCGATGGATCAGAACTCTTCTGATTCGAACAGCTAGAATGATCGATCATCTAAATCATTCTAATTGCTCCCAAAATCCACCAGTGACACCTAGCAGTATATGGTGGCAACCCATCAGAGCTGAATGCGAACCTCTTGGTGCAGCTACCTGTGTGATTAAGTTCTTCTATCTTGAGCCCCGATCAGATTAGGGTTAAGGTGAACTCGTCAAACCCTAGTTTCTATCATATGATGTAATCATTCGATTCAAGTCCGATGTGAAAACCTAAATAGAAACTCTTTCTATTATTTCACTCTGCCATGGCCATGGGCTTCTGGACTTGATTCTCATGATCATCATAGGGCTGCTCCTCTACCACCGAGGTAGATAGATTCCATCTTGATGCAATCCAGTTCCTACAATGAACATGCTATAGCCAACATACACCTCAGGGTTCCGAATGGCTAGGAGATCGAGTTATGGTGTAGTCAAACTATAACACCCTCAAGGTGAACTGCCGATGCACCTCAGGTCAAAGAACCAGACACACCACTAGCATCGAGTCAGTCATTGACGAGAAGGTAGACTTCCTAATGACTACTCGAGGTGGTCACGCTCAGTGCCCTCATTCTCTAACGAGTACCTGTACTCTCGCTCCGGTGTCTCCACACCGTAGACTCAAGACTCATCTACTAAAGAGAAGCGATTGTACACCAACCTTCCGGATCAATCACCATCCTCGTGATGATCCTATGGTCGGGAGCATTTTATGAGTTAATAATGATTATTCATGTCTTAAATTTTCAACTCTTGAAAATATGAATTATCATTACCATTAACTCAAAGGATGTATCACAGACACTAAATACACATATGTGATAGAAAATAACCCATTTTATTGATTTATAGTCAAAATTATAATTTTGCCCCTAGAAGTGTATTACAAGTGTCAGCCAATTCTGGCTTCTAGGGCACATATATCTAACAATCTCCCACTTGTCCTAAAGCCAATTGGCTACAAGTCTAAGTCCCATCTTCTCAAGGTGGGCTTCGATCTTCTGCTGGCCCAACGGCTTTGTAAGTGGGTCTGCCACATTATCTGTGGAGTCGACTCTCTTGACCTCGACGTAACCCTTCTCGAGGTAATCGCGGATGAGGTGGTATCGCCGCTCAATGTGCTTGGATTTTCTGGTGAGACCTCGGCTCCTTAGCAAGGGCTATGGCGCCATTGTTGTCGCAGTATAGAGGAATGGCATCTGATGGCATTACTTCTCTGCAGCAAACTTCTTGTACCAGAATGCTTCCTTCGCAGCCTCTGATGCAGCGATATATTCTGCTTCCATGGTGGAATCTGCTATCACTGGTTTGCTTGGAAACTCTTCCAGCTGACAGCACCACCATTGCACACAAACAGACTCCCAGATGTCGACTTTCGATCATCTACATCGGACATGAAATCCGAGTCTGTGTATCCCTGGACTTGGAGTTCTCCATTACCAAAGACCAACATCATATCCTTAGTTCTTCTTCAAGTACTTAAGGATACATTTCACAGAAGTCCAGTGTTCTTCACCTGGATTTGACTGATATCTGCTTGTGACACTCACAGCATGGGCTATATCAGGTCGTGTACATAGCATGGCATACATGAGGCTCCCTATTGCAGAAGCATAAGGGATCTTGCTCATGCATTCTATTTCCTCAGGTGTGCTAGGGCACATCTTCTTGGAAAGATGAATACCATGTCTGAAGGGTATTAATCCCCTCTTAGAGTTTTTCCATACTAAACCTCTTTAGTACTTCCTCTATGTACATCTTCTGTGAAAGTCCTAGCATCCTATTCGGTCTATCCCTATAGACCTTAATTCCTAGAATAAAGGATGCTTCACCTAGGTCTTTCATGGAGAATTCCTTGGACAACCATATTTTGACTATCGTCAACATGGGAATATCATTCCCAATAAGGAGGATGTCATCCACGTACAATACGAGGAAGACAACAGCGCTCCCACTGACCTTTTTGAAGACACATGGTTCCTCTTCATTTTTGATGAAACCAAACATTTTGATCACATCATTGAAATGAGTGTTCCAGCTCCGAGATGCTTGCTTAAGTCCATATATGGACCTTTGCAGCTTGCAAACCTTGTGATCAGTATCACTGGATGTGAAACCTAGCGGCTGTTCCATATAGATATCTTCCTCAAGATATCCATTTAAGAATGCCATTTTCACGTCCATTTGCCATATTTCATAATCGAAATAGGCTGCAACGGCAAGCAATGTGCGGATGGATTTTAGCATAGCCACTGGAGAAAAGGTATCCTGATAGTCAATGCCTTCGCATTGACTATAACCTTTTGCCACTAGTCTAGCCTTGAATGTCTCCACATTTCCATCTGCACCAATCTTTCTCTTGAAGATCCATTTACACCCAATAGGTACTATACCTTCTGGTGGATCTACCAAGGTCCAGACTTGGTTTGAGTGCATCGAGTCAATTTCTGACTGCATTGCCTCTAGCCATTTCTCGGAGTCGATATCTGATATCGCCTCGTTGTAGGTTTTGGGATCATCACCATGAGCACCATTACCTACGAGGAACATTTTCTCTACTTTCTCTGAAATAATACCTAAGTATCTTTCAGGGGATGGAAAACTCTTTTCGATCTACGAGGTGGAGGAGGTAGTGTTCTTATTGGCTCAACCTGATTTGGTTCCAATTGGTCCTTAGCTCGTTGTACTTGTGAGACTTTCTCATCAAGCTTAATCTGCTTTCCAATGCCGCTATCTTGAATAAACTATTTTTCAAGAAAGATGGCATGTCGACTCACAATCACATTGTGGTCTTCTGGAATGTAGAAATAGTATCCTAATGACTCTTTAGGATATCCTATGAATCGAGCTCTCAAGGACCTAAACTCTAACTTGTCCGCTTGTTGTCTTTTGACATGAGCCGGACAACCCCAAATTCTGAGATGACTCAGACTTGGTTTCTTACCGTGCCATATCTCATACGGTGTGGTAGGAACGGTTTTAGAGGGAACCCTATTCAGTAGATAAATTGAAGTTAACAATGAGTGTCCCCAAAGAAAATCAGGAAGGTCTGTGAAGCTCATCATGGATCGGACCATATCCAATAGAGTCCGATTTCTCCATTCTGAAACCCCGTTGAGTTGAGGTGTTCCTGGTGGAGTCCATTGAGAGACTATGCCATTTTTCTTGAGATAGTCTAGGAATTTCTCGGCTAAGGTATTCACCTCCTCGATCTGATCGAAGAACCTTAATGGGTTTTTCAGTTTGTTTTTCTACTTCATGTCTGAATTCTTTGAACTTTTCAAAAGCTTCAGACTTGTGTCTCATAAGATACACATACCCATACCTAGACAGATCATCGGTAAAGGTAATGAAGTAGACAAAATTGCCTCTAGCCGGCACATCAAATGGGCCGCACACATCAGTATGTACTAGGGCAAGGAGATCTGTGGCCCTTTCCCCATGTCCTACAAAAGGGAGTTTAGTCATTTTGCCTTGAAGACAAGATTCACAAGTTGGATATGACTCGAAAGTCAATGGACTCAATAGCCCATTTTTCTCCAATTTGTTGATCCTATCTTCTGCTATATGACCTAATCTCAGGTGCCATAGATACCTATCATTTGGACTATCCCTAGGTCATTTGGCATTCACATGTTTTGCTCGATAGTTAGAATAGGATACATCAATATGTAGCTGATAAAGACCGTTAATAAGGAAAACCATTTGCAATTTTATTTCTTTCATAAAGAATGTTACAATGGTCCTTAAAGAAGGTAATCACATAGCCTTCTAGTGCTAAGCATGAAATAGAAATCAAATTCCTGCTAGCTGCAGGCACATAATAACAGTCTTTCAAAACTAAGTCTAAACCAGATGGTAATCGAAGAGGGTATGTTCCCACCGCCACTGCAGCAACTCTTGCTCCATTACCGATGCGTAGGATCATGTCTCCATCCCTCAGCCTCCTGCTATCCTCAAGACCCTGCATGGAAGTGCACAGATGAGCACTAGAACCAGAGTCAAGCACCCAACTGGATGCAGAAGAAACCGTAAGGTTAGACTCAATAACGAGCATACCTCCAGAAGGACCTTACCTTCCTTCTTCTTCTTCAGGGTGGCCAGGTAAGTAGGGCAGTTCCGCTTTCCAAGTGGCCGTCGCTGTTGCAATGGAAATACTTTTCCTTTGACAGCGGCCTTCTTCTTCGGCTCTGCCTTCTTCTTCTTTCCTCCTTCCACCTTCTGCTTTTTCACAGACTTCTTTTTCTTTCCATAAGACTTTCTTTTGGAAGAAGTCCATTCCATAGCAAGAACTGAGCCTTTAGAACCTTTCATAGAAAGCTCAGCGGTGACCAGCATATTCATTAATTCGGCCAAGAAATTTTGAAGTTTATGCATGTGGTAATTCATGATGAATTGCCCATATGCATCAGTCAAGGATTGCAGAATAATATCATTCTGCAAGATCCAAGTCTAACTTCACACCGAGCTTCTCAAGCTCTTCCAAATGTCCTTGATCATCATCAGACAGTGATCTTGGACTGACTGCCCATCATGCATCTTAGCCTTAAAAAGTCATTTCGTGACTTGATACTTGGCTGCGCGACTCTGTTCACCAAACATCTCCTTACAGGTGAGCCAACATTTGGCGAGCAGTCCCGATATCTTCATGTTGGTGCTGGAGCTCATCAGACATCGAGCCCAACATGTAATATCTGGCCTTATTATCTTCGTCTATCCATTTTTCCAGAGATGCTCTCTGTTCAGTGGATGGACGGGCTGGTAAGGTGGGAGGGATCCTGGTCCAATACATGGGTTAACTTCTTAGAATCCAAAATAATTTTGATAGTTCCTGAGCCAATCTTTATAATTGGGTTTGGTCAGTCTATGTGTGTCCAGGATACGTGCTAATGGGTTGGATGCAGACATTTTTCTATAGAGAGTCAAAGATTCTAGTTAGATACTGTAATTATGACTTGACCAATTTATTTAGAAATTTTATTTTTAAATAAATTAGCTTTCACTATTTTCTCGGATCCCTACACTCCCTCTGTAGAGATGCAAAAATCTCCATGATTAATGATTTCTAGTGGGTGGTGCGGTCTCACCAACTGACTCATCACCTCACCTAACAGTTATTGGTGATGGGTTAGCCAATGAGTGAACAACTCTTGTTCAATGATTCTCTAATCATGGTGCACCCAAACTTGGATCTCTAATTCATGAATCTCACCGTATCCAAAATATTGATCCACTCCTTAGTTAAGTCAGACCCACCATTTGCATAGACTGGATTCCTAATTGAGTCTCTCACCGTATCCAAAATATTGAGCCCAACTCATCCTCCAGCCCATAGCATCCAATGCCTAATAGACATGGTTGCATCTTTTCGGTGCAACTGAGCCACTGTATCCAGCCGAGAACAATCAACCCTGAGAAGGGCCCGCACATCTACAATGGTGGAAGACCTCAGACTTAATCTTTTCTTAGGGAAGAATTGATTCAGGTCTCATTAAACTAGACTTGATCATAGTCATAACAATTATGACTAACCTAGTGGCATGGGTTAGCTCGGATTATTGACCACCTCAGATCAGAACTGTGTCAACAGATATGGCCAAGGTAAGTGAGATCGGTGGAAGGGATATGCCATTAACTCATACAAGAATGCATTCAGGTCGAGTAGCTCCCAATTAAAAATCAGTCGGTCGTATGTGCCAAACTTACCTTAGACACCAAATTATTGAGCCAGAACCAATTGGGTTAGCCTACAATCCAGACTCTAACCTCTGAGCCTAATTAGGTCTTGCTTGATCGATCACTCACATGACTCGATCTTGACCCAGACTTAATCCTATTAGGCTGGTCAATTTAAGCATTGTTGATCCCATCTAACCAACTCTTGATTCGATTTGATCAACCGCTTAGACCTAATTGAGCTACCCAAGTCCGAACCCAATATTATGAATATGTCTTAGATCTAAAATTCTCAATTTTAGATCTAATTAATATTTCATAATCTTAATTCTTAATTAAGTAGGGTTCATAAACAAAATATGCACAATAAAATCCTAGGATTTCAGGATCTAGGATTTTGCAGAAAGTAAGTTTTGGATTTTTGATTAAGGACGAACGTGCAGCACCCCTACACATCATAAGAACACCCCATCGGAATGAGAGGAGAGGGCCTTTAAATCCTATTCTTCATTCTTATGACCGGACGGCCAAGAGGAACGCCTTAATCAGGAAATATAAATACTACAAAACTAGTTTTAGATCTATATCATATATCTCATATATACAAATTAGATCTAACTTCATGGCATATTTTGCATACATCTCATGTATCATATCATGCCTATTTTTGAGATCTAAATTATCTTATAATTATTTAAAAAATTAAATTTAAATTGATCACATCAAAATAAATTCTAATCTAGATAATTATGTAGAACTATTCTACAACTAGTCTAATCATGCATGTATCATATCTCGTATGATCTAAAAATTAAATAATTTTATTTCTTATTTTTTAGATCTTATTATAACATTTATAATCATCAAAAAATAGAAAATAAATAGATTTAAAATTATAATTTAATCAAAATAAATCTTGATCATGTAAGATTACGTATAGAACTATTTTATTTTACAACTAGTCATGCATATTGAAGAACATAGATCTATATTATTTAATTTTAATTTTTTTTAATTTTAGATCTAATCATATCTCATGTCACATCTAAAATTACATAATTTTTTTAGATCAGAATAAATTAAAAATCAAATCTAAATAATTTAGAGAACCTGGCTCTGATACCAATTGAAGGAGAAATCCTGAATTCTCGGATCAGGTTCATTTAGATCTGATCGGATCATGAGAGATATTTCAAAAATTTCTCTCATATATCCATATTAGATTTGGGATATTTCAAATCTAATTTTATAGATCTAATGAATAAAAATAAAAATAAATGAATGCTTGAACCTCTTATTTTCTTTCCTCATTTTTGGACCTTTATATGTTCAATAAGTATTAGAAAAAAATTTGGATAGGATTAGAGCCATTGGAGGGCTTTAAATGCACATCAAATACGGGCAAAATAGACCAAAAAATAGCTATTGCAGAGTTTTTCCGTCATAGGGGACAGGGATCGACCTCTGAGATAGAAATCCAAAAAATTTATTTTCTATATTTTTGGCCTTTGAAACAGTAGAGGTCGACCCTTGGCATAGGAACAGCGTGCCAAATAGTCCATTTCAGCAAGTAAAGACCTAGGGGTTGATCCTTTTCTTCAAAATTAATTTTCTTTCAAAATATACATCCAAAATTCATGAAACTACCTTCAATAGATCAAAAATCTTCTAGTCTTATTCTTAAGACTTTCAAAATATTTTTTTTAATTTTATAAAATTTATAATTTTGCTCCTCATCATCTTTCTTTCTTATTTTCTTCTAAATTTTGCATCCAAAGTTTGTAAAACTATCTCCAATCGATCAAAAATCTTCTAGGCTTATTGTTGAGGCTTTCGAAATATACTTTCTCTAATTTTATAAAATTTATGATTTTGCCCCTCATCATCTTTTCTTAGTAAACTTGAAATTTCTTATTGAACTTGAAATACAATTGAGCTTTTTTCAAGCCAAAATCATTAGTAATCTCCTCAAATATTTTGTAATCATCAAAATCAATCCTTGGAGTAACATCTAATATTTTTATTGATTCCAAATAAGGGGGTATTCCTTATTTATATTTATATTTTAAAGTTAATGGAGACTGATACACCTTCTGAGAGGTGTTGGCACTATCTCAGGAAAATAGAGAGGATGTTTTTAGGAAGTTCGACAGTGGCACAAGAAGGTGTCGACACTTGCCTGATAGGTGTTGACACTTTTGTATGAAGGGCTGACCTAGAGGTCAACCTATGGGATGACCTATTTGAGGAAAGGGCTGATCTAGGGACTGACCTGTGTTGGGATGTCGACCTTTTTTTTAAGGTGTCGACCGCAATCATGAAAATTTCTAGGAGCAGGTTTTAATCAAGTGTTTTTAGTTAGAAGTTTTAAATAATTTTTTATGGGATGAGTGAGCACCTTGAGGGAATAAACTAATAGTTAGAAATTCAGCTTGGCAACACCTCAGCAAATCTAAAAAGTGTGAAAAATTCATGGGTTGACATCTAGCAACTCTTTTCCTTAATTTTTTTTTCCAAAATAAAAAACTTTCGATTCTTATTATAGTTGTTCTGAGTTCTTTAGCATAGCAGAGAGTTAGGGAGAGAAGGAGGGCTGGAGAAGGTCCTATTCTCAGTTAATTTCAAATAGAATTTTAGTTGGAGGTAGAGGATTTAGTTATAGATTGATTGAAAAAGCTGGAAGTTGCTGAAATTGAAGAGGGAAGCTTGTTTAGCAAATTTCTAATCACTTGAGGTAAGGCTCCTTTGCTTTAAATCAAGTTTAATTAAACTTTTAAGTATTATAGCAGATCCTAGGTTATAGTAAAGTAAGATATTTAGTTTAAAATCGAAGTTGAAGTTGAATTATGCTATTATGATGCTAAAGTTGGATAGATGTTTTAGCCATGAATTGAAATGGTGTTAGCTATATCCAAAATTGATTGGAAGAATAGAAATAGAATTAAATGGTTGGAAATGTCTGAATTATATTGAAGTTATCTAGACCTTAGTTAAAGCAAGCAAGATGAAGTATGAGAGAATGGTTAAAAGACTAAAGTAAGAGTTTGGAAGCAATGTATGTGTAGTTTTGGTCTTGAATCATAAGATATGAGTTTAATAAATGTTTAATGATGATATAGGAAAAGAAAAGGTTTGGAAAGATGCTTTGAGTAAGCCCATTTAACTAATAGCCAGTTGAGGTGAGTGGGTTTTAATATCTAGCCTTGGTGTTTTATTTATTATATTTTGTTATGAAAATAACTTACATTGAAAAATAGTTAACTTTGATATCCTTCAGCTTATATATATACTTGTGCAAACATGAAAGCAAGAATTGAAATTGTTGGCTTTACTATTCAACTTTGGGTGATTTCAGCTTGTTTGATTTTTGGAAAAGATTACCCATAGGAGTGATCAACCTAAGGGGTGCATCCTTGCATTGCAAAAGCATTTGCATCGGAATGAGTTGGCACCTCCACATTCTGCATTGGTGAATGCCCAGTGGGGCTTGGCAATGTATCGGAATGCCCAATGTGGCTTGATAGATATTTGGCAGTGTATCGGAATCCCAGTGGGACTCATTTATATTATTTGGCATCATAACATACTACTTATCGACTGTCTTGGAAGGGATGCTCTGGGATTTAGTCGATAGTAGCTAAGAAGGAAGCATTTATTGGGATGGCATGGTTTGGTATTTTACTTTAACCCGATGGGGTTGGTGGGGTATATTTTAGCTTTGTGAAGCTCCAAAAAAGTAATTCTTACATATCAATTTTTAGTATGTATATTTTAGCTTTGTGAAACATAAAAAGCAGTTTTTACATTTCAATTGTTATTGTTATGTTGAATTTCAAGTTAAGCATTTTTATTTTTCATTATTAGATGGATTATTCACTCACTGAGACTTCTCCAAGTCTTACCCCTCACTCTTTTTATTTGTAGTTTTGAGAATAGCTGGGTTTGGAGATATGTTTCAGCTTATGTATTAGTACTTCTAGTAGAGGAAGTATTTTTGATAATATTAGCTTGTAAAAGAGATGGATTTTGGAAAGTATTGTACAGCTGAGTTAGTCAAATTAGATTATGCTATATGTATATGTTGTAGTTTGTTATAAAAGGCATGTATTAAAAAGGATGGTTTAACAAATAGAATGTATGTATGAAGCATGGTTTTGTTATTGAAACTTTGAGTTGTTTATGTGAATTAATGAGTTAAGTTGCGATAATGGTTTATAGTGAAGATTTAATTAAAAACTTGAGTTTGGTTTCCAAGAAAGGGTAAATATAGTTGAAATGCTTATGATGGATGGAATAATTGATCAAGAAAATTAGTTTGAGTAGGTTTAAGTGATTCTTCAGTTCAGATATATAATAGAAATCCTCTTAACCTTTAGATAAGGGTGGGGTGTGGCACCATCACCTGGATTTAGGGGTGGGGTGTTACATTGAACACCTATAATCCTATTAATATTTGCAAATCATTATAGAGATGTCAAGTCAGTAGGAGATTTAGAGATAGCAAGAGATTCCTGAATGTTGGAGATAGAAGATCAGCTCCAATTCTAGCTTTAGGAATTATCAAGCTTGTATTCAAATCAAATATTGTTGCTCTTAGTGATTATCATTTTTGTCCTAATTTCTTATTGAATGTTATTTTTGTAGGCCAATTGACCATGAACAGTTATAAATTTTCAATAAAGAAAGATCATTGTGATGTCATTATGAATGATATTATTATGATGTATGGACAAATGAACAATAGTATTTACTTATTATGATAGTCCGATAGCATAGTGTGCACGTCCAGCAAATACCCTAAAATAAACAATATCTCAGATATCTATCTTTGGCACTATAGGTTAGGTCACATTAACAAGAATAGGATAAATAGGTTAGCATAAGAGGGTATCCTCTAAGTCCATGATTATGAATCACTGCCAACTTGTGAGTACTATTTGCTTGATAAGATGATCAAGTCACCTTTTACTAAAAATGATGAGTGAGCTAGTGAGCTTCTGGGTCTCATATATACTGATGTATATGGACCCATGAACATAAGTGCTAGATATGGATATGACTACTTCATTACATTTACAGACAACCTATCCAGGTATGGGTATGTCTATCTTATGAAGTATTGGGGATAAACCTCACTCCCGCTAAAATTCAGTCTGGTGCTTAGCCGAATGCAGTTGGTAATCATAGAAGAGCTTCGATCGAAAATTCTCTCCTCAACGGCCGAACCCCACCAGATCTCCTCCAGCAGCCGAACTCATTCAGTGGTTGAACTTCTCCAATTGGACTGTAAATCCAATCAAACTTCTCAGCAGTTGAGCCCCAGCTGAACTTCCTCGACGGTTGAACTACTTTCAGACTCCTCCAGCAGTCAGGCTTCTATGGGAGCCAAACTCCTTCTAGATTCCTCCTTCAGTCGGACTTCTATGGGAGCCGAACTCCTAGATTTCTTCTTCAGTCGGGCTTCTATGGGAGCCAAATTTCTTTCGGATTTTTCCTTCAGTCGAGCTTCTATGGAAGCCAAACTCCTTTTGGATTCCTCCTTCAGTCGGGCTTCTATGGGAGCCGAACTCCTTCCGGACTCCTTTAGTAGTCGGACATCTATGGGAGCCGAACTTCTTCTAGATTCCTTCTTTAGTTGGGCTTATATGAAAGTCAAACTCCTTCCAGATTTCTCCTTCAGTCGGGCTTCTACGGGAGCTAAACTCCTTCCAAATTCCTCCAATAGTTGGGCCTCTATGGGAGCCACACTTTTTCTAGACTCCTCTAGCAGTCGGATTTCTACAGGAGCTGACAGACTCCTCCAATAGTCGGGCTTCTATTGGAGCCAAACTCTTTCTGGATTCCTCCTTCAGTCGGGCTTTTATGAGAGCCGAACTTCTTCCAGATTTATCCAACAGTCGGATTCCTCCTAGAGACAAACTCCTTTTGGATTCCTCCTTCAGTCGGGCTTCTATAGGAGTCGAACTCCTTCCAGATTCCTCCTTCAGTCGGGCTTCTATGGGAGCCAAACTCCTTCTGGATTTCTCCTTCAGTCAGGTTTCTAGGGAGTTGAACTTCTTTCAGATTCCTCCAACAGTCAGGCTTCTATGAAAATCAAACTCCTTCCAAACTCCTTCAGTAATCAGACTTCTACGGGAGTCAAACTTCTTTCAGATTTTTCATTCAGTTGGGCTTCTATGGGAGCCAAACTCCTTCCAGACTCCTCCAGCAGTTGGACTTCTATGGAAGCCAAACTCCTTCTAGATTCCTCCTTCAGTCGGCCTTCTATGGGAGCCGAACTCATTCTAGATTTCTCCTTTAGTCGGACTTTCTACGGGAGTCGAACTCCTTCCAGACTCTTCCAGCAGTCGGGCTTGTACGGGAGCCAAATTTCTTTTGAATTCCTCCTTCAGTCAAGCTTCTATGGAAGCCGAACTCCTTTCGGATTCCTCCCTCAATCGGGCTTCTATGGGAGTAGAACTCCTTCCGAATTTCTTCAGCAGTCGGATTCCTCTAGGAGTCGAATTGCTTCTAGATTTCACCTTCAGTCGGACTTCTACGAGAGCCAAACTCTTTCTAGATTTTCCTTCAATTGGGCTTCTACGGAAGTCAAACTCCTTCCGGATTCCTCTAGTAGTCGGATTCCATCAGGAGCCAAACTTCTTCTGGACTCCTCCAGTAGTCGAATTTTTTTAGGAGTCGGACTTCTTTCAAACTTCTCTAGCAGTCGGATTTCTTCAGGATCCAAACTCCTTCCGAACTCTAGCAATCGGATTCCTCCAGGAGTCGAACTTCTTTCGAACTCCTCTAGCAGTCAGATTTCTATAGGAGCCAAACTTCTTTCAAACTATTCCTTCAGATGGATTCCTATAGATGATCCCACTACTAAACAATTACAATTATCATTTATCAGGATAATTGCGATTGTCATTTATCAGGATGATTATGATTGGCATTTATCAAGAAGGTTACGACTATCATTTATTAGAACAGTTACAATAAGTTCCGTCTATAAAAAAGAATCCTCCAGATATATTTTCTCTAAGCTCTTTTTTTCTTTTCAAAACTCTTTCAAACTTCTCTCTGAGCACTCCATTTCTATTAGTCAGAAGAGCTAACTTGACCATCGAAGAATCCTACCAGAGCCACCGCCATCAACTCTAGGTGGGACTTTATTTTGCAGGTCATCGACGGCAACCTCGTCTCCCTCGACTCCAGCACAATCTAATGTCAACCAAATTCTACACCAATAGAACTGGCGCTAGAGGAAGGGCCCTCTATTTCTGAGGCTTTTCTGATCTTAAAGGAGTGCTCAGCAGTGATCTCTCTTCTTTCTCTATAGTGTTCTTTTCAGAAAAAATGCCTTCCAGAAAAGCTTCGATACGACGATCAACTGTCACTACAACCAGATCCCATCCAAATACATCTGCTCTAGCTTTGGTAACTCAAGCTCCACTTGTAGCCATGGTGGATGCGGAGCAGTTCAACCTACTAGTCCAGCAGGTTTGTGATCTCGTGGAGGCAATGTAGGCCATACATCGATAGACTCCGATACTAGTTCGGCCAGAGCAGGCTTCTCTGGAGTCCCATGGTCGGATCTGAAAATGTCCAACCTCAGCTACCCGACCTCTAATCTCTGAAAAGGGGGAGTAGAGGATGGAGGACCCTTGCTCGGACCACGACTCGATCTAGGGGGAAGCTTCGCACTCGTTCCACCAAAAAATCCTAGAGATTAATGATTATGAAGATCTCCTGGATCAAAGGCTCTTAGAAATGAGCTGATGAATCAAAGAGCTCTGTCATACTCCCTCCTCACATGGTAATGATATTCGCACTGATCCTCCTTTTTTTTAGAGGATCTTGTAGGAACCAATTCTGCCGAACTTCAAGCTCCCGTAGTTCGAGAGTTATGGTGGAACATAGATTCGGTTCATCACCTGAAGGTCTTTCAGATAATGATGTTGCTCCATGGTGTGCTAGACACTATTTTGTGTCGGGCTTTCCTGTCACCCTTAAGGAAGCCACCAGGAATTTGTGCTCGACACTTAAGTTGGGTACCATCTTTTTTTTTGATCAGATGAGCCATCAGCTCATGGCTCACTTCGTCAGCTGCCGACGTTCGTGCCAAGGTTTATATTTTTTGATGAACATCAAGCAGAAGGATGGAGAATCCATCCAAGCTTATGTCGCCTGATTTAATACCACTGCATTGGAGGTCCAAAACCTAGACCAATCAGTCATAATGGCCGCACTCAAGGACGGCCTCCAGAAGAATGATTTGCTGATCTTCCTGGAGAAGAAGTACCCCAGGGACTTTGCTAATTTACTAGCTCGGGTTGAAGGTTACGCCCAAGCTTAAGAGGCCATCAAGGCCAAGGATGATGAAGCCTTTGGTAAGCGATGAATCGGCAAGCCGAGGGCCCACCGAGGAGGGAAAGTCGAGCGAAGCTCGGTCATGCTCCCAAACTCCTCTGAGCGAAAGCGAGTTCGAACTCCTCCCTGGGCTCGGAGGTAGGGAAACCCGGATAGATGGGTGCGATGGGGTTGTCCCCAATAAAGATTTTACAACTATGCCCCTCTCAATGCTCCAAAATCCTAAGTGTTGTTGGAAATTAGGGAGCAACTACCGACATCGAAAAGGATGCGCTCTCACCCCAACAAGCACAATCCTAACAAATTCTGCCTTTATTATCATGATCAGGATCATGACACTGAGGAGTATACCCAACTCTAGGATGAGATCGAGGAGCTCATCAGGTGAGGCAGACTAGGTCGATTCCTATGGCGATGGCCTGAAGGATGGGAAGATCGATCGAGGGCATTGTCGTAGCCTAAGCCACCAAGGGGGGAGGATCAACAAGGAGATTGGCCACCTCTCGGCATCATCAACACGATCTTAGGGAGACTTCGGCAAGGAGAGGCTGGTCGATCTGAGGGATCAATGAAGAGATGAAGAACTAGAGAACCCATAACCTTCATAGAGGCAGATGCTCTTGGTATTCAGTTTCTGCATAATGATGCGATTATAATCTCTTTAAACATTACCGATAATGATGTACGCCACATTTTGGTAGATAATGAATGCTTAGCTGACGTATTATTTTATGATGCTTTCTTAAAAATGTCCTTACTCAATAACCACTTGGGGCCTATGAACCCTCCGTTGATAGTCTTCACTGGTGATGCCATATCAATTGAGGGTATAATAACTTTGGTTGTGACTGCAAGGTAACGTCCGAAGCTGGCAAAGGCATAGGTCAATTTTTTAGTCATAAGGACTCCATCCATCTATAATGCTATTCTCGGTCAATCTGGTTTAAATACACTTCGAACAGTGGTATCAACTTAGTATTTAAAGATGAAGTTTTCAACGAGTTACGAGATCGAAGAGGTCAAACTCTGGCAAAGCATTGCTACTCAATCACTCTGCATAAGGAAGAATAGTCTAACCCTTATCCTATTGATGGACTGGATGTTCGTGATGACCTTATCGAAGAGCAGGATGAGCCTATGGAGGACCTCGTATCTATGTCCTTGAACGACAAAAATGTGGAGCACGCTATATAGATTGGCTCGAACTTGGGGGATGAGGTTTGGAAGTAACTCGTCACCTTTCTCAGAAAGAATGCAGACGTCTTTGCCTGAGCCCCAGCAGATATGTTAGAAATTGATGCCAAAGTTATGGAACATCGGCTAGCCATTAATTCAAAGTATCGATCGATAAAAGAGAAACTACGCAACCACACCCCGGAGAGGTAGAAAGCAATTGCGGAAGAAGTAGGCAAGCTCTTCAAAGCTGGATTCATCCAAAAAGTCAACTATCCGACTTGGATCTCAAATGTGGTCCTCGTCAAAAAGGCAAACAACAAGTGGAAGATGTGTATAGATTTTAAAAAGCTGAACAAAGCTTGCCCAAAGGATAGCTACCCTCTTCTCAGGATTGATCAACTAGTAGATGCAACCTCGGGCCATGAGCTCCTCACCTTCATGGATGCCTTCTCTGACTATAACCAGATATGGATGGCACCAGAGGATAAGAAGAAAACATCTTTTGTTACTGATCATGATCTTTATTGTTACAGAGTTATGCCCTTTGGACTCAAGAATGCAAGGGCAACGTACCAGCACCTGGTCAACAAAATCTTCAAGGAGCAAATTGACCATAATATGGAGGTGTATGTGGATGACATGCTCGTCAAAAGTTGAGCTTCTATAAACCACCTTGCTGACCTTGAAGAGACCTTCAGTGCACCCAGGAAGCACAAAATGAAGCTGAATCTGACCAAGTGCGCCTTTGGTGTGACCTCTGAAAAGTTTCTGAGGTTTATGGTGTCGAGGCATAGGATTGAAGCAAATCCAGAGAGAATTTGAGCCATTCAAGAGATGATCACTCCAAAGACAATCAAAGAAGTTCAGTGCTTGACTGGAAAAGTGGCATCCCTAAATTGCTTCATCTCAAGATCGGTCGAGCGATGCATGCCATTCTTCCAAGTTCTCAAGCAATCAAAGAATTTCTATTGGACGACGGAATGCCAACCAGCATTTGAGGAGCTCAAAAACTACCTCGGCTCACTCCCATTACTAGCAAAGTTTGAACCTAGAAAAAAATTATTCTTATACCTAGCAGTCTATCTGGTGGCCTTGGCAATAGTCCTAGTCAAGGAGGAAGCAAAGATACAGTGGTCGGTCTACTACATAAGTTGGATCCTAAGGGATGCAGAGATCAGATATTCTAAGCTAGAAAAATTGGCTTACTCTCTTCTACTTGCAATCAGGAGACTCCAACCTTACTTCTAGGGGCACACAATAACGGTCCTCATCGATCAACCAATAAAGGCAGTCCTTCAGTGAATGGATGCTTTCAGAAGAATCACAAAATGGGCAATCGAGCTCATAGAATTTGATATCAATTATCAACCCCGACCATCGTTCAAAGCTTAGATATTAGTAGATTTTATAGTGGAGTGTACCATTCTCGATGATGCTGAGCTAGAAAAAATGAGATCGGTGCTTTGCTATTGCAATCGAGCCTTTCTGAAGAGACAATTGACCTTACCGAAGGTTTTTGGATTTTGTACGTGGATGGTTCATCCAACTTTACTGAAGTGGGTGTGGGGTTGGTCTTAGTCAGCCCCGAGGGAGTCATCATCGAGTATGCATTGCGCTTCGAATTTTCTATGACTAATAATGCGACTGAGTATGAAGCGCTGATCATCGGGTTAAAAATTATAAGAAAATTAGAAGTAGATCGGCTTCAAGTCTATAGCAATTCTCAATTAGTGGTCGGCCAAGTTAGTGGCAGCTATGAAGCACGAGAGAAAAGTATGATGAAATACCTTGAGAAAGTAAAGGACTTGACTCCGGCCTTCAGCTATTTTGGCATTTGATAGATTCCGAGGGTAGAAAATATAAAAGCCAACCTTCTTTCTAAGTTGGCCACTTCAGCTCCAGCCGAACTTCTCAAAGAAGTATTTTTTGAGACCTTGATGTGCCTAAGCCCAGAGGAATCATAGATCATTTTGCAGATAGAACTCGAGCTAAGCTAGATCAACCCATTGGTTGCCTATCTCAAGGAGGGAGTCCTTTCTCATGACCCAAAAGAAGCTTGAAAACTCAAGAATCAAACCTCTCGGTATGTTTTGTTTGAGGGCAGATTATATAAGAGGTCATGTTCGCTACCGCTGCTGAGATGTCTCCGACCTTCAGAAGCCGACTTCGCATTATGGGAAGTGCATGACGAAATCTATGGAGTTCATGTAGGAGCCAAGTTCCTATTGCTAAAGCTACTTCGGTAATGGTACTATTGGCCGACCTTATACCATGATTTTATGGAGTATGTTAAAAAATGTAATCGCTGTCAGAAGAATGCAAACATGCAAAGACAGCCGACCTCTGACCTTACTCCGCTAAGTGCACCTTCGCCATTTGCATAGTGGGGAATGGACATACTTGGCCCTTTCTCAACGACATCAGGGCAATGGATGTTCCTCTTAATCGCGATCGACTACTTCACCAAATGGGTCAGAGCCAAACCTCTAGCCAAAATTATCGAGGCTAAGGTACAAAACTTCGTCTGGAAGTCAATAGTCTGTCGATTTGATCTGCCCTGAACCCTCATAACCGATAATGGATGATAGTTTGCTGGGATGAGGTTCGTTGAGTTTTACGAGGACCCAAACATCTTCCACCACTTCACACCGATAGCTCATCCACTGGCAAATGGGGAAGCTGAAGTGACCAACTAGACTCTACTGTAAGACAGCAAGACAAGGCTCGATAGAGCAGAGAAGGCCTGGGTGGATGAACTCTACTATGTCCTCTGGGCATACTGAACTATTTAAAGACTGCCAACTGGGAAAATACCATTCGCCTTGGCCTTTGGAATAGAGGCAGTCATCCCGATTGAACTTAAGCTCCCATCAGTATGGGTCATGGCCTTCAATGAGCAGCATAATCCATAGGACTTCAGGGTCAATCTCAACCTACTGGAAGAAAAAAGAGAGAAAGCCAAGGTTTGGATGGCAGCCTATAGACGAAAGGTGGCCTGGTACTATAACTCTAGAGTTAAAAGTAAAATATTCAGAGTGGGAGACTTAGTGCTTCGACAAGTCGCCATCTCTTAGCCTCAGAGCCAGGGGAAGCTTGTCCCAAATTAGAAAGGTCCGTATGAAGTGGTGGAGGTCATCCCATCCGAAACTTATCATCTGAAGGAGCTCAGAGGAACAATGCTCCCACGATCTTGGAACTCAGAAAATCTGAAGATGTACTATCAGTAATTTTTCCATAATAAAACTTCTTCATTTCAACATTATTGTTTCTTGGTGCAAAAATTATGTGATGATAGGAAAGAAGCAATTAGAAGTGGCCGTGTTAGGAATAGGAGGAGGACCTCATCCTAATGTGAGCAATGTCAAAGGCCTTATTCATTTTAGATGAGATGGAGGAAGAGGTCCTGACAACGGTCCTTATGTGCTCCCACAGTCTGTTAGGAACAGGAGGAGGGCTTCATCCTAATGTGAGCAAAGTCGAAGACCTCATTCATTTTAGACGAGATGGAGGGAGAGGTCCTAACAACGGTGCTTATGTGCCCCAGCCCATTAAAAATTGGAGGATCTCATCCTGACATGAGCAAAGTCGAAGGCCTCATTTATTTTAGATGAAATGGGGAGAGAGGCCCTGACAATGATCCTTATGTTTCCTATAGCCCATTAGAAATAGGAGGAGGATCTCATTCTAATGTGAGCAAAGTCGAAGGCCTCATTTATTTTAGACGAGATGGAGGGAGAGGCCCTAACAACGATCATTATGTGCCCCCGTAGCTCGTTAGGAATAGGAGGAGGACGTCGTCCTAACATGAGCAAAGGCGATGAACTCGTTCATCTTAGACAGGATGAGAGGAAAGGCCCCGACAACGACCCCATTATGTTCAATAATAACTGAAGATATGATCTCTCCCGAGTTTCAACCTGAATTGGTGCAGTGCCCTGAAGAAAACTTCGACTGTCAACCTTTTTGTACTTCCTTCCTTCGAGTTTTGAACTTGGAAGTAGGAGGACTATTGTTGGAGATAAACCTCACTCCCATCGAAGTCCAGCCTACTGCTTGGCCTAATGCAGTTGGTAATCATGGAAGAGCTTCGATCAAGAACTTTCTCCTCAGCGATTGAACTCCACTCGATCTCCACCAACGGTCAAACTCATTCAGTGGCCAAACTCCTCTAGCTGGACTCCAAATCTAATCGAACTCCTTAGTGGGTGAGCCCCAGTCAAACTTCCCTAACGGCTGAACTCCTTTCGAACTCCTTTAGCTGTCGGGCTTCTATAGAAGTCGAACTCCTGGATTCTTCCTTCAGTCGGACTTCTATGAGAGCCAAACTCCTTCCAAATTTTTCCTTCAGTCAGGCTTCTATGGGAGCCAAACTCCTTCTGGATTTCTCCTTCATTCAGGCTCTTATGGAAGCCAAACTTTCTTTTGGATTCCTCCTTCAGTTGGGCTTCTACGGGAGCCAAACTCCTCTAACTGTCGGGCTTCTATAGGAGCCAACTCCTTCTAGATTTCTCCTTCAGTCAGGCTTCTATGGAAGTCAAACTTCTTCTAGATTTCTCCTTCACTCGGGCTTCTATGGGAGCCAAACTTCTTCCATATTCCTCCAGTAGTCGAACTTCTATGGTGAGCCAAACTCCTTTCGACTCCTCTAATAGTAGGACTTCTAACAGGAGCGAACTCCTTCTGAACTCCTCCAGCAGTCGGGCTTCTATGGGAGCCAAACTCCTTCTGGATTTCTTCTTCAGTCGGGCTTCCACGAGAGCTAAATTCCTTCCAGATTTCTCCAGCAGTCAAATTTGTCCAGGAACCAAACTCCTTTCAAATTCATCCTTCAATCGAGCTTCTGTGGGAGCCGAACTTCTTCCAGATTTCTTCTTCAGTTGGGCTTCTATGGGAGCCAAACTTCTTCTGGATTCCTCCTTTAGTTAGGCTTCTACAGGAGCCAAACATCTTCCAGATTCCTCCAGCAGTCGGACTTCTATGGGAGCCAAACTTCTTCCAAATTCCTCTCAGTCGGACTTCTATAGGAGACAAACTTCTTCCGCGGGCTTCTATGAGAGTCGAACTTCTTCCAGATTTCTCTTTCAGTCGGGCTTCTATGGGAGCCGAACTCCTTCTGGATTCCTCCTTCAGTTGGGCTTATTCAGAAGCTGAACTCCTTCCGAACTTCTCCAGCAGTCGGGCTTCTACGAGAGCCGAACTCTTTCTGGATTCCTTCTTCAGTCGAACTTTTATGAAAGTCGAACTCCTTTCGGATTCCTCCTTCAGTCGAACTTCTATGAGAGCCAAACTCCTATCGGATTTCTCCAACAGTCGGATTCCTCTAAGAGTTAATGGTAATGTGCCCTAGAAGTCAGAATTGGCTGACACTTGTAATACACTTCTTAGGGCAAAATTGTAATTTTGACTAAAATCAATAAACTGGATTATTTTCCATCACATATGTGTATTTAGTCTCTGCGATACATCCTTTGAGTTAATGGTAATGATAATTCATTTTTTCAAGAGTTGAAAATTTAAGACATGAATAATCATTATTAACTCATAAAATGCTCCCGACCATAGGATCATCATGAGGATGGTGATTGATCCAGAAGGTTGGTGTACAATCGCTTCTCTTTAGTAGATGAGTCTTGAGTCTATGGTGTGGAGACACCGGAGCAAGAGTATAGGTACTCGTTAGAGAACAAGGGCACTAAGCGTGACCACCATGAGTAGTCATTAGAAAGTCTACCTTCTCGTCAATGACTGACTCGATGCTGCAGTAGTGTGTCTGGTTCTTTGACCTGAGGTGCATCGGCAGTTCACCTTGAGGGTGTTATAGTTTGACTACACCATTACTCGGTCTCCTAGCCATATGGAACCCTGAGGTGTATGTTGGCTATAGCATGTTCATTGTAGGAACTGGATTGCATCAAGATGGAATCTATCTACCTCGGTGGTAGAGGAGCAGCCCTATGATGATCATGAGAATCAAGTCCAGAAGTCCCATGGCCATGGCAGAGTGAAATAATAGAAAGAGTTTCTATTTAGATTTTCACATCGGACTTGAATCGAATGATTACATCATATGACAGAACTAGGGTTTGACGAGTTCACCTTAACCCTAATCTGATCGGGGCTCAAGATAGAAGAACTTAATCACACAGGTAGCTGCACCAAGAGGTTCGCATTCAGCTCTGATGGGTTGCCACCATATACTGCTAGGTGTCACTGGTGGATTTTGGGAGCAATTAGAATGATTTAGATGATCGATCATTCTAGCTGTTCGAATCAGAAGAGTTCTGATCCATCGAAAGGAGTTTCGATGATGTCGATGATAGAGATCATGACATATCCCATTACCATACAGAATTGAACCTAACTGGGTCACACAAATAAGGGTTTGAATCTGGTGATCATCAATTGAACTGATCCAGTTCAATTGATCTGAATGAGATTCAATTAGGTTCAAGAAAATCGTGCTAGCACTCGATTGAACCTAACGTTCTTCTTTTACTATCATAAATAGTTGTCCTGACTGAGCCAAAGGAGTTTGTGCTCAATCAGAGGCCTTCACTTGGTCTGACTGGAGCTTGTCCAAGTCAGAAAAGGTTGTCTTATTTTGTAAGACATTACCTACCATTTTTGGTCACCTGCCATTTCTTGTCCTTTGACTTTGGTCAAAAGTCTGACCTTTGACTGGTCAAATGTTGACCATTGACACTTTGACTTCTGTCCACATGTGTCATGCACCTATTGGAGAGCTGGTGGGGGCTTGTCCCCCTGCCAGAACCTGGCAAGGAGGAGGGCGCACGCCACCCTTGGCGTGTGCCCAAGTTGGAGGCGCCTAGGAGTCCCTGTTGGACAGGGACTCCATCTCCTTTTTGGATTCCGAATTAGAGTTCTCCTAAGAACCAACTTTGACTGGTCTTAGGCACCATCTAAGGAGGAATCCAAGGGGACTCTATTCCCACCAATCAGATTTAGATCTGATTTCACAAAGGGTTGTGATTGGTTGGGAAGAAGAGGAGTTGGATCACAGCATAGTCTATAAATAAGACCCTGCGCCCAACTCAAAGAGAATTTGAAATTTCTCAAACCCCCAAGGCTGCCTCTCCCCTCCTTCCTCCATGCCAAACCATCCTTCTCCCTCTCCTCTCCATGTCCCAAAAGAAGTTTGGGATCTTGGTTGGTGCAATCCAGATCAGAGAAAGGCGACAGAAAGCTAGAAGGCTGCGCTGCTGCAAAGGACAACTGCTGATCTTCGAAAAGGTAGTTTTGAAGATCCTCCAGATCAGATCCAGATCTAATTTTTGGAGACATGATAGAGAAGAAGAGGATCTCTAGATCCAGTCCTGAGTGGATACCGGTAGAGGCCAGGCACTTGCATGGCTAGATCCAGAACCTTCCGCTGCTTACAGGATCATCAACGGGTAATAGGATTACCCACATCAAGGTAAATTAAATTTGATTTAATTTATCTAGATTTTATTTTAATTATTAAAATAATAATAATTAGATCTAAAATATCTTAGATCTAATTAGATCAAAGAGAAAAATTTTTGAAATATATCTCTTGATCTGATCAGATCTGAACGAACCTGGTCCGAAAAATCAGGATTTTCCTTCAACTGGTATCAGAGCCAAGGTTCTAAAAGTATTTAGATCTAATTTTAAATTTATTTTAATTAAAAAATAAGTGATTTTAGATGTCACATGAGATGTGATCAGATCTAAAATTAGAAAAAATTAAAATTAAATGATTTGGATCTAAGATTAGAAAATATGCATGACTAGTTCTAAAATAGAATAGTTCTATAGAATAGTCTTGCATGTTTTTAATTTAATTTGATTAAATCATATTTTAGATCTATTTATTTACTATTTTTTGATATTATAATTATTATAATAACATCTAAAAAATAGTAAATAAAAATTATTTAATTTTAAACATCATATGAGATATGATTGATGCATGTCTAGACTAGTTGTAGAATAGTTCTACATAGTTGTCTAGATTAGAATTTATTTTGATTAGATCAATTTAAATCTAATTTTTTAGATTATTATGAGATAATTTAGATCTGAAAAATATGCATGATTCGATACATGAGATGTATGCAAAATATGCCATGATTAGATCTAATTTGTATATGAGATATATGATATAGATCTAAAACTATTTTGTAGTATTGCATGTTCCTGATTAAGGCGTTCCTCTTGGCCGTCCGGTCATAAGAATGAAGAAGGGTTTAAAGGCCCTCTCTTTCCATCCGATGGGGTGTTCTTATGATGTGTAGGGGTGCTGCGCATTCGTCCTTAATCAGAAATCCAAAACTTACTTTCTGCAAAACCCTAGATCCTGAAACCCTAGGATTTATTGTGCATATTTTATTTATGAACCCTACTTAATTAAAAATTAAGATTATGGAATATTAATTAGGTCTAAAATTGAGAATTTTAGATCTAAGACATATTCATAATACTGGGTTCGGGCTTGGGTAGCTCAATTAGGTCTAAGCGGTTGATCAAACCGAATCAAGAGTTGGTTAGATGGGATCAACAATGCTTAAATTGACCAGCCTAATAGGATTAAGTCTGGGTCAAGATCGAGTCACGATCAAGCAAGACCTAATTAGGCTCAGAGGTTAGAGTCTGGATTGTAGGCTAACCCAATTGGTTCTGGCTCAATAATTTGGTGTCTAAGGTAAGTTTGGCACATACGACCGACTGATTTTTAATTGGAAGCTACTCGACCTGAATGCATTCTTGTACGAGTTAATGGCATATTCCTTCCACCGGTCTCACTTACCTGGCCATATCTGTTGACACAGTTCTGATCTGAGGTGGTCAATAATCCGAGCTAACCCATGCCACTAGGTTAGTCATAATTGTTATGACTATGACAAGTCTAGTTTAATGAGACCTGAATCAATTCTCCCTAAGAAAAGATTAAGTCTGAGGTCTTCCACCATTGTAGATGTGCGGGCCCTTCCGGGGTTGATTGTTCTCGACTGGATACAGTGGCTCAGTTGCACCGGAAAGATGCAACCATGTCTATTAGGCATTGGATGCTATGGGCTGGAGGATGAGTTGGGCTCAATATTTTGGATACGGTGAGAGACTCAATTAGGAATCCCAGTCTGTGCAAATGGTGGGTCTGACTTAACTAAGGAGTGGATCAATATTCTGGATACGGTGAGATTCATGAATTAGAGACCAAGTTTGGGTGCACCATGATTAGAGAATCATTGAACAAGAGTTGTTCACTCATTGGCTAACCCATCACCAATAACTATTAGGTGAGGTGATGAGTCAGTTGGTGAGACCGCACCACCCACTAGAAATCATTAATCGTGGAGATTTTTGCATCTCTACAGAGGGAGTGTAGGGATCCGAAGAAAATAGTGGGAGCTAATTTGTTTAAAAATAAAATTTCTAAATAAATTGGTCAAGTCATAATTACAGTATCTAACTAGAATCTTTGACTCTCTATAGAAAAATGTCTGCGTCCAACCCATTAGCACGTATCCTGGACACACATAGACTGACCGGACCCAATTATAAAGATTGGCTCAGGAACTACAAAATCATTTTGGGTTTCGAGAAGTTAACCCATGTATTGGACCAGGACCCTCCCACCTTACCAGCCCGTCCATCCACTGAACAGAGAGCATCTCTGAAAAAATGGATAGACGAAGATAATAAGGCCAGATATTACATGTTGGGCTCGATGTCTGATGAGCTCCAGCGCCAACATGAAGATATCGGGACTGCTCGCCAAATGTTGGCTCACCTGTAGGAGATGTTTGGTGAACAGAGTCGCGCAGCCAAGTATCAAGTCACGAAATGACTTTTTAAGGCTAAGATGCGTGATGGGCAGTCAGTCCAAGATCACTGTCTGATGATGATCAAGGACATGGAAGAGCTTGAGAAGCTCGGTGTGAAGTTAGACTTGGATCTGCAGAACGATATTATTCTGCAATCCTTGACTGATGCATATGGGCAATTCATCATGAATTACCACATGCATAAACTTCAAAATTCCTTGGCCGAATTAATGAATATGCTGGTCACCGCTGAGCTTTCTATGAAAGGTTCTAAAGGCTCAGTTCTTGCTATGGAATGGACTTCTTCCAAAAGAAAGTCTTATGAAAAGAAAAAGAAGTCTGCGAAAAAGCAGAAGGTGGAAGGAGGAAAGAAGAAGAAGGCAGAGCCGAAGAAGAAAGGCCGCTGTCAAAGGAAAGTGTTTCCATTGCAACAGCGACGGCCATTGGAAGCGAAACTGCCCTACTTACCTGGCCACCCTGAAGAACAAGAAGGAAGGTCCTTCTGGAGGTATGCTCGTTATTGAGTCTAACCTTACGGTTTCTTCTGCATCCAGTTGGGTGCTTGACTCTGGTTCTAGTGCTCATCTGTGCACTTCCATGCAGGGTCTTGAGGATAGCAGGAGGCTGAGGGATGGAGACATGATCCTACGCATCGGTAATGGAGCAAGAGTTGCTGCAGTGGTGGTGGAAACATACCCTCTTCGATTACCATCTGGTTTAGACTTAGTTTTGAAAGACTGTTATTATGTGCCTGCAGCTAGCAGGAATTTGATTTCTGTTTCATGCTTAGCACTAGAAGGCTATGTGATTACCTTCTTTAAGGACCATTGTAACATTCTTTATGAAAGAAATAAAATTGCAAATGGTTTTCCTTATTAACGGTCTTTATCAGCTACATATTGATGTATCTATTCTAACTATCGAGCAAAACGTGAATGCCAAACGACCTAGGGATAGTCCAAATGATAGATATCTATGGCACCTGAGATTAGGTCATATAGCAGAAGATAGGATCAACAAATTGGAGAAAAATGGGCTATTGAGTCCATTGACTTTCGAGTCATATCCAACTTGTGAATCTTGTCTTCAAGGCAAAATGACTAAACTCCCTTTTGTAGGACATGGGGAAAGGGCCACAGATCTCCTTGCCCTAGTACATACTGATGTGTGCGGCCCATTTGATGTGCCGACTAGAGGCAATTTTGTCTACTTCATTATCCTTTACCGATGATCTATCTAGGTATGGGTATGTGTATCTTATGAGACACAAGTCTGAAGCTTTTGAAAAGTTCAAAGAATTCAGACATGAAGTAGAAAAATAAACTGAAAAATCCATTAAGGTTCTTCGATCAGATCGAGGAGGTGAATACCTTAGCCGAGAATTCCTAGACTATCTCAAGAAAAATGGCATAGTCTCTCAATGGACTCCACCAGGAACACCTCAACTCAACGGGTTTCAGAATGGAGAAATCGGACTCTATTGGATATGGTCCGATCCATGATGAGCTTCACAGACCTCCCTGATTTTTTTTGGGGACACTCATTGTTAACTTCAATTTATCTACTGAATAGGGTTTCCCTCTAAAACCGTTCCTACCACACCGTATGAGATATGGCATGGTAAGAAACCAAGTCTGAGTCATCTCAGAATTTGGGGTTGTCCGGCTCATGTCAAAAGACAACAAGCGGACAAGTTAGAGTTTAGGTCCTTCAGAGCTCGATTCATAGGATATCCTAAAGAGTCATTAGGATACTATTTCTACATTCCAGAAGACCATAATGTGATTGTGAGTCGACATGCCATCTTTCTTGAAAAATAGTTTATTCAAGATAGCGGCATTGGAAAGCAGATTAAGCTTGATGAGAAAGTCTCACAAGTACAATGAGCTAAGCTAAGGACCAATTGGAACCAAATCAGGTTGAGCCAATAAGAACACTACCTCCTCCACCTCGTAGATCGGAAAGAGTTTTCCATCCTCCTGAAAGATACTTAGGTATTATTTCAGAGGAAAGTAGAGAAAATGTTCCTCGTAGGTAATGGTGCTCATGGTGATGATCCCAAAACCTACAATGAGGCGATATCAGATATCGACTCCGAGAAATGGCTAGAGGCAATGCAGTCAGAAATTGACTCGATGCACTCAAACCAAGTCTGGACCTTGGTAGATCCACCAGAAGGTATAGTACCTATTGGGTGTAAATGGATCTTCAAGAGAAAGATTGGTGCAGATGGGAATGTGGAGACATTCAAGGCTAGACTAGTGGCAAAAGGTTATAGTCAATGCGAAGGCATTGACTATCAGGATACCTTTTCTCCAGTGGCTATGCTAAAATCCATCCGCACATTGCTTGCCGTTGCAGCCTATTTCGATTATGAAATATGGCAAATGGACGTGAAAACGGCATTCTTAAATGGATATCTTGAGGAAGATATCTATATGGAACAGCCGCTAGGTTTCACATCCAGTGATACTGATCACAAGGTTTGCAAGCTGCAAAGGTCCATATATGGACTTAAGCAAGCATCTCGGAGCTGGAACACTCATTTCAATGATGTGATCAAAACATTTGGTTTCATAAAAAATGAAGAGGAAACCATGTGTCTTCAAAAAGGTCAGTGGGAGCGCTGTTGTCTTCCTCGTATTGTACGTGGATGACATCCTCCTTATTGGGAATGATATTCCCATGATTGACGATAGTCAAAATATGGTTGTCCAAGGAAATTCTCCATGAAAGACCTAGGTGAAGCATCCTTTATTCTAGGAATTAAGGTCTATAGGGATAGACCGAATAGGATGCTAGGACTTTCACAGAAGATGTACATAGAGGAAGTACTAAAGAGGTTTAGTATGGAAAACTCTAAGAGGGGATTAATACCCTTCAGACATGGTATTCATCTTTCCAAGAAGATGTGCCCTAGCACACCTGAGGAAATAGAACATGCATGAGCAAGATCCCTTATGCTTCTGCAATAGGGAGCCTCATGTATGCCATGCTATGTACACGACCTGATATAGCCCATGCTGTGAGTGTCACAAGCAGATATCAGTCAAATCCAGATGAAGAACACTGGACTTCTGTGAAATGTATCCTTAAGTACTTGAAGAAGAACTAAGGATATGATGTTGGTCTTTGGTAATGGAGAACTCCAAGTCTAGGGATACACAGACTCGGATTTCATGTCCGATGTAGATGATCGAAAGTCGACATCTGGGAGTCTGTTTGTGTGCAATGATGGTGCTGTCAGCTGGAAGAGTTCCAAGCAAATCGTGATAGCAGATTCCACCATGGAAGCAGAATATATCGCTGCATCAGAGGCTGCGAAGGAAGCATTCTGGTACAAGAAGTTTGCTGCAGAAATTGGAGTAATGCCATCAGATGCCATTCCTCTATACTGCGACAACAATGGCGCCATAGCCCTTGCTAAGGAGCCGAGGTCTCACCAGAAATCCAAGCACATTGAGCGGCGATACCACCTCATCCGCGATTACCTCGAGAAGGGTTATGTCGAGGTCAAGAGAGTCAACTCCATAGATAATGTGGCAGACCCACTTACAAAGCCATTGGGCCAGCAGAAGATCGAAGCCCACCTTGAGAAGATGGGACTTAGACTTGTAGCCAATTGGCTTTAGGACAAGTGGGAGATTGTTAGATATATGTGCCCTAGAAGCCAGAATTGGCTGACACTTGTAATACACTTCTAGGGGCAAAATTATAATTTTGACTATAATCAATAAAATGGGTTATTTTCTATCACATATGTGTATTTAGTGTCTGTGATACATCCTTTGAGTTAATGGTAATGATAATTCATATTTTCAAGAGTTGAAAATTTAAGACATGAATAATCATTATTAACTCATAAAATGCTCCCGACCATAGGATCATCACGAGGATGGTGATTGATCCGGAAGGTTGGTGTACAATCGCTTCTCTTTAGTAGATGAGTCTTGAGTCTACGGTGTGGAGACACTGGAGCGAGAGTACAGGTACTCGTTAGAGAATGAGGGCACTGAGCGTGACCACCTCGAGTAGTCATTAGGAAGTCTACCTTCTCGTCAATGACTGACTCGATGCTGCAGTGGTGTGTCTGGTTCTTTGACCTGAGGTGCATCGGCAGTTCACCTTGAGGGTGTTATAGTTTGACTACACCATAACTCGATCTCCTAGCCATATGGAACCCTGAGGTGTATGTTGGCTATAGCATGTTCATTGTAGGAACTGGATTGCATCAAGATGGAATCTATCTACCTCGGTGGTAGAGGAGCAGCCCTATGATGATCATGAGAATCAAGTCCAGAAGCCCATGGCCATGGCAGAGTGAAATAATAGAAAGAGTTTCTATTTAGGTTTTCACATCGGACTTGAATCGAATGATTACATCATATGATAGAAACTAGGGTTTGACGAGTTCACCTTAACCCTAATCTGATCGGGGCTCAAGATAGAAGAACTTAATCACACAGGTAGCTGCACCAAGAGGTTCGCATTCAGCTCTGATGGGTTGCCACCATATACTGCTAGGTGTCACTGGTGGATTTTGGGAGCAATTAGAATGATTTAGATGATCGATCATTCTAGCTGTTCGAATCAGAAGTGTTTTGATCCATCGAAAGAAGTTTTAATGATGTCGATGATAGAGATCATGACATATCCCGTTACCATACAGAACTGAACCTAACTGGGTCACATAAATAAGGGTTTGAATCTGGTGATCATCAATTGAACTAATCCAGTTCAATTGATCTGAATGAGATTCAATTAGGTTCAAGAAAATCATGCTAGCACTCGATTGAACCTAACGTTCTTCTTTTACTATCATAAATAGTTGTCCTTACTGAGCCAAAGGAGTTTGTGCTCAATCAGAGGCCTTCACTTGGTCTGATTGGATCTTTGATAGAAACATGATGTTGTCGTTAAGACTTTATGTTTATCAGTTTAATCCGACTTCTTAAAATAATTAAAAATGCGTAGATAGCAGTGAGTTGGGTCGAATCCACAGGGAAGGTAGTATTTTTAGATTTGAAATCTTTGATTTTTGAAAAGAAAAAGAGAAGAGTTTTGGGATCAAAAATGAAGTTGGAAAATAAAAAATGAAAATTAAAAGGTGCAGGAATTTAAACTTGGTACTAAGATCTACTAGTTAGATCTTAGCATCTACTTACAAAGTAATAATTTAAAGTGCAAAAATTAAATTACAATAAAAATAAAAAGCAAGAAATTAAAGTATAAAAATAAAATTTTTATTAATTAAAATTTCAAAATTTAAATACTTAGAATTTAAAAAAAATAAAATAGCCTGATCTCTGATCTTAGATCGACATTGGCAGAAAGATGGTGTAGAAGCTCGGCTCTTCTTCTCGGCATCCGTTGCTTCGAAGCAGCGTTTAACCCATAGCTTGGCTTAGCCCTATTCCAAAGCTTTACCTTGATCGGAGATGTTGATTTCTGAAGGCCTAGGATCCCTTTTATAGAGCTAGGAGGGCTGGATATTTTTTTTCTAAAGGCAATGTGGGACTAATAGCCTTTGTAATCATCAAAATACAAAGAAATTCAAATAAAATTTAAATCAAAATAGCTCTGATACAACTCTGGTAAGCTTGGTAAAATTTGGCCATTCAATAGGAATCCAACGACCTAAAAATCATCAAAATTGGATGCATATCAGCCCAAATCGGGTCGGATCAATTTCTGACCATTGGATTACGCTTGATGGAGGAAATCTAGCCGCAAATTGCGCTTCGGGAGTCTTGATCATCGTTGGGAGCATTCTAAACCATTGGATCTTCATCACTTGGTTTTTTGACCATTGGATCGCACTAGATCACTGATAGAATTTGAATCAAACCCAAAAAATCACCACAACCATCCGATCTTGATCGCAATCAACCGTAGCCGTCCGATCGCACAATTACTATTCCCATGGACCGTGTGGATCGGCTGCACGGCACACTGCAGCCAATCAGCGCTCTTGTTGCTAGTTAAAAAGACCAAAATACTCTGTGAGCTGTGATAAATTTCTATGGATTCTTTAAGGGTCTAGGTCCGGCACGTGGCAATCTCTGATTCATCGGTTTCTGCTGAGCTGGTGGTCTACGCCTAGATCATGGACCGACTGATGACTTAAATGGTTGAGTCAACTTTGATGGCTTGGCTTGGCTTGGTGGCTCGGCTTACGGAGCCGGCTGAGCCATTTTTCTTTTTTTATTTAATTTTTATTTATTTTATATTTTTAAAAATTCATATCTTTTCCATTTTAGCTTCGTTTTACTCAAAATTTATTTTATTATGATCAAATAAATATGCTCTTTTATTTATAATAAAATTTTATTTTTTAATTTTTATTATTTTTTTAATTAATTTTTTAATTAATAAAAATATGAATTTTTTAAAAATTATATATAAATTGATTAATAATTTTTAAAAATTAATATAAATTAATTAATAAATTAATAATTTTATTGGTGAATTTATGATGCTTATCACACCCCCCAACTTAAGCTTTGCTCATCCTCGAGTAAAGAAAGAATTTAGTTTTTAAATACCTTTTAACTTTAGAGTTTCGAATTTTATCTAAGCAATTTTCAAAATGGCCATTGATATTCAGTAGAGCTTAAATGAGATATATCATTAGGGTATTAATACTTATCAATAAAAAAATTAAGTAAAAAATATTAAATTTTTTAGAACTTTTTCTAAATTATCCTACCTTTATCTCTGATTTGTCTAAACTTTCGTATAGACAAGTGTATTGCTACTTTCGTCCTTCATTTATTAATTTTTATTTTTATATTGTCCATTTTTTTATGTGAATATCATTGCTTACTTAGGCAATGGGATCTAGTTACTTGGTAGGAAACCAATATTTATTTATTTATTTTTTTAACGTTGTACCACTATTGAGTATCTTAACTCCTTAAGCTTTTTATTTGATCCATGTAGCGAGTCTTGGGCCAATGACTCCCAAACCAGTTGGCTTTAGGGTATTAGGTATGGAATACCCCTCGGGCTTATTAGCTCGAATCAAATAGGCTATGAGCTAAGACTAGCTTTACAATGAGCTTCTTTGCCCTTTCCACCTTTTGATGCGAAACTCAATGCTTGCTTAGGCAAAGAGGCTCGGTTACTCAGTGAGAAGTACTTAAAAATAATTTTATTAAAATAAATTTTTTATATGAAGAAACGTATAGTTACCCTACATAAGCCTATAAAAAGTAGACTTTTCTTTGATGCTAATAGAAATAATTAGAAATGCTCCAAGGAAAAACTTTTTATGTTCTAGACTTAACTCTTTATTGAATTTTTTTAATACTTGATTCCTTAATATCTCATAGATTCTCTAATCTGTGCATCAATTTTCTTTTAAAAATGCTTAGTTTAATTCGATTCTTAAGTATAATCTGGTGTCTAAATACTAAATACTAACTTTTTTGAGGATTTAAAATTTTAAAATTTTTATTTTTCTCTCCTCCCAACTTAATCGACATTATCCTCAATGGAGAAGAAAAAAAATAAAGGATGTAATAAAAAACATGGAAGAATACACCTAACTTAGTATATTTTTGGTCCAGCACATGCCTTTGAAAATTTTAGCTCTCCCTCCAAGTTATTCAAATTATCCTAAAAAAATAAACTAAAAGGATAAATTAGATAAAAACTAAATATTGGGTTGGCTCCCAATAAGTGCTAAGTTTACCATCTTTAGCTAGACACAATGCAGCTCACTATCCTGTGTCGAATATTGGATTGACAAATTCAAATGGTTTTGGATTGTCAATCTCAGAAAGTTAAATTATAATTCCATTATTGATATAACTATTATTAATTGTAGGGATATAATTTATGATCCCATTCTCAGACCCATATTTATTAAGAATTTCTCCTATTTGTTCTTCTAAAATGCTCATGAATTGAGTTTTAGGAGTTACGTTTGGTTCAATGGGTGCTGGAATGGTGACTAAAGATTGCTTTAATTTTGAAGATAAATTAATGTGATCTTGCTTAAATAACTCTATTGATATTTCATTACATGCCTCTTGATTTTTGTAAGAAGAATCAGCTTCTTGGGTTGAAGGGAAAAGACTTTTGGGTTTATAAGTCTCGGGTAGATCATCTATTCTCTTTTCCTCTTTTTCTATCTTATTTAAATTGGAACCAGCATCCGTACTAGTTCCTAGCTCGGGTTCTTCTATGTGGTTAGTCTCAGTACTAATCAGTTTCTCTAATTTTTCATTTTGGCTAGCATCAGTACTAGCCTCTCTCACCTGGTCTTGGTATGGGTCCATAAGAATCCTATAGCTTTTAAGTTCAGGAATTACTTTGGTATTCTCAAATTGGGGATTCTTAGGTGAGACATTAAATTGATAACTTGGTCCAAGTGATTGATGGACATTAGGTGGGTTGTTTGAAATTGGTAGGTTTGGTAGTTGATCTAGTTCTCTCCTCATGTTAGACTCAACTAATTATCCAATTTGAGCTTCTAGCTTAGCAATAGATTACTGTTGAGTCAGAATCAATTGTTGAAGTTGGTTAAATCTATCATCAGCTAGATTGGTCTGTTGAGGAGGTGGGTATGAAGGCTGATTATGATGTGGTGGCTGGATAAACTGACTAGACTAGCTATTATTATAGGTATAGTTTTGGTATTGGGGCCTATTTTGATAGTTTTGGATAGATAAAATTTGGGTTTGAGCCTGAGTCTGTTGGGATGTCCAAGAAAAATTATGGTGGTTGCTCCAATCTAGATTATATGAATTTAAAAATGAGTCATTAATCAATTTGGAGTATCCTTGAGTAGCTTGAACTTATTCTTAGATAAAATATGGAAACTGTATAGTCATAGGATATTCACTCACATGATGGGTTGGGCTAGCACAGATTGAATAAATCTCCTGATAATTAGAAGATGATGTAAATTATGCAGGAGATTGTTGACCTAGGATTAGGAGTTGATCTATTTTTTGAGCAAGAAGGTCAACTTTATCTAATTTTTGGACTATTAGATTCAGATTAGCCATTTGATTATTATGTTTAATATGAATCAACCATTCAATTAAGCTTAACTAAATCAGAAAAAGCGATTTCCTACCATGCATGTATTAGTGTAACCCTAATGTATGGTTCAAAAAATTTTTTAGAATTTTTTTTTAATTTTTTTTTTATTATTATTTTATTATATTAAAAATTATTTTTTTATTTATTTTATTTATTAATTTTAATTTAATTTAATTTAATTATCATTTTAAATATTTTTTTAGTTAGTTTAATTTAATTTTAATTTTTATTTTATTTTATTTTTAGAGAAGTAAGGAGAAGAAAGAAGAGTTCTAAAGAAGAGGTCCTAAGGAGTCCTAGAACTAAGAAGAAAGAGAAGAATTAGGTTAAATTAGATTTAATGTTGGTTAGCAATCAAGTTGGTCAATCAATCCTGACTAAAGATTATCGTAAATCTAGACAGCTCCTAACTGCTAAGATCACCTTCAAGCCCTTCAAGTGTAGGATTAGCCAATCAACTAGCCAGGTAAGTGTAAGGTCGGTGGGAGTCCCCCCGTTGCTTGCCTTAGACACCAATTATGCTTGGGCAGGTAAGCGAATGAAATCAATTAGAAACCACCTTCTTTTGGGCCCTAGTCATCCCTGAACCACTTTCCTAGACACCAGTCAAATTGACTAATGCTAATCTGGTTCAACTCTTAGGGTTCCTTATCCTATTGAGCTCGAGTTCCTAGGGTTGATGTCTAATTGATTTTAAAATTAAAGACTTAGGTCAATGCAAGATACTGGTTGGTTGTTTGTGGGCTAAGGAAGGATGATCAAATCCCCACCTTATCTTATTTAATTGGATTGTTTCCTTAATTTGATTTAATATGAATATGCACAAAAAAATTTTAATTAAAGGGTTCTATGCAATTTAAACTAGATGCATGCAACTAATTAAATTCTGAAAGACTTACCTTGCCTCCAGCAATCACCAAAAAAATAAAATAAAAATAAAAATAATATAATGCATGCTCTAAGCAGTTAGGGTTTCTAATCTTATCATGAGACTTTTAATTAGGTTTAAATTGATATTTTTTAAAAAATTAATTTAAAAATAAAATAAGTAAATAAATAAAATAAAAAGGAAAGAGAACTAGGGTTAGGATTGATCTTAGCAAGCAAAACTCCTGATTCTTTTTGTTCTTTAATCTTTTTTTTTGCAAAATAATAAAAAAATTAGCAAGCAATAAAAATTTTATTTATAATTTATTTACAGAAAGATCAAAGAGATCAAAAATTTAATGTTCGTGCCTTCCCCAGCGACTGCGCCAAAAATTTGATGCATTTGTCAAAATTATTTTTAATAAATCAAAGAAATCAAAATCAAAAATCAAAAATATTCTCTGACAACGATGCCAAAAAATTTGATAGAATCACGATGTTATCGTTAAGACATCGTGTTTATCAGTTTAATCCGATTTCTTAAAATAATTGAAAATGCGTAGATAGCAGTGAGTTGGGTCGAATCCATAGAGAAGGTAGTATTTTTAGATTTGAAATCTTTGATTTTTGAAAAGAAAAAGAGAAGAGTTTTGGGATCAAAAATAAAGTCGAAAAATAAAAAGTGAAAATTAAAAGGTGAAGAAATTTAAACTTGGTACTAAGATCTACTAGTTAGATCTTAGCATCTACTTGTAAAGTAATAATTTAAAGTACAAAAGTTAAATTACAATAAAAATAAAAAGCAAAAAATTAAAGTACAAAAATAAAATTTTTATTAATTAAAATTTTAAAATTTAAATACAAGAAATTCAAAACGAATAAAATAACCTGATCTCTGATCTTGGATCGACATTGGCAGAAAGATGGTGTAGAAGCCCGGCTCTTCTTCTCGGCACCCGTTGCTTCGAAGTAGCCTTTAATCCATAGCCTGGCTTAGCCCTATACCAAAGCTTCACCTTGATCGGAGATGTTGATTTCTGAAGGCCTGGGATCCCTTTTATAGAGCTAGGAGGGCTGGATATTTTTTTTCTAAAGGCAATGTGGGACTAATAGCCTTTGTAATCGTCAAAATACAAAGAAATTTGAATAAAATTTGAATCAAAATAGCTTTGATACCACTCTGGTAAGCCTAATGAAATCTGGCCATTCAATAGGAATCCAACGGTCCAAAAATCATCAAAATTGGATGCATATCAGCCTAGATCGGGTCAGATCAATTTCTGATCGTTGGATTGCCTTGATGGAGAAAATCTGGCCGCAAATCGTGCTTCAGGAGTCCTGATCACCATTGGGAGCATTTTGGACCATTGGATCTTCATCACTTGGTTTTCTAGCTGTCGGATCACGCCAGATCACTGATAGAATTTGAATCAAACCCAGAAAATCACCACCACCGTTCGATCTTGATCGGAATCAACCACAGCCGTCCGATCATGCAATTACTGTTCTCATGGACCGCATGGACCGGCTGCACCGCACACCGCAGCTAATCAGCACTCTTGTCGCTAGGTGAAAAGACCAAAATACCCTGTGTGCCACGATAAATATCTGTGGACCCTTTAAGGGTCTAGGTCCACCAGGTGGCAATCTTTGATTCATCGGTTTCTGCTGATCTGACGGTCTACGCCTGGATCGTGGACCGACTGATGGCTTAAATGGCTGAGTTGGCTTTCATGGCTTGGCTTGGCTTGGTGGCTCGGCTTACGGAGCCGGCTGAGCCATTTTCTTTTTTTTATTTAATTTTTATTTATTTTATATCTTTAAAAATTTATATCTTTTCCATTTTAGTTTCGTTTTACTCAAAATTTATTTCATTATGATTAGAAAAATGAGCTCTTTCTTTTGATAATAAAATTTTATTTTTTATTTTTTATTTTTTTAATTAATTTTTTAATTAATAAAATATAAATTTTTCAAAAATTATATATAAATTGATTAATAATTTTTAAAAATTAATATAAATTAATTAATAAATTAATACTTTTATTGATAAATTTATGATGCTTATCAAGCTTGTCTAGGTTAGAAAAGGGTTGTCTTATTTTGTAAGACAATACCTGCCATTTTTGGTCACCTACTATTTTTCATCCTTTGACTTTGATCAAAAGTTGACCTTTGATTGGTCAAATGTTGACCATTGATACTTGGACTTCTGTTCACATATCATGCACCTATTGGAGAGCTGGTGGGGGCTTGTCCCCCTGCCAGAAGCTAGCAAGGAGGAGGGCGCATGCCATCCTTGGCGTGTGCCCAAGCTGGAGGCGCCCAGGAGTCCCTATTGGACAGGGACTCCATCTCCCTTCTGGATTTTGATTAGACTTCTCCTAAGAATCAAGTTTGATTGATCTTAGGCACCATCTAAGGAGAAATCCAAGGGACTCTATTTCCACCAATCAGATTTAGATCTGATTTCACAAAGGGTTATGATTGGTTGGGAAGAAGAGGAGTTGGATGACGCTTAGTCTATAAATAAGACCTTGCGCCCAACTCAAAGAGCAATTTAAAATTCCCATGTCCCAAGGCTACCTCTCCTCTCCTCCTCCACACCAGGTCCACCTTCTCCCTCTCCTCTCCATGCCCAAAGGAGTTTGGGATCTTAGTTGGTGCAATCCAAATGAGAAAAAGGCGATAGAAAGCTAGAAGGCTGCACTACTGCAAAGGATAACTGCTGATCTTCGAAAGGTATTTTGAAGATCCTTCAGATCAGATCCAGATCTGATTTTTGGAGATGTGATAGAGAAGAAGAGGATCTCTAGATCCAATCCAAGTGGATACCGATAGAGGCCAGGCACTTACGTGGCTAGATCCAGAACCTTCCGCTGCTTACAGGATCATCAATGGGTAATAGGATTACCCTACATCAAGATAAATTTAATTTAATTTAATTTATTTAGATTTTATTTTTATTATTAGAATAATAAGGATCAGATCTAAAATATTTTAGATTTAATTAGGATCAAAGAGAAAAGATTTTAAAATATATCTCTTGATCCGATCAGATCTGAACGAACTTGGTTCGAAAAATTAGGATTTTCCTTCAGTCTAGGCATACATCTCATACATCATTGATATGAATTTAAATTTTTTAATTTTTTTATTTTATATTTGATCAAATCTGATGTGATATCTAAAATATTTAATATTAGATTTTAAATTTTAATAAAAATTAGATTTAAAATAGATCTAAAGAACTTCAAATGTAGCTCTAATACCATTTGAAGGAAAAATCCTATTTTCTGCCACAGGATCGTCCAGATCTGATTGGATCTGAAGTATTTCAATTATTTTTTTAAAAAATTTTAATTATATTTAAGATGTCTCAAATATAATCTTATAGATCTGATATTAAAACTAAAAATATAAGTAAATTAGATTTAATTTTCATGCCTTGGTTGGATAAATAGCTTTTACCCATTCGATGATCTTTTGTCACTCGGGGTTCTGGATGTAGCCACGCAATCACCTAGCCTCTACCAGAGTCTACTCAGTCAAGATCTAGACACGTTCTCCTTTTGGATCTAATCTTCAAAAATCAGATTTGGATCTGATTTGTGAAGCCTTCAAATGAATTTTGAAGGCAGCACCCTATCTCTTGATCTAGATCGCCTTATCTTGATTTTGTCTTCAGCTTTTCTCAACACTTGATGGCTGAAACCTCACCAACTCTAGTGTGGACATAGAGAAGAGAGGGAGGAGCTCTAGAGGGGGCATGGGAAAGGTTTTGGGCAGCAGCAATTGCATGGAGAAAAATCATGTATCATGTACTTGATGCATAAGTTCTTTGCCTAAAAAACTAGCACCAAATGAGAGTCCTATTTTATCAAGCAACTTGCTTGTTTGATTTAATAGGACTCTATACTCTAATCTCCATGCCAAAAATTGATTATTATCAGTGTTTTGTCACCCAAAACAATCCCAAATGTGATGGCATGAAAGGATAAGGAAGAGTCTAGGGCACCTGGGACTCTTCCGTCAAGAGTTTAAACCAATTTAAACTCTGATTTAACTTAATCTAGGAACATCCAAAAATTACCAAATTTGGCACACCCAAAGTATTGCTCGAGCCCTATCACATATCTAAAAATCAAAGGAAAAGAGTTTTTTAAAAAATTTCTAGAAGGCTCTAATCCTGTGACCCTCAATTCTCTCAATTAGATCAACCATTGACCCTAGTCCAATTGCATTTCAAAATGGATTTAATTCTATAATTAATTTGACATAGATAGGTTTCAGTCAGATGAAATAAACTAATTCACAATCCAGCGATGAGTGAAATCAAATTTAACTCAATCAAGACTAATCATAAAGATAATGGAAAGAGAATGTCAGGCTCAATTATGTGCTAGCATGATTTTCTTGAATCTGATTAGATCTAATCCAAATCAATCGAACTGGATTAGCCTAATTGATCATATCCAAATCCAAACCCGTATTTATGTGATCTAGTTAGGCTTAATTTTGTATGGTAATTAGACATGTCATGATCTCTATCATCGACATCATCGAAACATCTTTGGATGGATTAGAACTTTTCTGATTCATACAATTAGAATGATCGATCATCAAGATCATTCTAATTGCTCTCAAAATCCATTAGTGACATCTAGAAGAAAATCCTAGAAGAAGACCCTCTTCTTCTTCTCTTTTTTTCTCACCAAAGCACCTTGATTGGTGCCTTTACAATTCCCACACCTAAAGCTCTCTACACCCAACCTCTCCATGCCCAAAGACCTCTATCTTAGATCTATAATCTCAAAAAAAATTAGATTAAAAACTCTTTTATACTCAGAGATATGGAGGAGTTCTTATCTAGGTCAAATACCTACTCAAGAGACCTCCAAATTAGGCTAGACTTGGGGCACCCAACTCTTGGGCTTCCCCATCTTCATTTTGGGCATGGACCATCTGGTGTTTGGTAAATTAAATTTTTTTTATTTCTCATAAAAATTTTAGAGAAAAATTAGGAGTTTAGGCACCATACATGGATAAGAATTTTAGTTGCAATAAACTCTATCAAATAGAGTTTGAAATCAAAACAACTAATTTATTTTGACTTGGTCCTCAACCAAATACCATGTAAGAAGTATATGGAATGTGAGGATGCATGTCCTATCTCTATAAAAGAGAGATTCCATGAAAAAATTAAATAAAATTTTGTGGGGAGTACATGGAGATTGAGTGGCTTAAGGATTTGAGAGTCTTGGTCTCATTAGGACTCCTAATTTGACTTGGTCCAACTTGATCCTTGGACAAAATTAAATTAGAATTTATTTAGCCTAATTAGATTAGGTCTTATTACAACTAATAATGTTATAAAATTAGATTAAATTATATTTAATTCTAATTTAATTTCTAATCAAATAAGAGATTAGGTTCAGTCAAGTCCTAATTGAACTAGGATTAGTTCTTTCTTGCAATTGGTTCATCCAATAAACCAATTGAACTTGATTCAATCAAGCTCAAACTAAATTTAATTAAACTATATTTAATTAAACTTAATCTCAATTCTTTGACTTAATCAAATTAAGTCAATTAGTAATTAAATTGCTAATCGATCCTCCTGCAACACTTGCATTAGGTTAAACATCAATCATATTGATTGTTTAACCCTAGAATGATTCTTCATCATAGATTAACCATCCAATCAGATCGAGATCTTTTATGTGCGTAACCTCATAGGTCCAAACTTAAGTAGGTAGCACAAGAACCAATTTCTATACCAATCAAAGTGACCATCTAACAATGGTATCCGATGGTTGGATAGGTTGAATGTGTAGAACAACATCCTTGGAACCCATGTGGATATAGTTTCTATATAACTCATCCTCCTGACCAAAATGCTTATAGGACACCTCAGAGTTTAACTATCAATCTTGATTAGGTCATACACATTATATTTCAAAATACCAAATCCATCTTATGAATTATCCTGGCCAAGGATTTTGCTATATTGAAATAAAGTGATGCATTCTTCTCCAGCTCTTGGAGTGGACAATCCCATCTTGATCACTCACCGACTTTTCAAGTACTTAACTGTACCCAAAAATCTTTCATTACTGAATTAAAAATTTTGTTAGTTCAGTACCAAAGCACAGTGAGTTTTCTGCAAGCCACAATGGTGATCTCAGCTCTAAAGGACATTTATATCTATATTCCATCAGAGTAATTCTCGATAATAGAATATTCTAAAATTGATCACATCTAGTGATGATGTACCCATATATCTTACTTGTATGCCGTACCAGTATCTCCACACTCTTTCATTAAGAGGATAATAAATCTATATGACATACAACGACCTATGCTCGATAAATGCTGTCGTTCTAATTAACAATGTATCATTTGGTCATAAATTATTTAAGGACTAATCGATAAATTTTTTTTTATCAAAACTAAATAGTTCTAAGAACTTCATCACAATAATAAAATTTATTAGAAGATGTAGACTTTATAACAAAAATATCAAAAATATATTTTATTTAATAATGAATTAATTATAATTACAAGACAGCACAACCATCAATAGGCTGATGATTGACTTTAGAATACATTTTTCAATAGTGAATACCTTACTAGTAAGTCTTTGACATATTTAGAAGAGAATGAAATTCTCTTCTAATGGATCCCTCCTGAGATGCCATAGCTCAACGGTGTATTTGAAAGAAGAAATCAGACCTTGTTGGAAAGGATTTGGTCCATGATGGGCTTTGCAAGTCCGCCAATCTTCTTTTGGGGATATGCACTAAAGTCAGCTTATTACTGAATAAAGTTTTGAGTAAGTCTATAAGTAATGTTAGTGTATCAACTTGCTTCGATAGTGATTGTTATGAGAGTTTGGTCAGGACATCACCATCTCAAGACCTTCTCGATACCACTTGCATTGCACTCAATCATATATGGCTACTGCAAGAGATAGAAAGAAGAATAAATTAGAAGAGATAGCACATAATCAAGTACATGGATTAGACCAAGGTCTATCTCTATGGGACATGCAAACTTTACTATGAGAGAGAAAATCAAATAAATATAAGAGAAACTTACCATTCAACCCTTATACAAGAATCTCTCAATAAAAAATCCTAAAACTTTTATAAATGCTCTCTGAAATCTCTCAAAAAGTCTCTCAATACTTTCAAGATGTCACCAGCTTTCTAGCACAATAAATGATTCATCAATTGGAGTTATATAAACTTCAAAAACCCAAAAATAGTGTTTCAATAGGAAACCCAATCTCAAATACATTCGAGATCACTTTCTGGCCATCCGATCAAGACTGGCTCACTCCTGGGCCATCGAATCATGCAAAAATAGTTCTAAATCAACATGGATCATGCCTAGACCATCGAATCATGATCGGCTCACATCTGAGCCATCTGATCATGCATCGGTCCACCGAATCCTACATGAGCCGCATGAAATGGTAGAGAAACCACCTGATTGGTCCATTGGACCATGCAAAACCATGTGGAAAATGCCTGCTAGTCCATGCCTATGTGGGTGGACTGCGTGGGGTGCCCACTAGCCTTGCGTGCACCCATGCTGAGCTGCACCCACATGATCAGCCCGCGTGCTCGCATGCCTGGGCCAGCCCAGCGCACTATGCATGGTCGAGTCGGGCCCGTGCCACCGCCAGCCTACACCAGCTCGTGGACTCCTCCGCTAGCCCATGGGCTATGCCACCTCACTCCCTTGCTCCCTCATGTGAATCTCTTAAAGAAATATCTAGGATTTGCTTGTTTGATATTTTGAAACTTTTCAAAATATGAACAGTAGAAGCATAAGATTAATCAAATTAATCTTCAAAATCTATAACTAAATCCTAGATCTAAGATCTTAAGACATGAATCATGCATGCACTAAAATTAAAAAATTAAATAATAAATAAAAATATGGATGTTGATCATATCAATATCAAATAAAAACTTGATCTAATCTAGTAAGTGAGAGAGATCATATCTCTTTTACCTTTTGCAAGTCGAGATCTCTATTTGCTGATCTGAAGCTGAAGTTGTTGTTTTGAGCCACACATGCATCCAGCCTCCACAAGAAGTCCACATGAAGTCTCGATCTTGATCTAAAGTTCGATCTCTAGAAATCAGCATAGTATATTAGTACTATACTAATCCTTCTTTGACGGTTGATTAGGAACCTCCTTTAAGATGCTTGGACCTTCCAAGGACTAAAAGAAAATAGGGAGGATCTGAGAGAGGTCTTGTTCCCACCTTTTTCTCTTAAAAAGTAGTGGAGAAAGATCTAATAACAAAACCCGAGAGAAGACCATTCTTCTCTCTTTCTTTCCTCTCATCTGTATACTTGAACATTTGTCCTTACAGTAGCCGACGCCCAAGACCCGCTTATACCCAAGACTCCCATGCCCAAAGCCTCTCTCTTAGGTGAATTTTTTATAAAAAAATCATGCCCAAACTCCCTTTAAATAGAGAGATAGAGAGGATTTCTTGTCTAGGTCAAATACCTTAAAAGGAATGTCCAAATTGGACAAGAAATGGGGCACCCAATTCTTGGGCACCTCCTCCCAATTTTATGGTGTGGAGAACCTGGAATGGGCGCACAAACCTTCCTCTATTTGTACCAAAAAGAATTAGAAGGAAATCAGGTTGGTTGGCACCACAAGGAGAGAGAGTTTTGGTTTCTTCAAATTTTATTAAATAGAGTTTGAAATCAAAACTACTTACTAGTTTTGACTTGGTCCTCAACCAAATACCATCTAAGAAACATGGGGGGCACAAGAGGTGGCATGGGATCTCTCTGGGCATGAGAGATCTCATGCAAATTCCAAGGGTGGGGCATGGGAAGGCTAGGTGGCGCAAGGAGAGAGAGTCCCACTCACATAGGGACTCCATGTTTTGACTTTGTCTAACTAATTTTTGAACCCAATCAAATTAAAACTTGTGCAACCCAATTAAGAATGATCTTAGTCTAACTAAGAGCCTAATTAAATTAAATTAAATTAAATTTAAATCTAGTTTAAATTTTAATCAAATTAGAAATTAGGTGCACTTAAGTCCTAATTAAACAGGGACTTATTTTTTCTTGCAATTAGCTTATCCCGTAAACCAAGTAGACTCGATCTAATCGAGCCCAAATCAAATCTAGTTGAATCTTATTCAGTTAGACTCAATCTCAATCCTTAAGCTCAATTAGATTGAGCTAATTAGCAATTCGATTGCTAATTAATCATCCTACAATGCTTGCACTAGATCAAACATCAATCGTATTGATTGTTTGACCCTAGAACGATTCTTAATTATTGATCAACCATCTGATCAGATCGAGACCTCTAATATGTGTGACTTTATAGGATCGATTCTAAGTCTATAGCATAGAAATAAATTTCTATACCAATCAAAATGATCATCTAATAATGATATCCGACGGTCGGATAGGTCGAATGTATAAAGCAACACTCTTAGAACCCATGTGGATATGGTTTCCATATAATTCATCTCCTAACCATGAATGCTCATGGATGACTTAGGATTTAATTGTCAACCCCAAATAGGTCATCCACATTATATTTCAAAATATCAAATCCATCACATGGATTATCCTAGCCAAGATTTTGCTAAATTAAAATACAGCGATGCATTTTCTCCAAACTCTTGGAGTGGTCAATCCCATCTTGATCACTCACCGACTTCATAAGTATTTGACTTTACCCAAAAATCTTCTATCATTGAATAAGAAATTCAAATAGTCTAATGAGATCATGATGTTGTCATTAGAAAATTGTGTTTATCAGTTTCATTTTGACTTTTTAAAATAATTAAAAATACGTAGATAGTAGTGAGTCGGGTCAAATCCATAGGAAAGATAGTGTTTTAGTTTTAAAATTTTTGATTTGATAAAAAAAAAAGAAAAGAGTTTGAAAATAAAATTAAAATCAAAAAATAAAAATAATAAATAAAAGATAGAAATTAAATGGTATAAAAAAATAAATTTGGTGCATGGATCTACTATTTAGATCTTAGCATCTACTTGTAATTAAAATAAAGAGCAAAAAATAAATTTAGAATTAAAAATAAAAAAAATAAATTTAAAATGCATAAAAAAAATTGCATTAATTTAAAATTTAAAAATTAAATACATAAAATTAAGAAAACAAGAAAAGAAAATAAAAGTAGAAATAGCTGATCTCGATCTCGAATCGGTGTTGGCATTGAGATTGTGTAGAAGACCGGCTCTTCCTCTCGGTACCATCCATCTCGAAGCAACCGTGAATCTAAAGCTAGCTCTATCCTATACCATCACCTTTCTTTGACCAAGGACATTGAGCTTTGGAGGCCTAGGTGTCTTTTTATAAGTGTTGGAGAGGAGGGATAATTGCTATCACCCGATATAGGACCAAAATAGTGTGTAAAACCATGTATAAAAAGGAATCTAGGTAAAAATCAAGTTAAAACACTGACTAGATCACATTCTATGAGGTTCTAGGTCCTCTAGCCATTCAATAGAGATCCAATGCTTTAAAAATCATCAAAAACTAGTGTAAATCAGACTAGATCGAGTTAGAATAAGTTCTACCCATCAGATCTTGCTGATGGAAGCTTCTCGACCATTAGATCACATAAAAAATCTCTTATAGAATCCTTCTTCAAATTAGAAATGATACTAGCCATCCGATCGAGCTCAGGGAGAGTTCTCTGCCATTAGATGATGATCAAGAGGTCTCCAGACTATTGGATTGTGCCTAGAGAAGAGCTAAATTCCTTCATGGAAGCAAAAACCATCCTCTACCATTGGATTATAATCGAGAATGAGCTGGACCATTAGATCGTACATTACTGTGCAAATGGACTGTGGTGAACTAGGTGTTTTGTGGACTACAACCAATCGACGCATGGTAGGCTAGTAAAATTACCAAAATACCCTTGCTAAGCGGTCCACGATGAGCCGCATGGTTTTCTGGCATCAACGGCTCACGAGAGTAGGTCAGCACTGGTCGGCTTGTTGGCGCACAACTGGCTCGCTCTGGCTTGGCACGCTGGCTGAGCTGATCACACCGGCTTAGCTTGGTGAGTCGGTTGAGCTGATTTTTATTATTATTATTATTTTCTTTAAAAATTTATAGTGAATCAATTTTAAGTTAGATTTGCTCCAAATTTATTTTATTTTAACCAAAAAAATAAGCTCTTTACATTTATGATGATATTTCTTAAAAATAATAAGTAAAAATACTAATTCTTAAAAAATAAAGATAAATTAATTTATAAATTAATATTTTTATTGATATTTTTATGGTACTTATCATAGTCCGACACCAAAGCATAGTAAGTTGCTTGCAGATTATCATGGTGACCTCAGGTCAAGGGACACTTATATGATATCCTATCAGAGCAATTCTTGATAGCAGAATCCTCCGAAGTTGATCACGTTCAGTGATAATGTATCATTATATCACACATATATGCCATACTAGTATCTTCACACTAAAGGGAAATCCTGATTTCCCGGTCCAGGTTCGTCCAGATCTGATTAGATCAAGAGATATATTTCAAAAATTTTCTCTTGATCTCAATTAGATCTTGATATATTTTAGATCTGATTCTTATTATTTTAATAAATAAAAAAAAATAAGATAAATTAAATCAAATTTAATTTACCTGATTTGGGTAATCCTATTACCCTGTAGATGATCCTGATTGCAGCGGAAGGTTCTGGATCTAGCCACGCAAGCGCCTGGCCTCTACCGGTATCCACTCGGGTTGGATCTGGAGATCCTCTTCTTCTCTATCACACCTCCAAAAATTAGATCTGGATCTGATCTGGAGGATCTTCAAAACTCTTTTGAAGATCTGCAGTCGTCCTTTTGCAGCAGCGCAGCCTTCTTGCTTTTGATCGCCTTTCCTTGATCTGAATCGCACCAACCTAAGTCCAAAACTCCTTTTGGACGTGGAGAGCAAGGGGAGAAGAGACTATGGCATGGAGAAGGAGGGGAGAGGCAGCCTTGGGGCGTGGGGTTTCTCAATTGAATTGCATTCACTTAGAATTAGGGTTGGGCGCAGGGTCTTATTTATAGACCTCTTGTGATCCAACTCCTCTTCCTCTCCAACCAATCACAACCCTTTGTGAAATCAGATCTAAATCTGATTGGTTGGGAATAGAGACCCCTGGATTCCTCCTTAGAGGGTGCCTAAGACCAGTCAAAGTTGGATTCTTAGTAAGAACTCTAATTGGAATCCAAAAGGGAGGTGGAGTCCTTGTCCAACAAGGACTCCTAGGCGCCTCCTAACTTGGGCTCACGCCACCCTTGGCGTGCGCCCTTCTCCTTGCCAGGTTCTGGCAGGGGGACAGGCCCCCACCAGCTCTCCAATAGGTGCATGACATGTGGTCAAAAGTCAAAGGGTCAATGGTCAACATTTGACCAGTCAAAGGTAGACTTTTGACCAAAGTCAAAGAACAAGAAATGGCAGGTGACCAAAAATGGCAGGTAATGTCTTACAAAATAAGACAACCTTTTCTGACTTGGACAACCTCCAGTCAGACCATATGAAGGCCTCTGATTGAGCACAAACTCCTTTGGCTCAGACAGGACAACTTATTTATGATAGCAAAAGAAGAACGTTAGGTTCAATCGAGTGCTAGCACGATTTTCCTTGAACCTAATTGAATCTCATTCAGATCAATTGAACTAGATCAGTTCAATTGATGATCACCAGATTCAAACCCTTGTTTGTGTGACCCAGTTAGGTTCAGTTCTGTATGGTAATGGGATATGTCATGATCTCTATCATCGACATCATCGAAACTCCTTTCGATGGATCAGAACTCTTCTGATTCGAACAGCTAGAATGATCGATCATCTAAATCATTCTAATTGCTCCCAAAATCCACCAGTGACACCTAGCAGTATATGGTGGCAACCCATCAGAGCTGAATGCGAACCTCTTGGTGCAGCTACCTGTGTGATTAAGTTCTTCTATCTTGAGCCCCGATCAGATTAGGGTTAAGGTGAACTCGTCAAACCCTAGTCTCTGTCATATGATGTAATCATTCGATTCGAGTCCAATGTGAAAATCTAAATAGAAACTCTTTCTATTATTTCACTCTACCATGGCCATGGATTTCTGGACTTGATTCTCATGATCATCATAGGGCTGCTCCTCTACCACCGAGGTAGATAGATTCCATCTTGATGCAATCCAGTTCCTACAATGAACATGCTATAGCCAACATACACCTCAGGGTTCCATATGGCTAGGAGACCGAGTAATGGTGTAGTCAAACTATAACACCCTCAAGGTGAACTGCCGATGCATCTCAGGTCAAAGAACCAGACACACTACTGCAGCATCGAGTCAGTCATTGACGAGAAGGTAGACTTCCCTAATGACTACTCGAGGTGGTCACGCTCAGTGCCCTCGTTCTCTAACGAGTACCTGTACTCTCGCTCCGGTGTCTCCACACCGTAGACTCAAGACTCATCTACTAAAGAGAAGCGATTGTACACCAACCTTCCGGATCAATCACCATCCTCGTGATGATCCTATGGTCGGGAGCATGTTTATGAGTTAATAATGATTATTCATGTCTTAAATTTTCAACTCTTGAAAATATGAATTATCATTACCATTAACTCAAAGGATGTATCACAGACACTAAATACACATATGTGATAGAAAATAACCCATTTTATTAATTATAGTCAAAATTATAATTTTGCCCCTAGAAGTGTATTACAAGTGTCAGCCAATTCTGGCTTCTAGGGCACATATATCTAACAATCTCCCACTTGTCCTAAAGCCAATTGGCTACAAGTCTAAGTCCCATCTTCTCAAGGTGGGCTTCGATCTTCTGCTGGCCCAACGGCTTTGTAAGTGGGTCTGCCACATTATCTGCGGAGTTGACTCTCTTGACCTCAACGTAACCTTTCTCAAGGTAATCGCGGATGAGGGTGGTATCACCATTTGCTTGGAACTCTTCCAGCACAAACAGTCTGCCAGATGTCGACTTTCGATCATCTATATCAGGACATGAAGTCCGAGTCTGTGTATCCCTTGAACTTGGAGTTCTCCGTTACCAAAGACCAACATCATATCCTTAGTTCTTCTCAAGTACTTAAGGATACATTTCACAGAAGTCCAGTGTTCTTCACCTGGATTTGACTGATATCTGCTTGTGACACTCACAGCATGGGCTATATCAGGTCGTGTACATAGCATGGCATACATGAGGCTCCCTATTGCAGAAGCATAAGGGATCTTGCTCATGCGTTCTATTTCCTCAGGTGTGCTGGGGCACATCTTCTTGGAAAGATGAATACCATGTCTGAAGGGTATTAATCCCCTCTTAGAGTTTTCCATACTAAACCTCTTTAGTACTTCCTCTATGTACATCTTCTGTGAAAGTCCTAGCATCCTATTCGGTCTATCCCTATAGACCTTAATTCCTAGAATAAAGGATGCTTCACCTAGGTCTTTCATGGAGAATTCCTTGGACAACCACATCTTGACTGATGTCAACATGGGAATATCATTCCCAATAAGGAGGATGTCATCCACGTACAATACGAGGAAGACAACAGCGCTCCCACTGACCCTTTTGAAAACACATGGTTCCTCTTCATTTTTGATGAAACCAAACTTTTTGATCACATCATTGAAATGAGTGTTCCAGCTCCGAGATGCTTGCTTAAGTCCATATATGGACCTTTGCAGCTTGCAAACCTTGTGATCAGTATCACTGGATGTGAAACCTAGCGGCTGTTCCATATAGATATCTTCCTCAAGATATCCATTTAGGAATGCCATTTTCACGTCCATTTGCCATATTTCATAATCGAAATAGGCTGCAACAGCAAGCAATGTGCGGATGGATTTTAGCATAGCTACCAGGGAGAAAGGTATCCTGATAGTCAATGCCTTCGTGTTGACTATAACCTTTTGCCACCAGTCTAGCCTTGAATGTCTCCACATTCCCATCTGCACCAATCTTTCTCTTGAAGATCCATTTACACCCAATAGGTACTATACCTTCTGGTGGATCTACCAAGGTCCAGACTTGGTTTGAGTGCATCGAGTCGAATCTTCTGACTTCATTGCCTCAAGCCATTTCTCGGAGTCGATATCTGATATCGCCTCGTTGTAGGTTTTGGGATCATCACCATGAGCACCATTACCTACGAGGAACATTTTCTCTACATCCTCTGAAATAATACCTAAGTATCTTTCAGGGGGATGGGAAACTCTTTCCGATCTACGAGGTGGAGGAGGTAGTGTTCTTATTGGCTCAACCTGATTTGGTTCCACTTGGTCCTTAGCTCGTTCCACTTGTGAGACTTTCTCATCAAGCTTAATCTGCTTTCCAATGCCACTATCTTGAATAAACTATTTTTCAAGAAATATGGCATGTCGACTCACAATCACATTGTGGTCTTCTGGAATGTAGAAATAGTATCCTAATGACTCTTTAGGATATCCTATGAATCGAGCTCTAAAGGACCTAAACTCTAACTTGTCCGCTTGTTGTCTTTTGACATGAGCCGGACAACCCCAAATTCTGAGATGACTCAGACTTGGTTTCTTACCGTGCCATATCTCATACGGTGTGGTAGGAACGGTTTTAGAGGGAACCCTATTCAGTAGAATAGATTGAAGTTAATAATGAATGTCCCCAAAGAAAATCAGGGAGGTCTGTGAAGCTCATCATGGATCGAACCATATCCAATAGAGTCCGATTTCTCCATTCTGAAACCCCGTTGAGTTGAGGTGTTCCTGGTGGAGTCCATTGAGAGACTATGCCATTTTTCCTTAAGATAGTCTAGGAATTCCCGGCTAAGGTATTCACCTCCTCGATCTGATCGAAGAACCTTAATGGGTTTTCCAGTTTGTTTTTCTACTTCATGTCTGAATTCTTTGAACTTTTCAAAAGCTTCAGACTTGTGTCTCATAAGATACACATACCCATACCTAGACAGATCATCGGTAAAGGTAATGAAGTAGACAAAATTGCCTCTAGCCGGCACATCGAAATGGGCCGCACACATCAGTATGTACTAGGGCAAGGAGATCTGTGGCCCTCTCCCCATGTCCAACAAAAGGGAGTTTAGTCATTTTGCCTTGAAGACAAGATTCACAAGTTGGATATGACTCAAAAGTCAATGGACTCAATAGCCCATTTTTCTCCAATTTGTTAATCCTATCTTCTGCTATATGACCTAATCTCAGGTGCCATAGATATCTGTCGTTTGGACTATCCCTAGGTCGTTTGGCATTCACGTTTTGCTCGATAGTTAAAACAGGTACATCAATATGCAACTGATAAAGACCATTAACAAGGAAACCATTTGCAATTTTATTTCTTTCATAAAGAATGTTACAATGGTCCTTAAAGAAGGTGATCACATAACCTTCTTGTGCTAAGCATGAAACAGAAATCAAATTCCTGCTAGCTGCAGGCACATAATAACAGTCTTTTAAAACTAAGTCTAAACCAGATGGTAATCGCAAGAGGGTATGTTCCCACGGCTACTGCAGCAACTCTTGCTCCATTACCGACGCGTAGGATCATGTCTCCATCCCTCAGCCTCCTGCTATCCTCAAGACCCTGCATAGAAGTGCACAGATGAGCACTAGAACCAGAGTCAAGCACCCAACTGGATGCAGAAGAAACCGTAAGGTTAGACTCAATAACGAGCATACCTCCAGAAGGACCTTCCTTCTTGTTCTTCAGGGTGGCCAGGTAAGTAGGGCAGTTCCGCTTCCAATGGCCGTCGCTGTTGCAATGGAAACACTTTCCTTTGCCATCGACCTTCTTCTTCGGTTCTGCCTTCTTCTTCTTTGATCCTTCTACCTTTTGCTTTTTCACAGACTTCTTTTTCTTTCCATAAGACTTTCTTTTGGAAGAAGTCCGTTCCATAGCAAGAACTGAGCCTTTAGAACCTTTCATAGAAAGCTCAGCGGTAACCAGCATATTCATCAACTCGGCCAAGGAATTTTGAAGTTTATGCATGTGGTAATTCATGATGAATTGCCCATATGCATCAGTCAAGGATTGCAGAATAATATCATTCTGCAGATCCAAGTCCAACTTCACACCGAGCTTCTCAAGCTCTTCCATGTCCTTGATCATTGTCAGACAGTGATCTTGGACTGACTGCCCATCACGCATCTTAGCCTTAAAAAGTCATTTTGTGACTTGATATTTGGCTGCGCGACTCTGTTCACCAAACATCTCCTGCAGGTGAGCCAACATTTGGCGAGCAGTCCCGATATCTTCATGTTGGCGCTGGAGCTCATCAGACATCGAGCCCAACATGTAATATCTGGCCTTATTATCTTCGTCAATCCATTTTTCCAGAGACGCTCTCTGTTCAACAGATGGACGGGCTGGTAAGGTGGGAGGGTCCTGGTCCAAAACATGGGTTAACTTCTCGAAACCCAAAACAATTTTGTAGTTCCTGAGCCAATCTTTATAATTGGGTCCAGTCAGTCTATGTGTGTCCAGGATACGTGCCAATGGGTTGGACGCAGACATTTTCTTGTAGAGAGTCAAAGATTCTAGTTAGATACTGTAATTTTGACTTGACCAATTTATTTAGGGATTTTATTTTTAAATAAATTAGCTCCCACTATTTTCTCGGATCCCTACACTCCCTCTGTAGAGATGCGAAAAATCTCCGCGATTGAATGATTTCTAGTGGGTGGTGCGGTCTCACCAACTGACTCATCACCTCACCTAACAGTTATTGGTGATGGGTTAGCCAATGAGTGAACAACTCTTGTTCAATGATTCTCTAATCATGGTGCACCCAAACTTGGTCTCTAATTCATGAATCTCACCGTATCCGAAATATTGATCCACTCCTTAGTTAAGTCAGACCCACCATTTGCATAGACTGAGGTTCCTAATTGGGTCTCTCACCGTATCCGAAATATTGAGCCCAACTCATCCTCCAGCCCATAGCATCCAATGCCTAATAGACATGGTTGCGTCTTCCCGGTGCAACTGAGCCACTGTATCCAGCCGAGAACAATCAACCCCGGGAAGGGCCCGCACATCTACAATGGTGGAAGACCTCAGACTTAATCTTTTCTTAGGGAGAATTGATTCAGGTCTCATTAAACTAGACTTGGCTTAGTCATAACAATTATGACTAACCTAGTGGCATGGGTTAGCTCGGATTATTGACCACCTCAGATCAGAACTGTGTCAACAGATATGGCCAGGTAAGTGAGACCGGTGGAAGGAATATGCCATTAACTCGCACAAGAACGCATTCAGGTCGAGTAGCTTCCAATTAAAAACCAGTCGGTCGTCTGTGCCAAACTTACCTTAGACACCAAATTGTTGAGTCAGAACCAATTGGGTTAGCCTACAATCCAGACTCTAACCTCTGAGCCTAATTAGGTCTTGCTTGATCGTGACTCGATCTTGACCCAGACTTAATCCTATTAGGCTGGTCAATTTAAGCATTGTTGATCCCATCTAACCAACTCTTGATTCGGTTTGATCAACCGCTTAGACCTAATTGAGCTACCCAAGCCCGAACCCAGTATTATGAATATGTCTTAGATCTGAAATTCTCAATTTTAGATCCTAATTGAATATTCCATAAACTTAATTCTTAATTAAGTTGGGGTTCATAAACAAAATATGCACAATAAATCCTAGGGTTTCAGGATCTAGGGTTTTGCAGAAAGTAAGTTTTGGGTTTCTGATTAAGGACGAACACGCAGCACCCCTACACGTCATAAGAACACCCCATCGAATGGAAAGAGAGGGCCTTTAAACCCTTCTTCATTCTTATGACCGGACGGCCAAGAGGAACGCCTTAATCAGGAACATTCAATACTACAAAACAATATCAGATCTATATCATATATCTCATATATAAAGTAGATCTAATCATGGCATATTTTGCATACATCTCATGTATCATAATCATGCATGTTTTCAGATCTAAATTATCTCATAATAATCTGAAAAAATTAGATTTAAATTGATCTAATCAAAATAAATTCTAATCTAGACAATTATGTAGAACTATTCTACAACTAGTCTAGTCATGCATCTATCATATCTCATATGATATTTAAAATTAAATAATTTTTATTTGCTATTTATCAGATGTTATTATAACACTTATAATATCAAAAAATAGTAAATAAGAAGATCTAAAATATGATTTAATCAGATTAAATCAAAAAACATGCAAAACTATTCTATAGAACTATTCTATTCTAGAACTAGTCATGCATATCTTCATGTTCTTAGATCCAAATCATTTAATTTTAATTTTTCTGATTTTAGATCTGATCACATCTCATGTGACATCTAAAATCACTTTATTTTCTAATTAAAATAAAATTAAAATCAGATCTAAACAGTTTTAGAACCATGGCTCTGATACCAGTTGAAGGGAAATCCTGATTTTCCGATCCAGGTTCGTCCAGATCTGATTAGATCAAGAGATATATTTCAAAAATTTTTCTCTTGATCTCAATCAGATCTTGATATATTTTAGATCTAATTCTTATTATTTTAATAAATAAAATAAAATAAGATAAATTAAATCAAATTTAATTTACCTGATTTGGGTAATCCTATTACCCTGTAGATGATCCTGATTGCAGCGGAAGGTTCTGGATCTAGCCACGCAAGCGCCTGGCCTCTACCGGTATCCACTCGGGTTGGATCTGGAGATCCTCTTCTTCTCTATCACACCTCCAAAAATCAGATCTGGATCTGATCTGGAGGATCTTCAAAACTCTTTTGAAGATCTACAGTCGTCCTTTTGCAGCAGCGCAGCCTTCTTGCTTTTGATCGCCTTTCCTTGATCTGAATCGCACCAACCTAAGTCCAAAACTCTTTTGGACGTGGAGAGCAAGGGGAGAAGAGACTATGGCATGGAGAAGGAGGGGAGAGGCAGCCTTGGGGTGTGGGGTTTCTCAATTGAATTGCATTCACTTAGAATTAGGGTTGGGCGCAGGGTCTTATTTATAGATCTCTTGTGATCCAACTCCTCTTCCTCTCAACCAATCACAACCCTTTGTGAAATCAGATCTAAATCTGATTGGTTGGAATAGAGACCCCTGGATTCCTCCTTAGAGGGTGCCTAAGACCAGTCAAATTGGATTCTTAGTAGAACTCTGATTGGAATCCAAAAGGGAGGTGGAGTCCTTGTCCAACAAGGACTCCTAGGCGCCTCCTACTTGGGCTCACGCCACCCTTGGCGTGCGCCCTTCTCCTTGCCAGGTTCTGGCAGGGGGACAGGCCCCCACCAGCTCTCCAATAGGTGCATGACATGTGGTCAAAAGTCAAAGGGTCAATGGTCAACATTTGACCAGTCAAAGGTAGACTTTTGACCAAAGTCAAAGAACAAGAAATGGCAGGTGACCAAAAATGGCAGGTAATGTCTTACAAATAAGACAACCTATTCTGACTTGGACAACCTCCAGTCAGACCATATGAAGGCCTCTGATTGAGCACAAACTCCTTTGGCTCAGACAGGACAACTTATTTATGATAGCAAAAGAAGAACATTAGGTTCAATCGAGTGCTAGCACGATTTCCTTGAACCTAATTGAATCTCATTCAGATCAATTGAACTAGATCAGTTCAATTGATGATCACCAGATTCAAACCCTTGTTTGTGTGACCCAGTTAGGTTCAGTTCTGTATGGTAATGGGATATGTCATGATCTCTATCATAGACATCATCGAAACTCCTTTCGATGGATCAGAACTCTTCTGATTCGAACAGCTAGAATGATCGATCATCTAAATCATTCTAATTGCTCCCAAAATCCACCAGTGACACCTAGCAGTATATGGTGGCAACCCATCAGAGCTGAATGCGAACCTCTTGGTGCAGCTACCTGTGTGATTAAGTTCTTCTATCTTGAGCCCCGATCAGATTAGGGTTAAGGTGAACTCGTCAAACCCTAGTCTCTGTCATATGATGTAATCATTCGATTCGAGTCCAATGTGAAAATCTAAATAGAAACTCTTTCTATTATTTCACTCTACCATGGCCATGGATTTTTGGACTTGATTCTCATGATCATCATAGGGCTACTCCTCTACCACCGAGGTAGATAGATTCCATCTTGATGCAATCCAGTTCCTACAATGAACATGCTATAGCCAACATACACCTCAGGGTTCCATATGGCTAGGAGACCGAGTAATGGTGTAGTCAAACTATAACACCCTCAAGGTGAACTGCCGATGCATCTCAGGTCAAAGAACCAGACACACTACTGCAGCATCGAGTCAGTCATTGACGAGAAGGTAGACTTCCTAATGACTACTCGAGGTGGTCACGCTCAGTGCCCTCGTTCTCTAACGAGTACCTGTACTCTCGCTCCGGTGTCTCCACACCGTAGACTCAAGACTCATCTACTAAAGAGAAGCGATCGTACACCAACCTTCCGGATCAATCACCATCCTCGTGATGATCCTATGGTCGGGAGCTGTTTATGAGTTAATAATGATTATTCATGTCTTAAATTTTCAACTCTTGAAAATATGAATTATCATTATCATTAACTCAAAGGATGTATCACAGACACTAAATACACAGGTGTGATAGAAAATAACCCATTTCATTAATTATAGTCAAAATTATAATTTTGCCCCTAGAAGTGTATTACAAGTGTCAGTCAATTCTAACTTCTAGGGCACATATATCTAACACACACTCCTTGGTTAAGAGGACAATAAATCCATATGGTACATAATGACCTTCACTGGATAAATATTATCATCCTAGTTAACAACGTATCATTTGATCATGAACAATTTAAGGACTAATCGATAATTTCTCTCTTTATCAAATCTAAATAGTTCTAAGGACTTCATCACAACATAGGAGTTCATTAGAAGATAAAAAAATACTAAAATAAACTTTTATTTATTAATAAATTATTTATATTTAAAATATTAGCATAAGCATTAACAAACTGATGATTAGTTTTAGAACATATTTTTCAACAACTTTCACTTATCCTAAAACCACTCAATACAGTATTTAATACCTATCTTCAACTTATGGTTATAGAACTCCTTTACCGTCAGGGCTTTAGTGAAGGGGTCAGCTAGGTTCTTCTTTCTATCAATTTTCTGAAGGTCGATGTCACCTCAATCCATGATCTCTTAGATAAGGTGGTAGCGATGTAGTATGTGCTTGATCTACTAGTATGCCTTTGATTCATTCACATGAGTAATGGCTCCAATGCCATCGCAGTAGAGCAGGACCAGACCATCAAGAGAGGGTGCCACTTTGAGCTTGGTGATGAATTTTCTCAGTCACACAGCTTTCTCATAGCATTGCATGCTGCGACGTACTCTACCTCACATACTGAGTCTGTTATAGTATGCTGTTTAGAACTCTTCTAGGGCTCCACCATTCAGCATAAATACATAATTCGATATATTTCTACTATCATCATGGTTAGATTGAAAATTAAAGTTTGTAAATTTCATAAGTTTCAAATCTGACTCATCATAAATTAGTCACTGATCCTTAGTATTTCTTAAATACTTATGGATGGTTTTTACAATCTTCCAGTGGTTCTCTCCTGAATCAAATTGGTATCTACTCGCTAGTCCTAGTGAGTATGCCACATCTAGTCTCGTGCATGTCATGGTGTACATGATAGATCCCACAGTCGAAGGATATAAGATTCTACTCATATGCTCTTTCTCACTTCAAGAGTTGTTAGACAATCCATCTTAAAAGGAAAATTTTCATGGCCTATTGGAAGATAGCCCTTCTTAAAATTCTTCATGCTAAGTCACTTCAGCACAGTTTCAATATACATGGACTGGGATAATTCAAGCATCCTCTTAGATCTATCTCCATAGATCTTCATTCTTAAGATGTAGGATGCTTTTTTCAAGTCCTTCGTGGATAACTGAGATGATGGCCATACTTCTATTCTTTATAATATGGAGACATCAATTCTGATTAAGAGAATGTCATCCATGTACAAGACAATAAATACCACCATCAGACTATTTGCCCATTTATATATAGAGGAGTCTTCCTCGTTCTTAACCAAGCCATATATTTTGATCACCTTATCAAAATCTATGTTCCAGCTCCGAGATGCCTGCTTCAATCCATAAATGAATCTCTGAAGCTTGCACATCTTGGATTTATTTATGAATGTGAACCCTTCATATTATATTATATATACCTCTTTAGTCGGCTCTCTATTTCAAAAAGCTATCTTCATATTCATCTGTCAGATCTCATAGTCCAGATGGAAAGCCATCGCAAGCATAATTCTAATGGATTTGAGCATTGCCACATGAGAGAACATCTCATCATAGTCAATACCATAATATTAACGATACCTCTTGGTAACCAGATGGGCTTTAAAAGTCTCCATCTTCCCATCTACACTCCTTTTCTTTTTGAAGACACACTTACACCCAATGAGTTTAACACCTTCAGGTGGGTCAACTAATGTCCACATATCATTGACCTTTATGGACTCCATATCAGATGTTATGGCCTCAAGCTATTTCTCAGTATCAGATCTTTGCATTGCAACCATGTAGGAATCACCATCCTTTACGAAGAAACCATAGTATCTGTTTGGCTGATGCAGTACTCTACTGAATTACCTTAATGGTGCAGGTACTCTGAGCTTTAGATTTCATCTAATCAAATCAATTCTGATTTAGCTATTGGTGTTGGTTTTTCTACCCGTTGAACTTTCTCAAGTACAACCTTAGAGGCAACAATTCCTTCACCAAGAAACTTCTTTTCTAAAAAGATTGCCCAATAGTCTAGCCCAGTGCACTACACACTATCAAGTCGGGCTCGCACTGCGGCCGACCTGCACCAGCCTGTGGGCTCCTCCGATAGCTCGTGGGCCATGCCACCTCGCTTCAGTGCTCCCTCATGTGTATCTCCTCTATCGAAACTCTGATTAGGCTGTTCTTGGTCTCAATGGATTCTGTTCATCATCCTGGACGTCATTCTAGATTTATTATGGATCGAATCTTAAGGTATTTTTTTTCAATAATCTCCATCTCGACTTAATGTTCAGCCTCCACATGTCTCTGAGAGCCTATGTGTTAAGAAATGTATCCTAAAGCCAATCATCTAAGTTGTAGATGATTGAAATTAGTATATGAATTATCAAATAATAATAGTTATTTGGCTTATTCATCATAAAAGGACTATCTTTCTTAAATGAACTTCAATGTTATGATGAAGTCCTTAGAACCATAATTAATCGATAAAGAAGGATTTATCAGATGGTTCTTAAATTTGTTCATGACCAAATGATAAGTTATTAAATAGGATGATAACTTATCGAGTATAGATTATTGTATGTCATATGCATTGATTATCCTCATAATCAAGTGGTGTAGAAATACTGGTATGGCATGCAGATAAGATGTAGGAGTACGTATGCAGTGAACGTGACTAATGTAGTACTCTACTACCAAGAGTAGCTAGCTAAGGCTTACAGGTATAGGTGTCCCTCCAACCTGAGATCACCATGGTGACTTGCAAGCAACTCATTATACTATGGTGTAGGACTATTTATATTTTTAATATAGTGATGAAAGTTTTTAGGGTGCAGTCAAGTACTTGTAGAGTTGGTGTATGAGTCAAGATGAGATTGACCACTCCTATTTAACTTCAAGAGTGAATGTCTTGCTATATTTCAATTTAGTAAAACCTAAACCTAGGTAATCCTTGTGAGGAGTCATGGAATTTGCAAATTTTGAAACATAATGTGGATGACTTGTATGGGTAATCCTTGTGAGGAGTCATCCCGAACATTAAGGGTCAAAGAGATGAATTATACGGTAACCATAGGCTAGGATTCTAAAAATGTTGCTTTGCATTCATTCAATTTATTTGGACATCAGGTACAGAAATTAGTTTCTATACTACCGACTTAGGTTCGAACCTATGGGATTACACATAAGAGGTTGTTATCTGATCGAATGATTGATCGAAAATTAAGAATCATTCAGTAATCAAATCATCAATATGATTGATGATCGATTAAGTGCAAGTATTTCAAGACAATCGATTAGCAATTGGATTGCTAATTGACTCAATTTGATTGAGCAATTGGGCTGAGATCGAATCTAATTGAATTAAATTGAATTAAAATTAGTTTGGACTTGATTGGATCAAGTTCAATTGATTTATGTGATAAGTCAATTATAAGAAAATATAATTTTCTATTGAATCAGGACTTAAGTGCACCTAATTCCTAAATAACTTAAGATTTAAATTAGATTTAAATATGGTTTAATCTAATTTAATTAGGCTCCTAGTTGGACTAGGATCGCTCTTTAATTAAGTTGCATTAATCCTAGTTCAATTGGGTAAAAAATAGCTTTGAACTAGTCAAATTAGAGAAGTCCCAATTGGATTGGGACTCTCCTTTCCCTTACGCCATGCTCTCTATGCGCCACACCCATTCTGATTTTTCTATGTGAGTTATTCCATGCATAAGGAAGGTCCCATGCCCCTCTTCTCTCTCATGTTTTGGAAATTAGTTTGAACAAGTCAAACTAAGAAAGATGTGATAGAGTTTTAATCTTCTAAAACTCTTATCTCTTCTTAATGAATGTTATCCCATGCCCCCTTGATTTTTGGCACCTTCTTTGCTGAATTTTTATGCACACTCTGATGGGTTAGATGCAGCATTTCTAGCTTTACTTTTGAAACTTTTTTTAAAAATTAAATATAGTAGAATTAAAAATTAATCTAATTAATTTTTAAGAGCTATAGATCAGATCTATAAATTCTATAAATTCAAGATCTAATGTGACATATATGCAATAAAATTTGAAAATAAAATAGCTACCAGCAGTAAAATAGTTTTACTACTCTACGTGTTCAGAACACATTACCTTGCAGGGGTAGTTGATCACCATAATTTGATCACCACCATGAAGATTCTCTCATCATGATGTAGCCACATAGGATGTTTGGCCTCTACAGATCATCCATATGAGGCTCTAGTCCCAATCAGCTCCTCCCAAGTACTAGCTCGATGATGGATGCTTTTGATGGCTAAATCTGATCGAATGCTTTTGATTTGCCTCCATTGATTCTTTGGATACTCTAGATTAGCAGCAGAGGTAGAGGAGGTTCTCCAAAAAATTTTGTGAAGTTTTGATGATCAGAACTCACGAAAGTGCATGCTAAACCCTAGATCAGAATTCTAGGGCAGCACTATCACCCAAATCTTGCGCCTAACTTTTTCTCTGGTTTTTCTTCTCTCAATATTTTTTTCTATATTTTTCTCATACAGGGGAGAGGCTCATGAATGGAGAGGAGGCTTCCATTTTCAGATGTCTCACATCCCAAAAATCCATGGAATAAATAGTGCAAAACCAAGTAGATGGTGTGACAGATTAGATAAGATCAAGTGGTTAGTCATTTGAATTCAAATCCCATTTAAATTCAAATGGTAACCAGATCAATCTTATCTATCTAGGGTGTGAGAAGGCAAGGTGCACATCCTCAAGTGTGTGGAAAGAAATAATGAGAATCTCATTCTCATCGAAAAATATGGGTGCAAGTCTTATGTGGCACATGGGAAGAGAAGACAAGTCAAACTAGTCTTGAATTTATCTTATCCAATTTAACCAACCCAAAATAATTTGGCTAGGTCCAATTAGACCAGATTAAATCCAACTTATTTAGGCTTAATTAGACTTAATTAAATTCTAATAAAATTAAGAATTGATTAAGCTCAGCCCTTGATCAAATCAGGGATCAAACCTCCTTGATGATTAGGTCATCTCATAACCTAATTAGGTCAAACTCAATTGAATCCAATTCAATTGGACATGAACCAAAAATCATTACTTAATCAAATTAAGTTAATTAGTAATCAAATTATTAATTAATTTTTTCATAAATATAAAGTCCAAATTTAGTGGGTGTTCGGGCAACGGAGTTCCATCAAAACAAAATTCTTGAGCGAAGGTCCCAAACTAGTGGGACTGTTGACCCCAGTGTCCCAAACAAGTGAACTCATGATCATAGAGTCCCAGACTAGTAGGACTCTTGATCACAATATTCTAGATAAGTAGGAGTCAGAGTTTTAGTGCAGTAGGACTCTTTGTCACGAAGTTCCTATCTAGTGGGACTCTTGACCATAGAGTCCTAAATAAGCAGGACTCAGAGTCCCAACCTAGTAGGACTCTTGGTCGAAGAGTTCTAGTCTAGTAGGACTCTTGACTACAGTATCCTAATCTAGCTAGACTCTTCATTAGCCATCAGATTAGATAGGAATCTCTAATATGTGTGATCCCTTCAAGTTCGAACCTAAGCCAGTAACATAGGAACCAATTCTTGTACAAATCAAAGTAACCATCTAGCAATGGTACCCAACATTTGGATAGGTCGAATTATCCCAATCACAATACTTAGAACCTATGCGAATATGGTTATCGCATAATTCATTCCTTTGACCACTTTGTATAGAATGACTTAGAGTTAAACTATCAATCCTAAAAAAGTACATCCAAATCATGTCTTAATGCAATTAGTCCTGTGACTCCTCACTAAGACTACCTTGGCCAAGGTTTTGCTAAATTGAAACATAATTGAACATACCTCCTGAACCAGAGTGATCAATCCCATCTTGATTCATGCAACGACTTTTCAAGTACTTGATTGTGCTTAGAAATCTTTCATCATTGAATTAAAAATTTAGGTTGTTCGACACCAAAGCACAGTCAGTTGCTTGAAAGTCACCATGGTGATCTCAGATCGAAGAGATACTTATACCCATATTCCATCGAAGCAAATCTTGATAGCAGAAAAGCTCTGAAGTCGATCATGTTCAGTGTAGATGTACCCCTACATTTTACTTGCATTCCATACTAGTTTGTCCATACTACTTGGTTAAGAGGAGAACCAACCTATATGGCACACAATGATCTATACTTGATAAATATTGTCATCCTTGATAACAACATATCATTTGATCACAAACACGTTTAAGGACTAAACGACAAATCCTCTTTTTTTTGATTCTAAATAGTCCTAAAGAGTTCATCACAACATCAGAGTTTATTAGAAGATGTAAAGAATTTATGATGAAAAATAATAAAATAACTTTTATTTATTTATTAATTTATATATAATTATAAAATTAGCTCAACCATTAATAGGCTGATAGTTGGCTTTGAGAAACTATTCCTAATAATCTTTCACTTGGACTAAAGCCAATCGATGTAGTATCTAATATCCATCTTTAACTTAGAGTCATCGAACTCCTTCACCGTAATGGCTTTAGTGAATGGGTCGGCCAGGTTCTCTTTTCCATCAATCTTCTAAAGATCGATGTTACCTCGATCCACTATCTTATGAATAAGATGGTAGCGGCACAGAATATGCTTCATCTACTAGTGTGCCTTTGGTTTTTTTGCCTAAGCAATGGCTCCAAAGCTGTCGTAAAAGATCAAAACTAAACCATCAAGGAAGGATGCTACTCCAAGCTCGATGATGAACTTTATCAACCACACAGCTTCTTTAGCAACACTGATGCAGTGATATACTCCACCTCACAAACTGAGTTAGCCATAGTGTGCTGCTTGAAACTCTTCCAGTAGATAGCTCCGCCATTAAGATTAAACACATACCCCAATACACTTTTATTGTCATCATGGTCATATTGGAAAATGGAGTTTGTAAACCCCACAAGTCTCAAATCTGACTCACCATAAATAAGCCACTGGTCTTCAGTATTTCTCAAAAACTTTAGAAGGGTTCTAACTATTGAAAATAGTATCCCAAAGCCAATCATAAGCCTGTTGATGGTTGAGCTATATTTTTATACTTGTATATGAATTATAATTGAATAAAAGTTATTTTGATATTTTCATCATAATTTTTTTTCATCTTCTATTGAACTCTTGTGTTGTAATGAAGTCCTTAAGACTATTTAGAATCAATAAAAGAGGATTTGTCATTTAGTCCTTAAACCTGTTCACGATCAAATGATACATTGTTGCCAAGGATGATAACTTTTATCGAGTATAGGTCATTATATGCCATATGGGTTGGTTGTCCTTTTAATCAAGAAGTGTGAAGACACTGGTATGGCATGCAGGTGAGATGTAAGGGTATATCTATACTGAACTTGACCAACTCTTCTGCTTCAAGATTTGCTTCGATGAAATATTGGTGTAAGTATTCCTTCAACCTAAGATCACGATGGTGACTTTCAAGCATTGTACCGTGCTTTGGTGCCAGACTACCTAAATTTCTAAATCAGTGATGGAAGATTTCTGGGCACAGTCAAGTACTTGAGGAGTCGGTGTATGAATCAAGATGGGATTGACCACTCTATTTTAGAAACTATGTTCAGTTGTGTTTCAATTTAGCAAATCATTCACCTACGTAGTCCTAGTGAGAAGTCAAAGGACTAATTACATTGAGACATGATTTAGATGTACTGTTTAGAGATGGTAGTTTAACTCTGAGTCATCCTAAATATAGAGCTCAAAGAGATGAATTATGCGATAACCATATTTATGTAGATTCTGAATGTTACAATTACGACTATTCAATCTATCCAGACATTGGGTACCATTGCTAGATGGTCAGTTCGATTAGTATAGAAAGTGGTTTTTGTGCTATCGGCTTAGGTTCAAACCTGTGGGATCACACACATTAGAGATTTCTATCCGATCTGATGGCTGGTGAAGGGTCACACTAGACTGGAACTCTTTGACCAAAAGTCCTACTACATTAAGGCTTTGAGACTTGCTTGTCTGAAACTCTATGATTGAAAGTCCCATTGGTCTGAAATTTTATGACCATAAGTTTCACTTGTTTGGGACACCGGGATCAAGAGTCCCACTGGCTGGTGACTCTTTGATCAAGGATTTCATTTTGATGGGACTCGATTGTCTGGACACTCATTGGATTTGAACTCTATATTTATGAGAGATTTAATTAGTAATTTGATTGCTAATTAACTTAATTTAATTGAGTAATGATTTTTGAATCAAGTCCAATTGAATTGGATTCAGTTGGATTTGACCTAATTAGATTATGAGATGACCTAATCACCGAGGAGGTTTGATCCTTGATTTGATCAAAAATTGGACTTGATCAATTCTTGATTTTATTATAATTTAATTAAGCCTAATTAAGTCTAAATTAGTTGGGTTTAATTGAAGGGAAATCCTGATTTCCCGGTCCAGGTTCGTCCAGATCTGATTAGATCAAGAGATATATTTCAAAAATTTTCTCTTGACCTTAATCAGATCTTGATATATTTCAGATCTGATTCTTATTATTTTAATAAATAAAATAAAAGAAGATAAATTAAATCAAATTCAATTTACCTGATTTGGGTAATCCTATTACCCTATAGATGATCCTGATTGCAGCGGAAGGTTCTGGATCTTAGCCACGCAAGCGCCTGGCCTCTACCGATATCCACTCGGGTTGGATCTGGAGAACCTCTTCTTCTCTATCACACCTCCAAAAATCAGATCTGGATCTGATCTGGAGGATCTTCAAAACTCTTTTGAAGATCTGCAGTCGTCCTTTTGCAGCAGCGCAGCCTTCTTGCTTTTGATCGCCTTTTCTTGATCTGAATCGCACCAACCAAGTCCAAAACCTTTTGGACGTGGAGAGCAAGGGGAGAAGAAGCTATGGCATGGAGGAGGAGGGGAGAGGCAGCCTTGGGGCGTGGAAACTCTAATAGCATTGGAATTAGGGTTGGGCGCAGGGTCTTATTTATAGACCTCTTGTGATCCAACTCCTCTTCCTCTCAACCAATCACAACCCTTTGTGAAATCAGATCTAAATCTGATTGGTTGGGAATAGAGACCCCTAGATTCCTCCTTAGAGGGTGCCTAAGACCAGTCAAACTGGATTTCTTAGTAGAACTCTGATTGGAATCCTAAAAGGGAGGTGGAGTCCTTGTCCAACAAGGACTCCTAGGCGCCTCCTACTTGGGCTCACGCCACCCTTGGCGTGCGCCCTCTCCTTGCTAGGTTCTGGCAGGGGGACAGGCCCCCACCAGCTCTCCAATAGGTGCATGACATGTGGTCAAAAGTCAAAGGGTCAATGGTCAACGTTTGACCAGTCAAAGGTAGACTTTTGACCAAAGTCAAAGAACAAGAAATGGCAGGTGACCAAAAATGGCAGGTAATGTCTTACAAATAAGACAACCTATTTCTGACTTGGACAACCTCCAGTCAGACCATATGAAGGCCTCTGATTGAGCACAAACTCCTTTGGCTCAGTCAGGACAACTTATTTATGATAGTAAAAGAAGAACGTTAGGTTCAATCGAGTGCTAGCACGATTTCCTTGAACCTAATTGAATCTCATTCAGATCAATTGAACTAGGATCAGTTCAATTGATGATCACCAGATTCAAACCCTTGTTTGTGTGACCCAGTTAGGTTCAGTTCTGTATGGTAATGGGATATGTCATGATCTCTATCATCGACATCATCGAAACTCCTTTCGATGGATCAGAACTCTTCTGATTCGAACAGCTAGAATGATCGATCATCTAAATCATTCTAATTGCTCCCAAAATCCACCAGTGACACCTAGCAGTATATGGTGGCAACCCATCAGAGCTGAATGCGAACCTCTTGGTGCAGCTACCTGTGTGATTCAGTTCTTCTATCTTGAGCCCCGATCAGATTAGGGTTAAGGTGAACTCGTCAAACCCTAGTCTCTGTCATATGATGTAATCATTCGATTCGAGTCCAATGTGAAAATCTAAATAGAAACTCTTTCTATTATTTCACTCTACCATGGCCATGGATTTCTGGACTTGATTCTCATGATCATCATAGGGCTACTCCTCTACCACCGAGGTAGATAGATTCCCATCTTGATGCAATCCAGTTCCTACAATGAACATGCTATAGCCAACATACACCTCAGGGTTCCATATGGCTAGGAGATCGAGTAAAGGTGTAGTCAAACTATAACACCCTCAAGGTGAACTGCCGATGCATCTCAGGTCAAAGAACCAGACACACTACTGCAGCATCGAGTCAGTCATTGACGAGAAGGTAGACTCCCTAATGACTACTCGAGGTGGTCACGCTCAGTGCCCTCGTTCTCTAACGAGTACCTGTACTCTCGCTCCGGTGTCTCCACACCGTAGACTCAAGACTCATCTACTAAAGAGAAGCGATCGTACACCAACCTTCCGGATCAATCACCATCCTCGTGATGATCCTATGGTCGGGAGCTGTTTATGAGTTAATAATGATTATTCATGTCTTAAATTTTTCAACTCTTGAAAAATATGAATTATCATTACCATTAACTCAAAGGATGTATCACAGACACTAAATACACATGTGTGATAGAAAATAACCCATTTCATTAATTATAGTCAAAATTATAATTTTGCCCCTAGAAGTGTATTACAAGTGTCAGCCAATTCTGGCTTCTAGGGCACATATATCTAACAATCTCCCACTTGTCCTAAAGCCAATTGGCTACAAGTCTAAGTCCCATCTTCTCAAGGTGGGCTTCGATCTTCTGCTGGCCCAACGGCTTTGTAAGTGGGTCTGCCACATTATCTGTGGAGTTGACTCTCTTGACCTCAACGTAACCTTTCTCAAGGTAATCGCGGATGAGATGGTATCACCATTTGCTAGGAACTCTTCCAGCACAGCTCCACCATTGCACACAAACAGACTTCCAGATGTCGACTTTCGATCATCTATATCGGACATGAAGTCCGAGTCTGTGTATCCCTGAACTTGGAGTTCTCCATTACCAAAGACCAACATCATATCCTTAGTTCTTCTCAAGTACTTAAGGATACATTTCACAGAAGTCCAGTGTTCTTCACCTGGATTTGACTGATATCTGCTTGTGACACTCACAGCATGGGCTATATCAGGTCGTGTACATAGCATGGCATACATGAGGCTCCCTATTGCAGAAGCATAAGGGATCTTGCTCATGCGTTCTATTTCCTCAGGTGTGCTGGGGCACATCTTCTTGGAAAGATGAATACCATGTCTGAAGGGTATTAATCCCCTCTTAGAGTTTTCCATACTAAACCTCTTTAGTACTTCCTCTATGTACATCTTCTGTGAAAGTCCTAGCATCCTATTCGGTCTATCCCTATAGACCTTAATTCCTAGAATAAAGGATGCTTCACCTAGGTCTTTCATGGAGAATTCCTTGGACAACCACATCTTGACTGATGTCAACATGGGAATATCATTCCCAATAAGGAGGATGTCATCCACGTACAATACGAGGAAGACAACAGCGCTCCCACTGACCCTTTTTGAAAACACATGGTTCCTCTTCATTTTTGATGAAACCAAACTTTTTGATCACATCATTGAAACGAGTGTTCCAGCTCCGAGATGCTTGCTTAAGTCCATATATGGACCTTTGCAGCTTGCAAACCTTGTGATCAGTATCACTGGATGTGTGAAACCTAGCGGCTGTTCCATATAGATATCTTCCTCAAGATATCCATTTAGAATGCCGTTTTCACGTCCATTTGCCATATTTCATAATCGAAAATAGGCTGCAACAGCAAGCAATGTGCGGATGGATTTTAGCATAGCTACCGGGAAAAGGTATCCTGATAGTCAATGCCTTCACGTTGACTATAACCTTTTGCCACCAGTCTAGCCTTGAATGTCTCCACATTCCCATCTGCACCAATCTTTCTCTTGAAGATCCATTTACACCCAATAGGTACTATTACCTTCTGGTGGATCTACCAAGGTCCAGACTTGGTTTGAGTGCATCGAGTCAATTTCTGACTTCATTGCCTCAAGCCATTTCTCGGAGTCGATATCTGATATCGCCTCGTTGTAGGTTTTGGGATCATCACCATGAGCACCATTACCTATGAGGAACATTTCCTCTACGTCCTCTGAAATAATACCTAAGTATCTTTCAGGGGGACGGGAAACTCTTTCCGATCTACGAGGTGGAGGAGGTAGTGTTCTTATTGGCTCATCACCTGATTTGGTTCCACTTGGTCCTTAGCTCTTTCTGCTTGTGAGACTTTCTCATCAAGCTTAATCTGCTTTCCAATGCCACTATCTTGAATAAACTGTTTTTCAAGAAATATGGCATGTCGACTCACAATCACATTGTGGTCTTCTGGAATGTAGAAATAGTATCCTAATGACTCTTTAGGATATCCTATGAATCGAGCTCTAAAGGACCTAAATTCTAACTTGTCCACTTGTTGTCTTTTGACATAAGCCGGACAACCCCAAATTCTGAGATGACTCAGAACTTGGTTTCTTACCGTGCCATATCTCATACGGTGTGGTAGGAACGGTTTTAGAGGGAACCCTATTCAGTAAATAGATTGAAGTTAATAATGAATGTCCCCAAAGAAAATCTGGGAGGTCTGTGAAGCTCATCATGGATCGAACCATATCCAATAGAGTCCGATTTCTCCGTTCTGAAACCCCGTTGAGTTGAGGTGTTCCTGGTGGAGTCCATTGAGAGACTATGCCATTTTCCTTAAGATAGTCTAGGAATTCCCAGGCTAAGGTATTCACCTCCTCGATCTGATCGAAGAACCTTAATGGGTTTTCCAGTTTGTTTTTCTACTTCATGTCTGAATTCTTTGAACTTTTCAAAAGGCTTCAGACTTATGTCTCATAAGATACACATACCCATACCTAGACAGATCATCGGTAAAGGTAATGAAGTAGACAAAATTGCCTCTAGCCGGCACATCGAATGGGCCGCACACATCAGTATGTACTAGGGCAAGGAGATCTGTGGCCCTCTCCCCATGTCCAACAAAAGGGAGTTTAGTCATTTTGCCTTGAAGACAAGATTCACAAGTTGGATATGACTCAAAAGTCAATGGACTCAATAGCCCATTTTTCTCCAATTTGTTAATCCTATCTTCTGCTATATGACCTAATCTCAGGTGCCATAGATATCTGTCGTTTGGACTATCCCTAGGTCGTTTGGCATTCACGTTTTGCTCGATAGTTAAAACAGGTACATCAATATGCAACTGATAAAGACCATTAACAAGGAAAACCATTTGCAATTTTATTTCTTTCATAAAGAATGTTACAATGGTCCTTAAAGAAGGTGATCACATAACCTTCTTGTGCTAAGCATGAAACAGAAATCAAATTCCTGCTAGCTGCAGGCACATAATAACAGTCTTTTAAAACTAAGTCTAAACCAGATGGTAATCGCAGAGGGTATGTTCCCACGGCTACTGCAGCAACTCTTGCTCCATTACCGAACGCGTAGGATCATGTCTCCATCCCTCAGCCTCCTGCTATCCTCAAGACCCTGCATAGAAGTGCACAGATGAGCACTAGAACCAGAGTCAAGCACCCAACTGGATGCAGAAGAAACCGTAAGGTTAGACTCAATAACGAGCATACCTCCAGAAGGACCTTCCTTCTTGTTCTTTAGGGTGGCCAGGTAAGTAGGGCAGTTCCGCTTCCAATGGCCGTCGCTGTTGCAATGGAAACACTTTCCTTTGCCATCGACCTTCTTCTTCGGTTCTGCCTTCTTCTTCTTTGATCCTTCTACCTTTTGCTTTTTCACAGACTTCTTTTTCTTTCCATAAGACTTTCTTTTGGAAGAAGTCCGTTCCATAGCAAGAACTGAGCCTTTAGAACCTTTCATAGAAAGCTCAGCGGTAACCAGCATATTCATCAACTCGGCCAAGGAATTTTGAAGTTTATGCATGTGGTAATTCATGATGAATTGCCCATATGCATCAGTCAAGGATTGCAGAATAATATCATTTCTGCAAGTCCAAGTCCAACTTCACACCGAGCTTCTCAAGCTCTTCCATGTCCTTGATCATTGTCAGACAGTGATCTTGGACTGACTGCCCATCACGCATCTTAGCCTTAAAAAGTCATTTCGTGACTTGATATTTGGCTGCGCGACTCTGTTCACCAAACATCTCCTGTAGGTGAGCCAACATTTGGCGAGCAGTCCCGATATCTTCATGTTGGCGCTGGAGCTCATCAGACATCGAGCCCAACATGTAGTATCTGGCCTTATTGTCTTCGTCAATCCATTTTTCCAGAGATGCTCTCTGTTCAGTGGATGGACGAGCTGGTAAGGTGGGAGGGTCCTGGTCCAAAACATGTGTTAACTTCTCTGAACCCAAAACAATTTTGTAGTTCCTGAGCCAATCTTTATAATTGGGTCCAGTCAGTCTATGTGTGTCTAGGATACGTGCCAGTGGGTTGGACGCAGACATTTTCCTGTAGAGAGTCAAAGATTCTAGTTAGATACTGTAATTTTGACTTGACCAATTTGTTTAGGGATTTTATTTTTAAACAAATTAGCTCCCACTATTTTCTCGGATCCCTACACTCCCTCTGTAGAGATGCGAAAAATCTCCGCGATTGATGATTTCTAGTGGGTGGTGCGGTCTCACCAACTGACTCATCACCTCACCTAACAGTTATTGGTGATGGGTTAGCCAATGAGTGAACAACTCTTGTTCAATGATTCTCTAATCATGGTGCACCCAAACTTGGTCTCTAATTCATGAATCTCACCGTATCCGGAATATTGATCCACTCCTTAGTTAAGTCAGACCCACCATTTGCATAGACTGGGTTCCTAATTGGGTCTCTCACCGTATCCGAAATATTGAGCCCAACTCATCCTCCAGCCCATAGCATCCAATGCCTAATAGACATGGTTGCGTCTTCCCGGTGCAACTGAGCCACTGTATCCAGCCGAGAACAATCAACCCCGGGAAGGGCCCGCACGTCTACAATGGTGGAAGACCTCGGACTTAATCTTTTCTTAGGGAGAATTGATTCAGGTCTCATTAAACTAGACTTGGCTTAGTCATAACAATTATGACTAACCTAGTGGCATGGGTTAGCTCGGATTATTGACCACCTCAGATCAGAACTGTGTCAACAGATATGGCCAGGTAAGTGAGACCGGTGGAAGGAATATGCCGTTAACTCGCACAAGAACGCATTCAGGTCGAGTAGCTTCCAATTAAAAACCAGTCGGTCGTCTGTGCCAAACTTACCTTAGACACCAAATTGTTGAGTCAGAACCAATTGGGTTAGCCTACAATCCAGACTCTAACCTCTGAGCCTAATTAGGTCTTGCTTGATCGTGACTCGATCTTGACCCAGACTTAATCCTATTAGGCTGGTCAATTTAAGCATTGTTGATCCCATCTAACCAACTCTTGATTCGGTTTGATCAACCGCTTAGACCTAATTGAGCTACCCAAGCCCGAACCCAGTATTATGAATATGTCTTAGATCTGAAATTCTCAATTTTAGACCTAATTAATATTCCATAAACTTAATTCTTAATTAAGTTGGGTTCATAAACAAAATATGCACAATAAATCCTAGGGTTTCAGGATCTAGGGTTTTGCAGAAAGTAAGTTTTGGGTTTCTGATTAAGGACGAACACGCAGCACCCCTACACGTCATAAGAACACCCCATCGAATGGGAAGAGAGGGCCTTTAAACCCTTCTTCGTTCTTATGACCGGACGGCCAAGAGGAACGCCTTAATCAGGAACATGTAAATCTACAAAACAGTTATAGATCTATATCATATATCTCATATACAAATTTAGATCTAATCAAGGCATATTTTGCATACATCTCATGTATCAAATCATGCATGTTTTCAGATCTAAATTATCTCACATAATAATCTAAAAAATTAGATTTAAATTGATCTAATCAAAATAAATTCTAATCTAGACAATTATGTAGAACTATTCTACAACTAGTCTAGTCATGCATCTATCATATCTCATATGATATTTAAAATTAAATAATTTTTATTTGCTGTTTATCAGATGTTATTATAACACTTATAATATCAGAAAAATAGTAAATAAGAAGATCTAAAATATGATTTAATCAGATTAAATCAAAGACATGCAAAACTATTCTATAGAACTATTCTATTCTAGAACTAGTCATGCATATCTTCATGTTCTTAGATCCAAATCATTTAATTTTAATTTTTTCTGATTTCAGATCTGATCACATCTCATGTGACATCTGAAATCACTTTATTTTCTAATTAAAATAAAATTAAAATCAGATCTAAACAATTTTAGAACCATGGCTCTGATACCAGTTGAAGGGAAATCCTGATTTCCCGGTCCAGGTTCGTCCAGATCTGATTAGATCAAGAGATATATTTCAAAAATTTTTCTCTTGATCTCAATCAGATCTTGATATGTTTTAGATCTGATTCTTATTATTTTAATAAATAAAATAAAATAAAGATAAATTAAATCAAATTTAATTTACCTGATTTGGGTAATCCTATTACCCTGTAGATGATCCTGATTGCAGCGGAAGGTTCTGGATCTTAGCCACGCAAGCGCCTGGCCTCTACCGGTATCCACTCGGGTTGGATCTGGAGATCCTCTTCTTCTCTATCACACCTCCAAAAATTAGATCTGGATCTGATCTGGAGGATCTTCAAAACTCTTTTGAAGATCTGCAGTCGTCCTTTTGCAGCAGCGCAGCCTTCTTGCTTTTGATCGCCTTTCCTTGATCTGAATCGCACCAACCTAAGTCCAAAACACCTTTTGGACGTGGAGAGCAAGGGGAGAAGAAGCTATGGCATGGAGGAAGGAGGGGAGAGGCAGCCTTGGGGCGTGTCTAATAGCATTGGAATTAGGGTTGGGCGCAGGGTCTTATTTATAGACCTCTTGTGATCCAACTCCTCTTCCTCTCAACCAATCACAACCCTTTGTGAAATCAGATCTAAATCTGATTGGTTGGAATAGAGACCCCTGGATTCCTCCTTAGAGGGTGCCTAAGACCAGTCAAACTGGATTCTTAGTAGAACTCTGATTGGAATCCAAAAGGGAGGTGGAGTCCTTGTCCAACAAGGACTCCTAGGCGCCTCCTACTTGGGCTCACGCCACCCTTGGCGTGCGCCCTTCTCCTTGCCAGGTTCTGGCAGGGGGACAGGCCCCCACCAGCTCTCCAATAGGTGCATGACATGTGGTCAAAAGTCAAAGGGTCAATGGTCAACGTTTGACCAGTCAAAGGTAGACTTTTGACCAAAGTCAAAGAACAAGAAATGGCAGGTGACCAAAAATGGCAGGTAATGTCTTACAAATAAGACAACCTATTCTGACTTGGACAACCTCCAGTCAGACCATATGAAGGCCTCTGATTGAGCACAAACTCCTTTGGCTCAGTCAGGACAACTTATTTATGATAGTAAAAGAAGAACGTTAGGTTCAATCGAGTGCTAGCACGATTTCCTTGAACCTAATTGAATCTCATTCAGATCAATTGAACTAGATCAGTTCAATTGATGATCACCAGATTCAAACCCTTGTTTGTGTGACCCAGTTAGGTTCAGTTCTGTATGGTAATGGGATATGTCATGATCTCTATCATAGACATCATCGAAACTCCTTTCGATGGATCAGAACTCTTCTGATTCGAACAGCTAGAATGATCGATCATCTAAATCATTCTAATTGCTCCCAAAATCCACCAGTGACACCTAGCAGTATATGGTGGCAACCCATCAGAGCTGAATGCGAACCTCTTGGTGCAGCTACCTGTGTGATTCAAGTTCTTCTATCTTGAGCCCCGATCAGATTAGGGTTAAGGTGAACTCGTCAAACCCTAGTCTCTGTCATATGATGTAATCATTCGATTCGAGTCCAATGTGAAAATCTAAATAGAAACTCTTTCTATTATTTTTCACTCTACCATGGCCATGGATTTCTGGACTTGATTCTCATGATCATCATAGGGCTACTCCTCTACCACCGAGGTAGATAGATCCCATCTTGATGCAATCCAGTTCCTACAATGAACATGCTATAGCCAACATACACCTCAGGGTTCCATATGGCTAGGAGACCGAGTAATGGTGTAGTCAAACTATAACACCCTCAAGGTGAACTGCCGATGCATCTCAGGTCAAAGAACCAGACACACTACTGCAGCATCGAGTCAGTCATTGACGAGAAGGTAGACTCCCTAATGACTACTCGAGGTGGTCACGCTCAGTGCCCTCGTTCTCTAACGAGTACCTGTACTCTCGCTCCGGTGTCTCCACACCGTAGACTCAAGACTCATCTACTAAAGAGAAGCGATCGTACACCAACCTTCCGGATCAATCACCATCCTCGTGATGATCCTATGGTCGGGAGCTGTTTATGAGTTAATAATGATTATTCATGTCTTAAATTTTCAACTCTTGAAAATATGAATTATCATTACCATTAACTCAAAGGATGTATCACAGACACTAAATACACATGTGTGATAGAAAATAACCCATTTCATTAATTATAGTCAAAATTATAATTTTGCCCCTAGAAGTGTATTACAAGTGTCAGCCAATTCTGGCTTCTAGGGCACATATATCTAACATTAATTTGGTCTAATTGGGCCTAGCTAAATTGGTTTGGACTTGGCCTAATTAGATAAAATCAATTTGAGACTAGTTTGACTAGTATTCCCTTCCTGTGCCACCCCATATTTGCACCCATTTAAATTTCACAAGAAAGAGCTCTGATGAGTTTTCTCCCACGCACAAGGTGTGAGCTTAGGTATGGTGCTCTTAAGCCTTGAAAGTAAATGGAAAGAGAGCAAGGAGTGAATGGAATCAATCATCGAAAAGCTTTGATGAATGCTTCAGAAGGGCAAGTTTGGATACTGTCAGAAGAGCCAACCTAAGATGAAGATGAGCTAGCTTGAATTCTAAGAGAACTAGCTTGACCAAAAGTCTAGAAAGTGTATCAAGCTGATACGTTGGAAGAGCTGGCTCGGTTCCTATCAGAGCCAGCTCGAGTGGAAGTCGAAATGGCTCAAACCCTAAGAGAGTCAGCTCGAGCAATGGAATAGAGAGTGGTGATTCAGACTCTTGTAGGAGACATCACCATCGAGCCAACCCGACTACTGATCGAGCCGGCTCAAGCAGTGAATAGAATAGAATGTAGTTTCTATTCTAGCCTGGGATTGGGTTTATCTTAGGAACTTAGGGCCTTGGTTTGTAAGGTCCTAAGGGGGCTAACCTATGCTTTGGATTGGAATTTGTCCAATAGGTGTGTGCATGAGGGATATGGGTGTACATGGGCTCAGGGAGTACATCACATTAGGTTAGCTAGGGGAGCTTTTTAGAATGGATCTTATTTGACCAGGTATATATACTCTATACTAAGTTTTGTAAACTAAGCATGGATTCAATACAAGCCTTTTCTTCTTGAAATCTCTCTTCCTCTCTCATTCTCCCTCTTTTCTCCATGCCCTAATGTTTGCTAGGGTTTCAACAAAAAGCCATCACTTTTCTTGGATCCTTGTTGCTATTTTTGCAAGCATCAAGCGTAGGAATTATTCCCAACAAATTGGTTTTAGAGCAGCCATCTAGAACTATAATTGGTATTAAAGCCTGGTTGCTAGATCTAGAGAGAAAAGGTCAAAGCTTCACTTGATGTTGTGGTAAGGTGCTGAGCAGATTATTTTGAACATTATTTATTCTCTTTTGTATTTGGTTATTGAAATCTGGTTGGGATGGCATTGAGTACCATCAAGGTGGACTTTGGAAAGTTTGATGGCAAGGGTAACTTCAGCCTTTGGCAGCAAAGGATGAAGGATTTGCTGGTGCAAAATAGAATCTACAAGATCTCAACTCATGAAAGACTGAAAAAGATTTCTATTGAAGAGTCAAAGAAACTTGAAGAGATAGCCTTTAGTATGATTCATATGTGCCTCATTGATGAAGTTCTATCAGAGATTAACATGAAAACCACATCAAAAGGACTTTGACAGAAACTGAAGAACACGTATATGGGCAAGAACATAACAACAAGCTGTGGTTGAAGAAGCAGCTGTACAGTTTGCTGATGCCCGATGGAGGAGATCTAGTTTTCCACATCTAGAGATTTAATCAAGTTTGCTCGACTGTTATGTGCCTTGATGTGAAGATTGATGAGGAGGATAGAGCTCTCCTATTGTTTTGTTCACTGTCAGCAGCATATGATAGTCTCATTACTACTCTAGTATATGGAAAGGCGATATTAAACTTCGAGGAGGTGGTTGAAGTTCTCAGGTCCAATGAGCAGTGAGAGAGGCTAGTTAGAGAAAATCCTAATTTAGAGTTGCTTTCTATGAATGAGAGGCAAGAAAGACCTAAAGAGAGAACCAAAGATAAATCTAAGGGTAGATCAAAGTTTTGAGAAAATCAAAAGGCTTGAAAATGTTACAAGTATCATCAACCTGATCATATTAGAAGAAATTGCCCATTTTTGAAGAATGAAAAGGAAAAGGGCACTTCTATGGATGGATCAACCAGTAGGAGTGGTGCTCTATCATTGAAGATAGTGGAAAAGATATATTGATAGTATCAGATGAAGTAATAGAGTTGGACAACCATTGGATACTGGATTCAACGTGTTCCAACTATTACACTACACATCGGGAGTGGTTCTCATCTTACGAAAGATCCAATGGATGGAGTGTAAGTCTTGGAGATGATCACCCATGTAAAGTTACTAGTGTTGGTATAGTAAGAGTGAGGATGTATGATTGAGTCATACAGACACTAACCAATATTAAGCATATATGATGGAGTCATACTTGGAAGGATACGGATATGCTTTCAGTTGTCAGCCAGATAATGGGTGTTTGAAGATTTTCAAGGGTCCATTAGTGGTGATGAAAGAGAGAAGACTGAGAAACAACCTATATAGGATGGAGGGCTAGTAGTTACAAATAGTATGGAGGTATCTATAGCAGCATAGGAGGAGCAGCTAGCCTACAAGCTGTGGCACTATCATATGGGTCACTTGAGTGACAAGGGGCTCACAGAGTTGAGTAGGAGAGGTCTAATTCAAGTAGTAAGAAAGAAAGAAGATGATCTATGTGAGCCTTATATTATGGCAAACAATACAGAGTTACATTTGCCAATAGTACCAAGCAGAGTAAAGCTATTTTGGAGCTTGTTCACTCAGACGTATGGGGACAAATACCTATTGCATCTCGAGGTGGAGTGAGATATTTTATCATCTTTATAGATGATTTCTCCAGGAAGGTATGGGTCTATCTGATGAGAAAAAAATTAGATGTTTTTGCCCAATTTAATATCTAAAGAGCTAAGGTGGAGAAGGAGATAGGGTAGCCAGTGAAGTATTTGAGGTATGATAATAGAGGAAAACATACCAGCCTAGCATTCAGGAGATAATGTGAGAAAAATGGAATAAAATACCATTACACAGTGAAGATGACCCTTCAATAGAATGGTGTCATGGAGAGGATGAATCGATACTAATAGAGAAGACCAGAAGCTTGAGGCTGTAGGCATCACGATCCAAATCATTTTGGGGTGATGCTCTTATTTATTCATGTTTTCTTGTTAGTAGATCTTCCCATAGAAAATTGAATGGAGGACTCGCTATCTGGAGTGGAAAGAAGCTGGAGCTTGGCTACCTAAAGGTATTCGACCATCCTTCATATGCTTTGGTAGAAGAAGTAGATAGAAGCAAGTTAGACCCAAAGTCACATAAGATGATATTCATCAAATTTCCACGAGGTGTGAAGGATTTCTTGTTGTGGAATTCACATTCTTAGAGGTGTGTCATCAATCAAAATATGATATTTGATGAAAAGAGCATCGTGTTGAAATCAAAAAGTGCAGATGGGGTTGTGAAGACAACATAGGACAGCATGGGATAGCTCTCAAAAAGGTGATTTGCCCTCAACATCAACCATGGATCGTGTTTAGTTTGAGATGGAGTTAGGCAGGCATGGTGATACACTTGTGGAGGACCAGCTTGGAGAGTGATCTATCCTGAGAAAAGTATAAAGGCAGCCACAGGCAGTAGACTTAGAAGATACAGCAAGGGAAGTGGCACTGCACAAGCCGAAGTGCACTGTTCATAAATTGGTACGATATGGCATTGATGAGACTATTTTCTATACTTCATCATTGCAAATGAAGATCCAGAGAGCTTTGAAAAGGCCATGGAGAGTTCAGATTGAGAGGCATGGATGCAAGCCATGATAGAGGAGATGGAGTTTCTCAAGAAAAATCAGACATGGCAGCTGGTGGATCTACCATATAATGCTCGATTCATTGGCTCCAAATGGGTTCTCACCAAAAAAAAGGCACCTTCAGAGCAAGGTGGAGTTAGGTACAGGACTAGACTGGTAGCCAAAGGTTACTCATAGAGAGAAAAATTGATTACTCAAAAGCCTTCTCTCTGGTTGTTAGACATACGTTCATCAAGATGCTATTGAGCATAATTGCTGCTCATGACTTGGAGCTGGAGCAAATGGACGTTAAGACAACATTCTTCCATGGAAATTTGGAGGAGAACATATACATGGAGCAGCCATAGGGCTTTAGGGAGCCTGGGATAGAGAGAGAGGTTTGTTTATTAAAGAAATCTCTATATGTATTGAAGCAGTCTCCTAGACAGTGGTACAAGTGGTTTGACACTTATGTGAGAAGTATTGAACTATCCAGGTGTGATCATGACCCGTGTGTATATGTAAGGTTTCTAGAAGTCGGATCTCGATTATACTTACTCTTGTATGTAGATAACATGCTGATAGCATGCAAAAGTAAGAAAGTAGTGCAGGAGGTGAAGGAAGCTTTATCTTAGAAATTTAAGATGAAAGACTTAGAGCCAGCAAAGAAGATCTTAGGAATAGGAATTGTCACAGATAGAACTAAGAGGCTACTACATCTATCATAAAGAGGATACACCAAGAAGATCTTAGAGAGGTTTAGTATGAAGGATGCTAAATCGATAGAGCTACAACTTGCCGGGCATGTTAGACTCTCTAAGACCATGTCACCATAGACTAAGATAGAGGTTTAGGAGATGGAAAAGATTCCATATGCTTCTGGTGTGAGAAGTATTATTTACGCTATGGTATGTTGTAGGCCAGATTTAGCCCATGTAGTGAGTCAAGTGAGTAGGTTTATGGCTCAGCCTAGAAAGGAGCACTAGAGAGCACTAAAGGATATCTTCTGATACATGGTGGGTTCAGTTAGGATCGGCATTTGCTATGGTCAGCAAGAAGGTGATAAGAAACATCTTAACACATCCAAGAAGGCTGGAGGGCTAACAGAGGGATTGTGGATGCAGATTTTAGTGGAGATGTGGACACTCGACATTCGACTATAGGTTTTGTATTCAGCCTGTATGGAGGTCCAATCTCATGGAGATCCTACTTGCAGCCAATTACGACCTTGTTCACTATTAAAGCAGAGTACATTAGCATCACAAAGGCAGTGAAAGAAGCTCTATAGTTGAAGGGCTTGGCACTGGAGATGAAATTCCCATAGGATGCGGTCAGAATATATTATGACAGCTAGAGTACTTTATTGCTCGCATAGAACTCTATGTATCATGCGAGGACCAAGCATATTGATATCAGATACCATAAAATCAGAGAGCTAGTGGAGGATGATGAAGTGGAGCTGGTGAAGGTTTACACTAAGAAAAATTCAGCTGATGTGCTCACAAAGGTGCTTATACGGAATAACTTTTATAATTGCATGGTATTGATGGGGCTGACAGATATAGCTGAGTTCACAAGAACTTGGGAGCACCAAGGTGGAGATTGTGAGCTCAGGTATGGTAATCTCAAGTCTTGGAAGTAGGTAAAAAGAGAGCAAGGAGCGAATGGAATCAATCATTGAAAAGCTTTGGCAAACACTTCAGAAAGGCTGGCTTAGATCTTGTTAGAAGAGCCAGCCCAAGCTGTAGATGAGCCGGCTTGAATTCTGAGAGAGCTAGCTCGAGCAGAAGTCCAAAAAGTATATCAAGCTGATATGCTAGAAGAGCTGACTCGATTTCTATCAGATCCAGCTTGAGTGAAAGTTGAGTTGGCTCGAACCCTGAGAGAGCAGGCTCGAGTAGTAGAATAGAGAGTGGTGATTTGGGCTCGAGTAGCAGACATCACCATCGAGCTGACCTGATCGCTGATCGAGCCGGCTCCAGCAGTGAATAGAGTAGAATGTAGTTTCTATTCTGGTCTGGGATTGGGTTTAATCCTAGGAGCTTAGGGCCTTGGTTTGTAAGGTCCTAAGGAGGCTAACCTATGGATTGGACTGAGATTTGTCCAATGGATGTGTGCATAGAAGAAATGGGTGTACATGGGCTCGGGGAGTGCATCATATTAGGTTAGCTATAGGAGTTTTTTAGGTTGGATCTTATTTGACTAGGTATATATACTTTGTACTGAGTTTTGTAAACTAAGCACAGAATCAATACAAGCCTTTTCTCCCTAAATCTCTCTTCTTATCTCATTCTCCCTCTTTTCTCCATGCCCTAAAGTTTGCTAGGGTTTCAACAGAAAGGCCATCCCTTTTCTTAGATCCTTATTACTCTTTTACAAGCATTGAGCGCAAGGATTGTTCTCAATAGATTGGTATTAGAGCCGCCATCTGGAACAACACAAGAGGGGTATGCCCACCTTTCTCATGCCCTAGATGGATAAACATTGGTGGTTGTTGATTCAAATTTGAATGAAGAACCAACCTCATCCTTATCCCTCCATGTTGAGTCCACTCCGAGAGGTGCACATTTAAATTTTTCTCTCCTTGGGCATGTGCACATCCTTCTAAGCAAGAAACCTTTGCATGAGCACTCCTTTTTGCATGAGGTTCAAATTCAAAAGCCTGAGAGAAATAAGAAAATAGAGAGCACAGGGTTTCGGATGTGTGCAAACCCTAGGGTTTCAACCTGGGATTCAGGAATCTAGTTTGTGAGCTACAAGTGTCATGAGTTCACGAAACTTGGTGGAGAGCCTTCTTTATCTCTCATCTACATCTGGAGCATCCAAAGAGCCCATGGATGAAGATCAAAGCTATTCGGTCAACATCAGCCATCAAAGAGTTTTGGCATCGAGCTAGCACTTGGGAGGAGCCGATCGAGATCAGGGCCTCATGTGGATGATCTGTGGAGGTCAAACACTATGTGGCTGCATGATGATGAGTGGATCTTTTCAATAGTGATCGGATTATGGAGTTTGACTACCTGCAAAGTTATCGTGTTCTGAGCTCGTAGCTATAGTAGTAAAATAGTTTTATTGCCAATATATAATTTTCAAATTTAAAGCTTGTATGTCATATTTAGATTCTTAGCGTAGGATTTTCTAACATGATTAGTAGCTCTAAATTAATTACATTAATTTTATTTTTTATATTTAATTAATTTTTAAAAAATTTTGAAAGAAGAGCTAGAAACCCTACACTGGATACCTTTATTAACAACCTTCCAATGGTTCTTCCCTGGATCAGATTGGTATCTACTCACTACCCCTAGTGAGTATGCTACATTTGGTCGCATACATGATAGAATCAACTACCAAAGCACATTAAATTCCACTCATACGCTCTCTCTCTTGAGGTGTTGTTGGATAATCCTTCTTTAAGAGAGAAATTCTATGGCCTATCGGTAGATAGTCCTTGAAATTCTTCATGCTCAACCTTTTCAGCATAGTGTCAATGTACTTGGACTAGGACAATTCAAGCAATCTCTTCGATCTATCTCTATAGATCTTCATCCCTAGGATGTAGGAAGCTACTCCTAGATCCTTTATGGAGAACTGTGATGACAACCAGATCTTTATTTCTTATAATGCAAGGATATCATTTCCAATTAAGAGAATGTCATCCACATGCAATAATAGGAATACAACCACTGGATCATTAGCCTACTTATACATATAGGGCTCTTTTCTGTTCTTAATGAAGCCATATATTTTGATCGTCCTATCAAAACGTATGTTCCAACTCCGAGATGCCTACTTCAGTCCATAAATGGACCTTTAAACCATGCACATTTTAGACTCATCTGTAGATGTGAATCCTTCAGGTTGTATCATATACATCTCTTCATCTAGCTCTCCATTCAGAAAAGCTATCTTCATATCCATCTGCTAGATTTCATAGTCTAGATGGATAGCTATCGCAAGCATAATCCAAATGGACTTGTGCATTGCTATAGGAGAAAATGTCTAGTCATAGTCTATACCATAACGTTCACGATACCCCTTGGCAATCACATGAGCTTTATAGATCTCCACCTTTTTATCTGCGTCTCTTTTCCTCTTGAAGATCCACTTACATCCTATGGGTTTTACCCCTTTGGGTGGATCAACTAATATCCATACATCATTGACCTTCATGAATTTCATTTTGGATTTCATGGCCTCAAGCCATTTCTCAGAGTCGGATCTTTATATTGCATCCATGTAGGTGATCGGATCCTCATCATTCTCATCGAGTTCGATAGGATCACCATCTCAAACCAAGAAACTATAATATCTGTCCGACTGACGTGGTACTCTACCAGACTGCCTTATGGGTGCAAGTTCAATGAGCTCCAAATTTGATCTAATCAAATTTGGTTCAGGTTCAACTACTTTTATCGATTTTTTTGCCTACTGAACTTCCTCAAATTCGACCTTAGAGGCATTAGTTCCTTCACTATGAAACTTCTTTTCTAAAAAGATTGCCTTAAGGCTGACAAACACCTTTTGTTCATCAGCGAGATAGAAATAATATCCTTTGGTCTCTTTTGGGTACTTTATAAAAATACACTTGTCAAACCTAGGTCCAAGCTTGTCCGTCATTAAATGTTTGACATAAGCCAGATACCTCCAAACCCTAAGATACGAGAGTACTGGCTTACGACCTGTCCATATATCATATGGCATTTTAGCTATAGACTTACTCAAAATCTTATTTAGAATGTAACAAGCCGACTCGAGTGCATATCCCCTACAAGAGATCGGCAGATCGGCAAATCCTATCATGGATCAAATTAGGTCCAACAAGGTTCAATTCCTTCTTTCAGACACACCATTATGCCGTGGGATTCCGAAAGGAGTCCATTGGAAAAAAATTTTATTCTCCCCTAGGTATGTCTGAAACTCACTAAAAAAGTACTCACCCCATTGGTTCGATCGAAGAGTTTTAATACTCTTTTTAGTTTGCTTTTCTACCACATTACAAACTAGTTTGAACATTTCAAACAACTATGACTTATGCTTTATTAAGTAGATGTACCCATACCTCGATAGGTCATCCGTAAATGTTATGAAGTAGAAATATCCACTTCTAGCACTTGAGCTCATGGGTCCACATATATCAGTATGTACTAGACCCAAGAGTTTACTGGCTCATTCATCTTTTTCAGTAAAAGGTGACTTGATCATCTTACAAAAAAAAATAGAACTCATAGATCAGAAGTAATTCATAATCGCCGACTTAAAGAATTTCTTCTTAAGTCAATCAATTTATTCTATTCTTGTTAATGTGACCTAGACTATAGTGCTAATGATAGACTTTAGACGCATCATCTAGTCTAGGATGTTTACCGAAGGATTGAACCACGTTAACAGACTATGATAGTAAATAAATAATATTTTTTAATTATCCAACATAAATTATAACACCATTCAAAATGATATTACAAAAAAAAATTTTATTGAAAATTCATAACTATTTTTGGCCAAAAGGCCTTTGAAAATAACATTTAATAAAAAAATTTGGACAAAAGTGACATTCATAAGGAATAACTTTATGAGAATTGATTACTAGATTCATGATTGCTAAAGCTAGAACTAAAACTTGTCTTCTATCTCCAACGTTCAAAAACCTCTCACCTTCATCAAATCTCTTATTGACCCACAAATGTTGCATCAAATTATAAATATGATAAGGGCTTTTGATATCTAATACCCAAATAGTAGTATCACATATTAAGAAGTTGGGAGGTGTTATCATATAATTATCTTATCCAGCAACTGCTTGCTTCTTTCTTGGCTTGCTCAGGTCCAGGGAGGCAATGTACTGAAGATAATTCCTTTTCTAGTGCCCCTACTTTCTACAAAAGCACTCTGCTAGGCTCTAATCATGCTTGCACTTCTTGGTCTGACCCTGTGCAGACATCCTGGCATGTGGCTGACCCTTCTTATTCTTCTTCTTCTTGTTCTTCTTCTCTTTTTTAAAGGATCGACAATCAGATGAAAATCTTCCCACTACATTCACCATCTCCTTATGGATTTGGTGATCCTTCTCAAAGTTCTACAGTAGCCCCAATAAGCATTGGTAGTTCACTGCAAGCTTTGTCATTTAAAAATGAGTAAGGGGAGGAAGGACTTGGGTAAAGAGTTCAGGATCACATCCTTCTCAAGTTGCTCATGCAAGAAAAAGCTTAGCTTACTCAGGCGCTCAATTATCTCGATCATATATAATACATGATCAGTGACTAACGCCCCATCCCTCATTTGAGCAATAAAAATGGCACAACTAGTCTTGTGCCTCTTAACATTATCAGGAGTGCCAAAGAAGTCGTTCAATATTTGAAGCATCTCCTATGGTTGAGCATTTTCAAACCTGCGACTGAATTCATCATTCATTGCCACCAGTATAAAGCACCGAATGGTAGTGCAGTCATTGAACCACTTCTAGTAAATGTCTCGAACCACCCCTTTAGCATTTTGGACTGGCTCCTTAGGTACCGGATCAGTTAAAACATACAAGATCTATTCATGTTCCAAGATGATTTTCAACTTTTGATACCAGCTATCGAAGTTGGGTCCCATCAAGTTGTCATTGTCCAATAATGATCGGAGCGACATGGTAGTAGCCATAGCTACATAAAAAGAAAAACCATAACCTAATTAGTGTATGAATTATTTATCCTAATGACTTGGACTTTAGTCTAAAGGTTCTCCCACTATTTTATATGAATTGATAATATCTACCTCTAAGTTGAGAAATTATCTTAATTTCTTAGTGGATACTAGAATCCACACAGACTACACACAAGCCGACTTTGCTCGGTCAACTCATGTGCATGTATGAGTAGGTTCATAATCAATTATTTTTCTAAATAACTTTTAGTAATTCTAATTTTTCCCCAGAAATCTAATCAGTAGGCTTTAGCCTCTACTAAAGAGATCCGGTTAGGTCCAACATTAACATGACCATATTTGGTGTATCTGACCAATAAATGATCAGGCCCAACTTTGGTTGGCCAACCTGACCACCATTAGAAAGACACAACCAAATCATCATATTATGAATGATAATTTTTATTGGTGCAAAATATGATCATCGTCGAAGAAGCACTAGAGTCGGAAAAGAAGAGATCACCATCGGTGATTTGCAAAACAAGTCTCATCCAAAGCCTGGGGTGTGGCTCGGGCAAGACCCTCCGATGATCAAGTCATCTCTTTTGGCCAACAGAAATAGAGTACACAATCGAGAGAGTTATAGAGTATTGAGAAGGAGAAGAGAGCCTGGAGAAAACGTATTTGGAGGGTCTTTTTTATAGATGGAGCCGTAACAAATTAATAGTGACAGCCATAACTGTCGGATAGTGGGTCGCTCGAGGCCATGTGGAGTTTGTTATGGAGGATAGTGTTTGTTGTCGTAGGGTGCCAGTCCATTTGAGATTTGATAGTCAAAGTTTGGAGTAGGCATTGGTTGGTGATGACCTTTGAGCTATATCAATTCTAGACAAGTTTAGACTCCTCTAAGGTAGTCTGAGTGTGGGTCAGTTCATACCGTGTTTGAGATCGAATTTGTGCAGAAGATGAGACTCTTCTAGAATCAAAAAGTAGATCTGCTGGAGAGATCTACACGTAGCTCTTCTAGAGGAGAAACCCGAGGAAAAATTCACCTAATAGAGAAACCCAACTATTGGAGAGAATCCTGGAAGGAGTTTGCCTGTTGGAGGAGTCCGAAAGGAATTCACCTATTGGGGGAGTCTAAAAGGAGTTTGGCTATTGGAGTCTGAAAGGAGTTCGCCTATTAGGGAAATTCGGAAGGAGTTCACCTATTGGAGTCTGAAAGGAGTTCGACTGCTAGAGGAGTTCGGCCATTGAAGTCTGGAAGGAGTTTGGCTGCAAGAGGAGTTCGGTCATTCCATAATGATTCAGAGTTTGAATATTCCTATGGGTTGAGGTTTAGTTTCTATAACCACAACAAGACGAAACTGATTTAGCCAAAATCTTAGCCGAACTTTGATAGGCGTGGATTTATCCCCAACACTATCCTCCTTACTCTCGAGTTTGAAGTTCGAAGGATGGGAGTAAGATGGAGATTGTCGAAGTTCGAAGAATTTTTTGGTCCTACTGGGTTTCCCGCTTCTAGGTGGGATGTTATATTTTGGCTTTTATTAGGCTGACGTCGGAGCTTCATATATGCACAGTGATCCAAAGAGACATTTTCAAAATTTTCAATCAGAAGTCTACCTAAAGTACAGCACCATTAAGGGTCTGTCCGTTGGAAGCTTTATGCCATGATGAGTGGGACAAGCGTCGATCAAAGATCAGGTGGAGGAAATCTGCAATCATAACTACTCTAGGGCTCCAGGGTTTACTTAAGCCTGCCCTCCTCCTCCGAGTCTTTACTTCTGAAATCTTCCTTTCCTCCCTCTGGTTTTCTTATTCATCCTAAGCGAGAGCCAAGCTGCTTCCTTTGGTTTTAGGCATACCTTTCTTGGATTCTTGCTCCATTCGCTATCTCTTTGTTCTTCTCAACCAATTTAGGTCAGTTTTTTGATACTTTTTAGATTATCTCTATATTCTTACTTTCTTGTTCTTTCTGTTCTTGTCGAAGCTTGAATGTCTCTTTTTTTTTTTAATTTTTTGGATAATTTCTTGATTTACCTTGATCCAAATGTCTAGTGAGGAATCTTGGTCGACTTGTTCTGATAGTTCGACCCCTTTAAGCTTGATGAACCTACCTCCTAAGGAGGCTGAACCCTTGGGATCGGCCCATCCTTTTGCACCTATGACCATTTCTTGTAGACTTCAGCCTAACAATCTTTTCTTAGCTAGGATTCGATTTAGAATTTCTTTTGAGTACGAGCTTGAACTCCCTGGGTGTGATGATCGAGCCTTCTCACCCCCTCCCGACCAAATCTATCTTTACATCGAAACCTTTTGACCCGGGCTTGGAATTTATCTTTTTTCTCCCTATTGGGCTATTTAGGTTTCTCAATATTTTTCTTGCTACCATGGTGCCAAATACCTTTTGATTTATCATAGGATTTCTCTCCCTGTGCACCATGGTAGGTGTCCGACCTACCATTTTCCTGTTCCATAATTCTTTTACCTATAAACATCACCCCACCGCTAAGGATAGGTGGTATGTGTCTCCACAGTTCAAGAGGAAGGGATTGCTTAAAGGTGCCCCTTCCTCCGTTCATGGCAGGAAAAAGAAGTTCTTCATTTTCCATCCCACCCTAGATCTAGGGCTATCGCTATGGGGCGAGGTAAGAAAATTGGTTCATCGAGCTCTTGGGCTAGAAAATGAGGATCCGAGCTTGACCGATTGGCTGAAGTTCTTTGACGCTCCACCAATCCCTAGACTCCTGGATGAGCAAATCTTGTTCAGTTTTAACCTCAGTCCTCTTAACCCAATAGGTAGTTTGCGATATTCAGTCGGCTGGATGGTATTCATTTTTCTGATCTTCTAACTTTATCTCTACAGAAATGACTCCTAAGGAACGGAATCGCGTGACGAAGGGGGTTTGGACCCTTAAAAGGAAGGGCGATTCTTCTGGAAAACCACAGAAAAAGGACTGAATTAGAGAGTCAAGCTGGGCTATGTTGGTTTGGTCTATGCCGGCCCTTGAACCCGCCGCTACCATGCTAAGCCCGACCCTATCTGATGAGGCCATCCCTCTTGCTCTTGTTCAGCAAGAGGGGCTGTGGAGAAGAAGAAGAAGTGGGTCGTTGGCAAGAAGGTCGGGTGGAAGGCTAAGAGCTCTGCAGGATGGGATCTTGGCCAGGAATAGAGTTCCCTAGACGATCGAGAGGTCATCCAGGCACTAATGGAGGGGAGCATTCTTCCCGACATAGTCGAAAGGATACACCAGAAGGATGATGTCGAGAGGTTCGATGAATCATTTGCTACCTTTCTAGAGGTAAGTGGTTCCTTCTGATTTTGACTTCATGCCCATTAAGCTTTGGAACTGGGATCTTTTATGATTCTGATTTGTTGTGCTTTGCAATTGGGACACTACCTTTTTGCCCACTCCGAAGCAGCAAGCCAAAATCAGACTGAAGCTTCTAAAGCCCTGGAAGAAGCTCGTGCAGAAGCCAAAAAGGCCCAGGCCGAGGTCGATGATCTGGAGGTTGCCTCGGAGATCCATTCATTTGAAGTCGAATGCCTTTAGAATGAACTGAGAGAGGAGCATGGCGAGTTGGCAAGGTTGAGGGCCATGCTAACCCAAGGAAAAAAGGAGAAAAGGAAGGCGCATGAGGAGGTTAGCGCTGCCATGGAAAGGGTTACGCAGAACTTCAAGTGCTCTAAGGATATGGAGGACATCAAAATAGACTTTGCCCAGGAAGCCTTCTTGGAAGGGTTCCAAGTCTGCATGGGGCGAGTCACCAAGAATTTCTCCAACATCGATCTAGATCCCCTCCTAGAAGAGCTAGAGGATAGAAATGACCCTTCACACGCCGATGCTGAGGTCGCTTCTGAACCGACAGGTGCAGTGTCCGAGCCTGCTCAAGGGTCGAAGCCGGTCGAGAATGTCCCAACCTCTCCAGTGGGCGAGCTGCCGAGGTCTAAACTTTTGACATCTATGTACCCATTTTTTTTTTCTTATTATTAATTTTTTTGGTGTACTAAATATATTTTAAGTAATGAGAGCAAATTCTTCTTTTTCTTTACACTTTGCGTTGTATGTGATTCAAAATGACTCTGTCGATCAGGGCCACGACCTCCTTTCTCTGATTGATGCCGACCCCTTACCTCCGGGGGTTTCATTCAAGCCTTTGATAAAGGGTTTGAAGAAAGAGGTCCACCAATTGAGAAATGATTGAAGAGAGTTGAGGCCGACCTTCAGGCCTCTCGAAAAAATTCTATGGAGGCAACTAAGAAAGTCACTCACCTCCGAAGTTTACACACGAAGGATGCGGCGAGCTTCAGTATTCGAAAAGAAAATTTTGAGAAGGTGCTTGCCGAACTCTAAAAGAGCACAAGCGACAAGTCCTGGGTGCTCACAGCGAAGATTGGCTCTCTAGAAGTTGATCTCAAGAAGGCGAAAGAGAAGATTCTCTCTTGAAGGGAATTCAGCATGGTCCACCGACGAAGCTCAGCATGCCTGAAACTGATCGAAGAAGTTCTCCTAGCTTCAGAAGCAACTACAGGATGCTAAAGATCGGCACAATAATTATCGGGCGACCTGGGTAGGAAAGATGTCCAGGCTTGAAGGCGAGATAAAGGCTGCCAAGGATGAGGTGACCTATTTTCAAAAGAAGTTTCATAGCATTCAGCAGGTTGGATCAAGTGGCGAACCTAAGGAGCTTGTCCTTCTAAGGAGGACTTTCGGTGAACTCTCAGAGTCTGTTAGGGTGGAGAAAATCAAAGTTCAATAATTGAAGCTCCAGTTGACCTGGGAGCGTCAAGCCGTCAAGGATGCTGGAGCTGAATCTGAGGTTTTGAGGAAGCAGCGATGAGAGCTCGAGGCCAAATTTGAATACTCCAAAAGGATATACATCAACGGTGATGCCTGGAGTCGATAGCCCAAAGTCTGAAGAGCTCGGATCGCCTTAGGACTTCACCTCCTCTTTATTTTTTTTATGTAATTGATTTCATCGATCTTTATATTATCTATAATGTGTTTGCTTTTTCGAACAGTTGGCCTTGGTCGACCTCTATTTTGCTTGTAGTGTGCCCATTGTAATTGATCTTATTAACTTTTACTTATAACGAACTTAACTTCATAATAAAATAGTACCTTTTTCGTTGTCATCTCTTGCGGATTCATTCCTAGATGCCTCATTTTTCTTTCATCTCTAATGAGATGCTTGTCATGGACATTGGGTCAGGGGTTCATTCCGTGGATTAGGATGAAATTTTTTCTTTAGCATTTGGCACGGATATAGGACAATATGCTCATCAATCGTTAGTAGGGTCTTCGCCTTTCCCTCATTTTAAATCAGCGTGGCCTTGACCTTCCACCCCTTGTATGATTGTAGAGTTTCATCGGATCCACCGGTGGGTTCTCATCTTGGCTTTGCTCGTGTTAGGATGAGGTTCTCTTCCTATTCCTAACGGACTGTAAGAGCACATTCGAACTGTCGGTAGGGCCTCTTTTCTCATCTCATCTTAGTTCAACAATGCCTTTGACCTTGCTCACGTTAGGATGAGGTTCTCCTTCTATTTCTAATGGATTGTTGGGGCACATTAGGGCCGTTGGTAGGGCCTCTCTGAAGGGAAATCCTGATTTCCCAAACCAGGTTCGTTCAGATTTGATCGGATCAAGAGATATATCTCAAAAATTTTTCTCTTTGATCCAAATCAGATCTGGGATATTTCAGATCTAATTTTTATTATTCTAATAATTAAAATAAAATATAAATAAATTAAATTAGATTTAATTCACCTTGATATAGGATAATCCTATTATCCATTGATGATCCTGTAAGCAGCGAAAGATTTTGGATCTAGCCATGCAAGTGCCTAGCCTCTACCAATATCCACTCGGGCTGGATTTGGAGATCCTCTTCTTCTCTATCACATCTCCAAAAATCAGATCTGAATCTAATTTGGAGGATCTTCAAAACAGCTTTCGAAGATCAACACAGTTGTCCTTTGCAGCGGCGCAGCCTTCTAGCTTTCTATCGTCTTTCTCTCCCCTAGATTGCACCAACCGAGATCCCAAACTTCTTTGGGCATGGAGAGGAGAGGGAGAAGATGAACTTGGTGTGGAGGAGAAAGAGAGAGGCAGCCTTGGGGCATAGAGAATTGTTCTCCTCTTTGAGTTGGGTGCAGGGTCTTATTTATAGACTATGCGTGATGAAACTCCTCTTCATCAATTCACAACTTTTTGTGAAATCCAAGAAATATGATTGGTGGGAAGAGTCAATTCACTTTATGATGGTGGCCGTAAGATCAGTCAAAGTTGGTTCTTAGGAGGGCTAACAGAATCTAATATAGAATGAACCTATAAATATCTAGTCATAGAGGACTCCTTGATCGTTAGGCCATGGAGCCCTGGATCCTTTTATAAGCGCGCTCCTCCTCAGGGAAATAGTAGGAATAGCAAACCCTAAATAGTTCTCTACAGGGGACAACCCATATTGTCTTCACAAGGGTTTTTGTTGTGATCAGACATGTGCAAAGTTCAGTCAATGTCTTTTGAAGTCAACAGAATATAAAATGGAAATAGTCACATGAGTCAACAAGTTGACAGAATGGTCAATTGGATAAAAAGGAACAATCATCTAACCAAGAGAGACTCCATTCCGATCGACATCACAAACTTCTGATGACAATACTCGTTCTGACCAGCTATTTTAATAGTAAAAATCTAACGTGACTAAAATGAGTGCTAGCATAATTTTGACTCTAAGACCAACTAATTTATATAGGGTATCCAATGTTGATGATCACTGGAGATTCAACATTATTTTTTTGTAGATTATTAAACCCTTCTGTTGAATCAATGTAATCCATTATGTTTTGATTAGTGGTATATGAATGTAATGACATCTCTTTCTTATCGACTACTCGATTTTCATGGATTCAGAACTCTTCTGACTCGATAACTATGATAGATGATCCTATCTTCTAAAATCCATTTTCCTTAGATTGACTATCCTATATGCCCATGGTGATTCCTAGTTTGATGGAAAATTTGTCATTGTATTATGGGTGAGTAATATTCCTCAAGTTGAGGATTCGAATCCTTGGTTTAGGCTGAACCTATGTTGAAGGTTAAATTCTTTTGATTCTATCTGTGTTGCCACTGGTCGATCGATATTGATGTGATTTAAGGTGAACTCGTTCAATGACCTAGAGGTTTCTATCATTTGATCTTTTTGTAATGTGTCAATTGTCGATTCTCGATGGTTTGTTGAATAAATGATTCATTAGAATAGATAGGTTTGTATTATTTTCACTTTGCATGGTCTTTTCATGGGCTTTTTCTAGACTGGTGATTCTTTTAAATGATCATAGGGCTATTTTTGTTTGGCTCTCTGCCTCTTATTTCTTATTTACCACTGTTTCGAGAATAGATAGGAAATCTTGATGTTTCTTGCAGTGGTCAATCCAGTTTTCTATCTAGTATGATGAACTATTGCTTTATAGCCAACATACCTGGAGTGCTTTTTGAATATGCTAGATCGAGTTATGGTGGTAGTCAAACTATAAGACCCTCAAGTAATGAGCTGATTACCGATGCCTCATCAAAAGAACCGACATCACATCACTGTATCATCGAGCCAATCTATTGATAAGAAGTAGACTTCCAAATGTGGTGACTACTATCGAGGTTAGGTTGGCACGCTCAGTGCTCTTGTTCTCAATGAGTACCTGAACTCTTACTTCGATTTGTCTCCACACTGTAGACTCAAGACTGGCATCTACTAAGAGAGAGCGATTGTACACCAAGTTTCTTCTGGATCAATTCACAATCTCTTGATTGATCCTTATGGTTGGGAACATTTTTATGAGTTTAATATGATTATTCATGTCTTAAATTTTTATCTCTCTTGAAAATAGAATTTATCATTACCATTAGTAACTCAAAAGATGTATCACAGACACTATAATCACATAATTGAATAAAATAACCCATTTTACTTGATTATATTTCAAAATTAAAGTTTTGCCCCTAGAAGTGTACTCAAGTGTCAGCCAATTTTGGCTTCTAGGGACATATATCTAACAATCTCCCCTTATCTAAAGCTAATGGCTTACAACTAAGTCCATCTTGTGTTTAAAGTGGATTTCTGTCAATTTTTTTGTTGTCCCAATGGCTTCGTAAGTGTGGGTCTGCGCATTGTCTACGGAATTGATCTCTTGATCTCAACATAACCTTCTTCGAGGTAATCGCGGATGAGATGGCGGATGAGATGGTATCACCGCAATGTGCTTAGATTTCTGGTGAGACTCAATTATCTCTTAGCTATGGCATGGATTTTGTATGGTTGTTGTAGTACGTACAGAGGAATGGCATCTATGGCATTAACCAATTTCTGTAGCAAACTTCTTGTACCAGAATGCTTCTTCACAGCCTCTGATGTTGCGATATATTCTGCTTCCATGGTGGAATTTGCTATCACGATTTGCTTGGAACTCTTCCAGTTGACAGTACCATCATTGCACACAAATAGACTCCCAGATGTCGACTTTCGATCATCTACATCGAACATGAAATCCGAGTCTATGTATCCCTAGACTTAGAGTTCTCCATTACCAAAGACCAGTTCATCATATCCTTAGTTCTTCTTAAATACTTAAGGATACATTTCACAGAAGTCCAATTTCTTCATCTGGATTTGATAGATATCTACTTGTGACACTCACAGCATGGGCTATATCAGGTCGTGTACATAGCATGGTATACATGTGGCTCCTTATTGCAGAAGCATAAGGGATCTTGCTCATATGTTCTATTTCCCTAGGTGTGCTAGGGCACATCTTCTTGGAAATATAAACACCATGTCTGAAGGATATTAATCCCCTCTTAGAGTTTTCCATACTAAACCTTTTTAGTACTTCCTGTATGTACATCTTCTATGAAAGTCCTAGCATTCTATTCGGTCTATCCCTATAGATCTTAATTCCTAGAATAAAGGATGCTTCACCTAGGTCTTTCATGGAGAATTTTTTGGACAACCATATTTTGACTATCGTCAATATGGAAATATTGTTTCCAATAAGGAGGATGTCATCCACATACAATACGAGAAAGACAACAGCGCTCCCACTGACCTTTTTGAAGATACATGGTTTCTCTTCATTTTTTATGAAACCAAATGTTTTGATCACATCATTGAAACGAGTGTTCCAGGTTTGAGAATGGACCTTTGCAGCTTGCAAACCTTGTGATCAGTATCATTGGATGTGAAACCTAGTGACTGTTCCATATAGATATCTTCCTCAAGATATCCATTTAAGAACACCGTTTTCACGTCCATTTGCCATATTTCATAATCGAAATAGGCTACAACGGCAAGAAATGTGCAGATGAATTTTAGCATAGCCAATGGAGAAAAGGTATCCTGATAGTCAATGCCTGTACATTGACTATAACATTTTGCCACTAGTCTAGCCTTAAATGCTCCACATTTCTATCTGCACCAATCTTTCTCTTGAAGATCCATTTACACCCAACAGGTACTATACCTTCTGGTGGATCTACCAAGGTTCAGACTTGGTTTAAGTGCATCGAGTCAATTTTTGATTACATTACCTCTAGCCATTTCTCAGAGTCGATATCTGATATCGCCTCATTATAGGTTTTGGTATCATCACCATGAGCACCATTACCTACGAGGAACATTTTCTCTACTTTCTCTGAAATAATATCTAAGTATCTTTCAGGAGGATAAAAAACTCTTTCTGATCTACGAGGTGGAGGAGGTAGTGTTCTTATTGGCTCAACCTGATTTGGTTCCAATTGGTCCTTAGCTCATTGTACTTGTGAGACTTTTTCATCAAGCTTAATCTGCTTTCCAATGCCGCTATCTTGAATAAACTATTTTTCAAGAAAGATGGTATGTCGACTCACAATCACATTATGGTCTTTTGGAATGTAGAAATAGTATCCTAATAATTCTTTAGGATATCCTATGAATCGAGCTCTGAAGGACCTAAACTCTAACTTGTCCGCTTGTTGTCTTTTGACATGAGCCGGACAACCCCAAATTCTGAGATGACTCAGACTTGGTTTCTTACCATGCCATATCTAATACGGTGTGGTAAGAACGGTTTTAGAGGAAACCTTATTCAGTTGATAAATTGAAGTTAAAAATGAGTGTCCCCAAAAAAAATTAGGGAGGTCTGTGAAGCTTATCATGGATCAGACCATATCTAATAGAGTCTGATTTCTCCATTCTAAAATCATGTTGAGTTGAGGTGTTCCTGGTGGAGTCCATTGGGAGACTATGCCATTTTTCTTGAGATAGTCTAAGAATTCTCGGCTAAGGTATTCGCCTCCTCGATCTGATCGAAGAATCTTAATGGATTTTTTTCAGTTTATTTTTCTACTTCATGTCTGAATTCTTTGAATTTTTCAAAAGCTTCAGACTTGTGTCTTATAAGATACCCATATCCATACCTAGATAGATCATCGGTAAAGATAATGAAGTAGACAAAATTACCTCTAGTCGGCACATCAAATGGGCCGCACACATCAGTATGTAAAAGGGCAAGGAGATCTGTGGCCCTTTTCCCATATCCTACAAAAGGGAGTTTAGTCATTTTTTCTTGAAGACAAGATTCACAAGTTGGATATGACTCGAAAGTCAACGGACTCAATAGCTTATTTTTCTCTAATTTGTTGATCCTATCTTCTGCTATATGACCTAATCTCAGGTGCCATAGATACCTATCATTTGGACTATCCCTAGGTCGTTTGGCATTCACGTTTTGCTCGATAGTTAGAATAGATACATCAATATGTAGCTGATAAATATCGTTAATAAGGAAATCATTTGTAATTTTATTTATTTTATAAAGAATATTACAATGGTCCTTAAAGAAGGTAATCACATAGCCTTCTAGTGCTAAGCATGAAACAAAAATCAAATTTCTGCTAGCTGCAGGCACATAATAATAGTCTTTTAAAACTAAGTCTAAACTAGATGGTAATCGAAGAGGATATGTTTCCACCACCACTACAGCAACTCTTGCTCCATTTTCGATGCGTAGGATCATGTCTCCATCCCTCGACCTCCTGCTATCCTCAAGATCCTATATGGAAGTGCACAGATGAGCACTAGAACCAAAGTCAAGCACCCAACTGGATGCAGAAGAAATCGTAAGGTTAGACTCAATAATGAGCATACGTCCAGAAGGACCTTCCTTCTTGTTCTTCAGGGTGGCCAGGTAAGTAGGGCAGTTTTGCTTTTTCAAATGGTCGTTGCTGTTGCAATGAAAATACTTTCCTTTGACAACAGTCTTCTTCGTCGACTCTGCCTTCTTCTTCTTTCCTCCTTCCACCTTCTGCTTTTTCGCAGACTTCTTTTTCTTTTCAGAAGATTTTTTTTTAGAAAAAGTTCGTTCCATAGCAAGATCTGAGCCTTTAGAATCTTTTATAGAAAGCTCAGCGGTGACCAGCATGTTCATTAATTCGGCCAAGAAATTTTGAAGTTTATGCATGTGATAATTCATGATGAACTGCCCATATGCATCAGTCAAGGATTGCAGAATAACATCGTTCTGCAGATCCAAGTCTAACTTCACACCGAGCTTCTCAAACTCATCCAAGTCCTTGATCATCACCAAATAATGATCTTGGACTGACTACCCATCATGCATCTTAGCCTTAAAAAATCATTTCATGACTTGATACTTGGCTGTGCGACTCTGTCACCAAACATCTCTTACAGGTGAGCCGACATTTGGTGAATAGTCCTGATATCTTCATGTTGGCGCTGGAGCTCATCAGACATCGAGCCCAACATGTAATATTCGGCCTTATTATCTTCATCTATCCATTTTTTCAGAGATGCTCTCTATTCAACGGATGGATAGGCTGGTAAGGTGGGAGGGTCCTGGTCTAATACATGGGTTAACTTCTCAAAATCTAAAATGATTTTGTAGTTCCTGAGCCAATCTTTATAATTGGATTCGGTCAGTCTATGTGTGTCCAGGATACATGCTAATGGATTGGATGCAGATATTTTTCTGTAGAGAGTCAAAGATTCTAGTTAGATACTATAATTATGACTTGACCAATTTATTTAGAAATTTTATTTTTAAACAAATTAGCTCACACTATTTTCTTGAATCCCTACACTCCCTCTATAGAGATGCAAAAATCCCCCATGATTAATGATTTCTAGTGGGTGGTGCGGTCTCACCAGCTAACTCATCACCTCACCTAATAGTTATTGATGATGGGTTAGCCAATGAGTGAACAACTCTTGTTTAATGATTCTCTAATCATGGTGCACCCAAACTTGGTCTCTAATTCATGAATCTCACCGTATCCAAAATATTGATCTACTTCTTAGTTAAGTGAGATCCATCATTTGCACAGACTGGATTCCTAATTGAGTCTCTCATCGTATCCAAAATATTGAGCCTAACTCATCCTTAGCCCATAGCATCCAATGCCTAATAGACATGGTTGCATCTTCCTGGTGCAACTGAGACACTGTATCCAGTCGAGAATAATCAACCTTAGGAAGGGCCCACACATCTACAATGGTGGAAGACCTCCGACTTAATCTTTTCTTAGGGAGAATTGATTCAGGTCTCGTTAAACTAGGCTTGTCATAGTCATAACAATTATGACTAACCTAGTGGCATGGGTTAGCTCAAATTATTGACCACCTCAAATCAAAATTGAGTCAACAGATATGGCCAGGTAAGTGAGACCAGTGGAAGGGATATACCATTAACTCATACAAGAATACATTTAGGTCGAGTAGCTCCCAATTAAAAACTAGTTGGTCGTATCTGCCAAACTTACCTTAGACACCAAATTATTGAGCCAGAACCAATTGGGTTAGCCTGCAATCCAGACTTTAACCTCTGAGCCTAATTAGGTCTTGCTTGATCGTGACTCGATCTTGACCCAGACTTAATCCTATTAGGCTGGTCAATTTAAGCATTATTGATCCCATTTAACCAACTCTTGATTTGGTTTGATCAACTGCTTCTACCTAATTGAGCTACCCAAGCCCGAACCTAGTATTATGAATATGTCTTAGATATGAAATTCTCAATTTTAGATCTAATTAATATTTCATAATCTTAATTCTTAATTAAGTAGGGTTCATAAACAAAATATGCACAATAAATCCTAGGGTTTCAGGATCTAGGGTTTTGCAGAAAGTAAGTTTTGGATTTTTGATTAAGGACGAACGCGCAGCACCCCTACACGTCATAAGAACACTCCATCGGATGGAAGGAGAGGGCCTTTAAATCCTTCTTCATTCTTATGACCGGACAGCTAAGAGGAACGCCTAAATCAGGAACATGTAATACTACAAAACAGTTTTAGATCTATATCATATATCTTATATACAAATTAGATCTAATCATGGTATATTTTGCATACATCTCATGTACCAAATCATGCATGTTTCATATCTAAATTATCTCATAATAATCTAAAAAATTAAATTTAAATTGATCTTATCAAAATAAACTCTAATCTAGACAACTATGTAGAACTATTCTACAACTAGTCTAGATATGCATCAATCATATCTCATATGATGTTAAAATTAAATAATTTTTATTTGCTATTTTTTAGATGTTATTATAATAATTATAATATCAAAAAATAGTAAATAAATAGATCTAAAATATGATTTAATCAAATTTAATTGTAAATATGTAAGACTATTCTATAGAACTATTCTATTTTATAACTAGTCATGCATATTTTCTAATCTTAGATCTAAATCATTTAATTTTAATTTTTTTGATTTTAGATCTGATCACATCTCATGTGACATATGAAATTACTTATTTTTTAATTAAAATAAATTTAAAATTAAATCTAAACACTTTAGAACCTTGGCTCTGATACCAATTGAAGGGAAATCCTGATTTTCCAAACCAGATTCGTTCAGATCTGATCGGATCAAGAGATATATTTCAAAAATTTTTCTCTTTGATTAAAATTAGATATGAGATATTTTAGATCTAATTTTTATTATTCTAATAATTAAAATAAAATATAGATAAATTAACTCATATTTAATTTACCTTGATGTAGGGTAATCCTATTACCCGTTGATGATCCTGTAAGCAACGGAAGGTTTTGGATCTAGCCATGCAAGTGCCTGGCCTCTACCGGTATCCACTCAAGTTAGATCTAGAGATACTCTTCTTCTCTATCACATCTCCAAAAATTAGATCTAAATCTGATTTGGAGGATCTTCAAAATAGCTTTCGAAGATCAACAGTTATCCTTTGCAGTAGCGCAACCTTCTAGCTTTCTATCGCCTTTCTCTCCCCTAGATTGCACCAACTGAGATCCCAAACTTCTTTGGGCATGGAGAGGAGAGGGAGAAGATAAACTTAGCATGGAGGAGGAAGAGAGAGGCAGCCTTGAGGTGTAGAGAATTATTCTCCTCTTTAAGTTGGGCGCAGGGTCTTATTAATAGACTATGCGTGATCCAACTCCTCTTCATCCTAACCAATCACAACCCTTTGTGAAATTAGATCTAAATCTGATTGGTGGGAATAGAGTCCCTTGGATTCATCCTTAGATGGTGCCTAAGACTAGTCAATGTTGGTTCTTAGGAGGAGTGTAACCAGAATCCAATAAGGAGATGGAGTCCCTATCCAATATAGACTCCCGAGCACCTCAAGCTTGGGCGCACGGCACCCTTGGCGTGCACCCTCCTGCTTGCCAATTTTTGGTAGGGGGACAAGCCCCACCAACTCTCCAATAGGTGTGTGACATGTGGACAAAAGTCAAAGTATCAATGGTCAATATTTGACCAGTCAAAGGATGAGAAATGGTAGTTGACCAAAAATGGCAGATATTGTTTTATAAAATAAGACAATCCTTTTCTGACCTGGATAGGCTCCAGTCAGACCAAGTGAAGGCCTCTGATCGAGCACAAACTCCTTTGGCTTAGTCAGGACAACTATTTATGATAGTAAAAGAAGAACGTTAGGTTCAATTGAGTGCTAGCATGATTTCCACGAACCTAATTGAATCTCATTCAGATCAATTAAACTAGATCAGTTCAATTGATGATCACCAGATTCAAATCCTTGTTTGTGTGATCCAGTTAGGTTCAGTTCTATATGGTAATGAGATATGTCATGATCTCTATCATCGACATCATCGAAACTCCTTTCGATGGATCAGAACTCTTCTGATTCCAATTGCTAGAATGATCGATCATCTAAATCATTCTAATTACTTCCAAAATCCACCAGTGACACCTAGCAGTATATGGTGGCAACCCATCAGAGCTGAATGCGAACCTTTTGGTGCAGCTATCTGTGTGATTAAGTTCTTTTATTTTGAGCCCCGATTAGATTAGGGTTAAGGTGAATTTGTCAAACCCTAGTTTCTGTCATATGATGTAATCATTCGATTGAAGTCTGATGTGAAAATCTAAATAGAAACTCTTTCTATTATTTTACTCTGCCATGGCGATGGACTTCTGGACTTGATTCTTATGATCATCATAGGGCTGCTCCTCTACCACCGAGGTAGATAGATTTCATCTTGATGCAATGCAGTTCCTACAATGAATATGCTATATCCAACGTACACCTCAGGATCCCGAATGGCTAGGAGACTGAGTTATGGTGTAGTCAAACTATAACACCCTCAAGGTAAACTACCAACGCACCTCAGGTTAAAGAACTAAAACACACCATTGTAGCATCGAGTCAGTCATTGACGAGAAGGTAGACTTCCTAATGACTACTCGAGGTGGTCATGCTCAGTGCCCTTATTCTCTAACGAGTATCTATACTCTCGCTCCGGTGTCTCCACACCGTAGACTCAAGACTCATCTATTAAAAAAAAAGTGATTGTACACCAACCTTTCAAATTAATCGCCATCCTCGTGATGATCCTATGGTTGGGAATATTTTATGAGTTAATAATGATTATTCATGTTTTAAATTTTCAACTCTTGAAAATATGAATTATCATTACCATTAACTCAAAGGATGTATCACAGACACTAAATACACATATGTGATAGAAAATAACCCATTTTATTAATTATAGTCAAAATTATAATTTTGCCCCTAGAGGTGTATTACAAGTGTCAGCCAATTCTGGCTTCTAGGGCACATATATCTAACACTCTCCCCTCATCTCATCATAGTTCAATAAGGCCTTCGACCTTGCTCACGTTAAGACGAGGTTCTCCTCTTGTTCCTAATGGGCTGTAGAGACACATTAGAGCCATTGGTAGGGCCTCTCCCCTTATCTTGTCTTAGTTCAATGAGGCCTTCTACCTTGCTCACGTTAGGACGAGGTTCTCCTCCTATTCCTAATGGGCTACTTTTGGTTGCTTCAAAGTTGTCATTACACAATCATTGTGCCAAGAAGTAATGATGTTAAAATAGAAAAAATTTTATTGAAAAAAAGTTACTGGTAATACATTCTTAAGTTTTTTGAATTCCAAGGTCATTGAAGTGTCGCCCCTCCAAGCTCCTTCAAGCGGTAAGTTTTAGGCCGGATGACCTCCTCCACTCTATACAAACCTTCTCAATTCAGGACGTTCTTTCCTTGCTCTTGAGGCTTCAAAACGGATGCTCGTTGGAGCACCAAGTACCCCATTCTAAATGCTTTGCTGTTTACTCTAGAGTTATAGTATCTAGCTACTCTTCGTCCGTAGGCTACCATCCAAACTTGGGCATCTTCTCTCTTTTCTTCTAATAGATTGAGATTGACTTTGAGATCCTATGAGTTATGATACTCATTGGAGGCCACAACCCATGCTGATGGAAGTTTAAGCTCGATCGGAATGACTGCCTCCATCCCAAAAGCTAGGATGAATGGTGATTCTCCAGTTGGTAGCCTATGAGTAGTTCGGTACGCCCAAAGGACGTGGTAGAGTTCGTCCGCCTAAGTCCCCCTTGCTCTTTCAAGCCTTGCCTTGATGTCCTGTAGCAAAATTCTATTGGTTACCTCTACTTCACCATTTACCTACAGATAGGCCACTGACGTGAAGTGATGGAAGATGTTTAGATTTTTGTAGAACTCAGCGAACCTCATCCCAGCAAACAATTGAAGGAAAAAACCTTGTTTTTCATATAAGGTTCGTTTAGATCGGATTGGATCAAGAGAAATATTTTAAAAATTTTTCTCTAAGATCCTAATCAAATTAAAGACTCTTCAGAACTTATCTTATTGATCTGATAAAATAAAATAAAAGTTAAATTAAATTTAATTTAATTATACCTTTATTTTGGATAATCCAATTATCTTATGATGATCTTGATGTTTGCCTGAGATTCTGAACATAGCCACGCAAGCACCTGGCCTCTATCGGTATCCACTTGGGTAGGATCTAGAGATCTTCTCCTTCTTAATCAATCCTCCAAAAATCAGATCTCGATATGATCTTAAAGGTCTTCAAAAATACTTTTGAAGAATAACCGTTATCTCTTGCTGCAGTACCGCCTTCTTCCTTTTCTATTGCCTTTTGCTTGCTTGGATCGCACCTAACTCATGCCCAAAACCTCTTGGGCATGAAGAGGAGAGAGAAGACCAGAGGGTGGTATGGAGGAGGGAGAAAAGCTTGGTGGCATGGGCTAAAGCAAAAGCTCTTAATTCTAGGCGCAGATAGGGTTTATATAGATCCTGCTGCGCTATGCAGTGCCACATCATCCCGGCCAATCAAGGTCCTTTGTACGATTAGATCTAAATTTGATTGGTGGGATGACATCATCTGATCTAATCTGATTAGAGACCCTCAAAACTCTCCTAAGATGGTGCCAAGACTAGGTCAAACAAGTCTTCTTGGCGCCATCTATGTTGATTCCCTGAAGCAACTAGAGTCCCATCTGTATGGGACTTTAAACCTTATCCACATGGGACGCACGCCTCCCTAGGAATGCACCCCTTGTCTATCTATTTTTTAGTAGGAGGACAAGGGCCAAGGTTCTCTCCTATGGGTGCATGACACGTAGGCAGATGTCTAAGTGTCAAAGGTCAACATTTGACAAAAGTCCAAAGACAAGATTTAGCAGGTGATGGAAAATGGTAGGTGTTATTTCAAATTAATATCATAAATTAAAATAACCCTTTTCTGACCTAGACAAGCTCTAGTCAGACCAAATAAAGGTTTCTGAGTGAGTCCAAATACATTTGGCTCAGTCAAGACAAGTTTTAATGATTGTTAAAGGAGAACATTAGGCTCAATCATGTGCTAGCATGATTTTTTTGAACCTAATTGAATCTTATTCAAATCAATTGAACTGGGTTAATCCAATTGATGATATCCAGATCCAAATCCTTATTTGTATGATCTGGTTAGGTTCAGTTTCGTATGGTAATAGGATATGTCGTGTTCTCTATCATCGACAACATCAAAACACCTTCCGATGGATCAGAACTTTTCTGATTCAGACAACTAGTATGATCGATCATCCAAATCATTCTAATTGCTCCCGAAATCCACCAGTGACACCTAGTAGCATATGGTGGCAATCCATCAGAACTGAAAGCAAACCTCTCAGTGTAGTTACCTATGTGATTAAGTTTCTCTATCTTGAGCTCCGATCGGATTAAGATTAAGGTGATCTCGTCAAACCCTAATTTCCATCATATGAATTAATCATTTGATTCAAGTCCAATGTGAAAAGCCTAATAGAAACTCTTTCTATTATTTTACTCTACCATGGCCATGGAATTATGGACTTGATTCTCATGATCATCATAGGGCTACTCCTTTTCTATCGAGATAGATAGATCCCCTGTTGGTGCAATCCAATTCCTACAATGAACATGCTATAGCCAACATACACCTTAAGAATTCGAATGGCTAGGAGATCAAGTTATGGTGTAGTCAAACTATAACACCCTCAAAGTGAACTGCCCATGCACTGTAGGTCAAAAAACCAGATACACCACTGCAGCTTCGAGCCAATCATCGATGAGAAGATAGATTTCTTCATGACTGCTCACGGTGGTCACGCTCAGTGCCCTCATTCTCTAACGAGTATTTGTACTCTCACTTCAGTGTCTCTACATCATAGACTCAAGATTCATCTATCCTAAAGAAGCGATCATACACCAACTTTTCAGATCAATCATCATTCTCATAATGATCCTACGGTCGGGAGCATTTTATCAGTTAATAATGAAAATTCATGTCTTAAATTTTCAACTCTTGAAAATTTGAACTATCATTGCCATTAACTTAAGGGATGTATCACAAATACTTTCAAATACACATTGTAATAGAAAATAATCCATATTATTATTTATAATCAAAATTATAATTTTATCCTTAGAAATATATTACAAGTATCAGTCAATCTAGCTTTAAGGGCACATATATCTAACAACTATCATCCATTATCTATTATGAAAGTTTGGGGCAGACCAAATCGGCAGACGATTGACTTCTAGATGAAGTCTTATACCTTGGCCTCAGAAATTTTTGCTAGTGGTTCAGCTTCAATCGATTTGGTGAAGTAGTCAATCGCAACCAGGAGGAACTTTTGTTGTTCAGATGCCATTAGAAAAGGGCCAAGTATATCCATTCTCCACTGTGCAAATAGCCAAGGTGTGCTTAGTGGAGTAAGCTCGGAGGCCGACTGTCTTTGTATATTTGCATTGCTCTAACAGCGATCATATTTCTTGACATACTCTATAGAGTCATGGTACAAGATCGGCCAATGGTACCCTTGCCCAAGTAGTCTTTGTGATAGGGATATAGCTCCTACATGACTTCCATAAATTTTCTCGTGCACTTTCCATAATGCGTGGTCAGTCTCTAAAGATTGGAGACATCTCAAAAGCAATAGTGAATATGACTTTTTATACAGCTTGCCCTCATATAAAACGTACTAGGAGGCTTGATTTCTAAGCTTTCGAGTTTCTTTCAGATCATGAGGAAGAACTTCCTCTTTGAGATAGGCAGCTAATGGGTCAATCTAGCTCGACTCATGCTCCATCTACATAACAAGCTGTGATTCCTCTGAGCTTGGGCATTTTAGAGTTTCAAAAAATACTTCTTCGAATAGTTCGACTAGAGCTAAAGTGGCCAATTTATAGAGAAGATTGGCTCTTGTATTTTCTGCACTCAAAATCTGTTGAATGTCAAAACTGTTGAAGGTTGGAGTCAAATCCTTTACTTTCTCATAATATTTCATCTTACTTTTCTTTCGTGCTTCATAGTTTCCACTAACTTGGCCGACCACTAATTGGAAATCATTGTAGATTTAAAGTCGATCTACTTTTAACTCTCTTGCTATTTTTAATTCGATGATCAGTGCTTCATATTTGGCCCCATTATTAGTTGCAGAAAATTTGAAACATAGCGCATATTCGATGATGACTCCCTCGGGGTTGATTAAAACCAACCCCGGACCTGCTCCAGTAGCGTTGGACGAACCATCCATGTACAGGGTCCAAAAATCTTCAAAAAGATTAGCACTCTCTTTGGGGAGGCTTCGTTGCAACCACTGGATGCCAATCTCATTCTGTTCAAGCTCTGTTTTATCTAAAATGGTACATTCTACTATAAAATTTGCCAATATCTGAGCTTCGATCAATGGTCGAGGTCGATAATTGATGTCAAACTTCATGAGCTTGATTGCCTATTTTGCAATTCTTTCAAAAGCATCCATTCGATGAAAGACTGCTTTTATTGGTTGATCCATGAGGACCGTTATGGTGTGCCCCAGAAAGTATGGTTGGAGTCTTCTGGTAGCAATTAGACGAGAGTAAATTAATTTTTCTAACTTAGAGTACCTAGTCTCTGCGTCCCTTAAGACCTGGCTTACATAGTAGACTGGTCGCTACATTTTAGGTCCCTCCTTGATCAGGACTGCTGCCAAGGCCACCAAGGAGACTACTAGGTACAAGAATAATTCTTCTCTGGGTTCAGACTTTGCCAGTAATAGGAGTGAGTCGAGGTAGTTTTTGAGCTCCTCAAATACTCGTTGGCACTCCATCGTCTGGCAGAAGCTCTTTGGTTGCTTGAGAACTTGGAAGAAGGGCATGCATCATTCGGCCAATCTCGAGATGAAGTGATTTAGGGATGCCACTTTTTCAGTCAGGTACTAAACTTATTTGATTATTTTTGGAGCAGTCATCTCTTGAATAGCTCAGATTTTCTCTGGATTTGCTTCAATCTCACGCCTTGATACCATAAATTTCAGAAACTTCCCTGAGGGCACATCAAAGGTGCACTTAGTCGAGTTCAGCTTTATCTTGTACTTCTTAAGTGCACTGAAGGTCTCTTTGAGGTCAGTGATGTGGTTTATTGAAGCTCATCTTTTAACGAGCATATCATCAACATATACCTCCATGTTGCGGCTGATCTGCTTCTTGAAGATCTTGTTGATCAGGTGCTAGTACGTTGCCCCTGTATTTTTGAGTTCAAAAGGCATAACCCTGTAACAGTAAAGACCCCGATCAGTAACAAAAGTAGTTTTCTCCTCATCCTTGGATGCCATCTATATTTAGTTATAGCCGAAAAGGACATCCATGAAGGTTAGGAGCTCGTGGTCTAAGGTTGCATCTACCATTTGATCAATCCTGGGTAGAGGATAGCTGTCTTTTGGATAGGCTTTGTTTAGCTTTTTGAAGTCTTTACACATCCTCCACTTGCCATTTGCCTTTTTGACGAGAACCACATTTGAGACCCAGCTCGGGTAGTTAACATTTTGGATTAATTTAGCTTTGAGAAGCTTGCCAACTTCTACAATTGCTTTCCATCTCTCCAGGGCATGGTTGTGCATCTTCTCTTTTACTAGTCGATACATAGGATCAATAGCCAGCTGATGTTCCATGACCTTAGCATCAATTTCTGGCATATTCGCTGGGACCCAGGCGAAGACGTCCACGTTCTTCCTGAGGAAGGTGATGAGTCGCTCCCAAATTTCATCCCCCAAGTTGGAGCTGATCTGCACGGTGTGCTTTGTGCTACCATTATTTAAGGGCACAGATATGAGGTCCTCCATAGGCTCGCCCTGCTCCTCAGTAAGGTCATCATGAACATCCAGCCCATCAATAGGATAAAGATCAGGTTGGATGTTTTCTGCAGGGCAATGGAGTAATAGCATCTTGCCAATGCCTGGTCTCCCCTGATCCCTCCAATTTCGTAGCTCGTTGGAAACTTCACCTTTAGATAATAAGTTGACACCACTACTTGGAGCATATTCAAATCAGATCTGTGAAAATAGCATTGTAGGCAGATGGAGCCTTTATGACTAGAAAATCGATCTATGCCTTAACCAGCTTCGAGCGTTGCCCTGTAATCATAGTTAAAGTTATTATGCCCTCAACTGGCATGGCATCACCAGTGAAGCCTACCAATAGAGAGTTCATAAGTCTTAAGTGGTTATTGAGTAAGGATATTTTTTAGAAAGCATCATAAAATAAAATATCAGTAGAGCTTCCATTATCTACCAAAATGTAGCACACATCATAGTCAGCAATGTTTAAAGAGATTACAACCATGTCATTGTGTGAAAACTGGACTCTTTGAGCATCCTCATTGATGAAAGCGATGGGCTATTTAGTTCTCTGCCTCTTTCTAAGCTCAGTTGACCCGCTAGCCTCCCCTTGTCGAAGTCCCTTAGAGATGGTGTTGATGATGCCAAGGGGTGGCCGATCTGCCTACTGCTCCTCCCTTAGCAATTCTGATTGCGCTAATATCCTTGGCCAATCTTCCAGCCCTTCAAGTTGACACCGTAGGAATTGGCTGAGTTTGCTTCACCTGATGAGCTCCTCGATCTCATCTTGGAGCTGAATACATTCTCCAGTATTGTGACCATGGTCATGATGATAGAGGTAGAACTTGTTTGGGTTGCCTCTGCTAGGATGGAAGTGCATCCTTTCGGGCCTTGGTAGTTGCTCCTTAATCTCCATTAGCACTTATATTTTTGGAGCATTAAGGGGGGCATAATTATGGAACCTTCGGAGGGAGGAACCCTACCGCACCCTTCTTCGGGGATTCTCTGCTTCTGAATCCGGGGAGGAGTTCGAGCTTGCTTGCGCTCAGGGAGAGTTTGAGAGTGTAGTCGAGCTTCACTCGACTTTTCTTCATCAGTGGGCCTACCCGGCTCATCGATTCACCGCTCTCCAATAGCTTCATTGTCCTTGGCCTTGAAGGCCTCTTCCGCTCAGGCATATCCTTCAGCCCAAGCTAGCATATCAGCAAAATCTCTAGGGTACTTCATCTTCAGAAAGAATAGCAGATTGTTCTTCTAAAGGCCGCCCTTTAGCATGGCCATCGTAATAGATTGGTCAAGGTTTCGGACCTCTAGTGCATCGACATTGAATCAATTAACAAAAGCTTGGTTGGATTCTCCCTCCTATTGCCTGATGTTGATGAGGAATTTCAAGCCCTACCTAGCACGTCGACTACTAACAAAATGAGCCATAAACTGATGGCTCATCTCATCAAAAGAGAAGATGGTATTCGGCTTAAGGGTCGAGTATCAGTTCCTGACAGCTCTCTTCAGGGTGGATGGAAAGGATCGATAGAGAATAGCATCTGGTGTGCCATGGAGCAACATCATCATCTGAAAAGCCTCCAAGTGATCAATTGGATTGGAGGTCCCATCATAGCTCTTGAATTGAGCGAGCATGAAGTTCAACAGGATCGATTCTCGCATGATGCACTAAGAGAAAGGAGGATCGGTATAGATATTACTACCATGAGAGGGGGAGCATGGTAGAGTTCCTCAATCTATCGGTTCATCTCTTGTAGTTTTCGATCCAGATCCTCTCGATCATGGATTTCTAAGGTCTTTAGCTGAACGGAGGCAAAGTCCCCCCAGGGGTAGAGTCATGATCAGAGTAGGGGCTCTCGGCTCCCTGCTTTTTTTTTGGAGGTCACCGACCAGCTAGCCCAATTCGGCCATCCTCAAATCGGATCATGGGGCTTCGGAGAAGTCTGCTCCAGTCGAATTGATGCTGGAGCCTCCTGTTGCATGGCCTACACTAACTTCGTGAGGCCGCAAACGTGCTGGACTAGTAGGTTGAATTGCGCCGCATCCACCATGGCTACAAGTGGAGCTTGAGTTGTCAGAGCTGAAGTGGGAGTGGATAGATCTGGATGGAATCTGGCTGTAGAGGCCATTGACCATCGGGTTAAAGCTTTTTTGAGAGGCATTTTTTTTAGGGGGGATAAACTCTAAAGAAGATGAAGAGAGATCACTATTGAGCACTCCTTTAAGAACAAGAAAATCTTAGGAATAGAGGCCCTTCCTCTAGTGCCCATCCTGTTGGTACAAAATTCGATCATCATCGGAGAAGCGCCAGAGTTGGAGAAGAAGAGATGACCACTAGTGACCTACAAAATAAATCTTATCTAGAGCCTTGGGGGGTGGCTCTGGCAAGATCCTTCGACGATTAAGTCAGCTCATTCGATCAGTAGAAATAGAGTACTCAGTCAAGAGAGTTGTAGAGTATTGAGAAGAAGAAGAGAGCTAGTAGAAAATGTATCTCGAGGGTCCCTTTTATAGACGGAGCCTGTAATAAATTGATAGTGATAGCCATAACTATCAGATAGTGGGCCACTCAGGACCACGTGGAGTTTGTTACGGAGGATAGTATCTATTATCGTGGGTGTTAGATATATCTGACCTAGAAGCCAAAATTGGCTGACACTTGTAATACACTTCTAGGGGCAAAATTATAATTTTGACTATAATCAATAAAATGAGTCATTTTCTATCACATATGTGCATATAGTGTCTGTGATACATCCTTTGAGTTAATGATAATGATAATTCATATTTTTAAGAGTTGAAAATTTAAGACATGAATAATCAATATTAACTCATAAAATGCTTCCAACCATAGGATCATCACAAGGATGGTGATTGATCTGAAAGGTTGGTGTACAATTGCTTCTCTTTAGTAGATGAGTCTTGAGTCTACGGTGTGGAGACACCGGAGCGAGAGTACAGGTACTCATTAGAGAATGAGGGCACTGAGAGTGACCACCTCGAGCAGTCATTAGGAAGTCTACCTTCTCGTCAATGAGTGACTCGATGCCACAGTGGTGTGTCTGGTTCTTTGACCTGAGGTGCATCGGTAGTTCACCTTAAGGATGTTATAGTTTGACTACACCATAACTTGGTCTCCTAGCCATATGGAATCTTAAGGTGTATGTTGGCTATAGCATGTTCATTGTAGGAACTGAATTGCATCAAGATGGAATCTATCTACCTCGGTGGTAGAGGAGCAGCCCTATGATGATCATGAGAATCAAGTCTAGAAGCCCATGGCCATGGCAGAATGATATAATAGAAAGAGTTTCTATTTAGGTTTTCACATCGAACTTGAATCGAATGATTACATCATATGACAGAAACTAGGGTTTCACGAGTTCACCTTAACCCTAATCTAATCGGGGCTCAAGATAGAAGAACTTAATCACACAGGTAGCTACACCAAGAGGTTTGCATTCAGCTCTGATGGGTTGCCACCATATACTGCTAGATGTCACTGGTGGATTTTTGGAGCAATTAGAATGATTTAGATGATTGATCATTCTAGCTATTGGAATCAGAAGAGTTCTGATCAATCGAAAGGAGTTTCGATGATGTCGATGATAGAGATCATGACATATCCCATTACCATACAGAACTGAATCTAACTGGGTCACACAAATAAGGATTTGAATCTGGTGATCATCAATTGAACTAATCCAGTTCAATTGATCTGAATGAGATTCAATTAGGTTCAAGAAAATCGTGCTAGCACTCGATTGAACCTAATGTTCTTCTTTTACTATCGTAAATAGTTGTCCTGACTGAGCCAAAGGAGTTTGTGCTCGATCAGAGGCCTTCACTTGGTCTGACTGGAGTCTATCCAGGTCAAAAAAGGTTTATTTTATTTTGTAAGACAATACCTGCCATTTTTGGTCACCTGCCATTTCTCGTCCTTTGACTTTGGTCAAAAGTTGACCTTTGACTAGTCAAATATTGACCATTCATACTTTGACTTCTATCCACATATCACGCACCTATTGGAGAGCCAGTGGGGGCTTGTCTCCCTACCAAAACCTGGCAAGGAGGAGGGTGCACGCCACCCTTGGTGTGTGCCCAAGCTGGACGCACCCAGGAGTCTCTGTTGGATAGGGACTCCATCTTCCTTTTGGATTCTGATTAGACTCCTCCTAAGAATAACTTTGACTAGTCTTAGGTGCCATCTAAGGATGAATCCAAGGGACTCTATTTTCATCAATCAGATTTAGATCTGATTTCACAAAGGATTATGATTGGTTGGGAAGAAGAGGAGTTGGATCACGCATAGTCTATAAATAAGACCCTGCGCCCAACTCAAAAGGCAATTGAATTTTCTATGCCCCAAGGCTGTTTGTCTCTCCCTCCTCGATGCCAAGCCCATCTTCTCCCTCTCCTCTCCACACCCAAAGTAGTTTGGGATCTTAGTTAGTGCAATCTAGATGAGAGAAAGATGATAGAAAGCTTGAAGGTTGCGCTGTTGCAAAGGATAACTGTTGATCTTCGAAAGGTGCTTTGAAGATCCTCCAAATTAGATTCAGATCTAATTTTTGGAGATGTGATAGAGAAGAAGATGATCTTCAGATCTAGCCTGAGTGGATATCGGTAGAGGCCAGGCATATGCGTGGCTAGATCCAGAACCTTCCGCTGCTTACAGGATCATCATCGAGTAATAGGGTTACCCTACGTCAAGGTAAATTAAATTTGATTTAATTTATCTAAATTTATTTTAATTATTAAAATTATAAAGATCAAATTTAAAATATTCTAGATCTGATCTGGATCAAAGAGAAAAATTTTTGAAATATATCTCTTGATCCGATCAGATCTGAACGAACCTGGTCCAAAAAATCAGGATTTTCTCTTCAACTGGTATCAGCGCCAAGGTTCTAAAGTGTTTAGATCTAATTTTAAATTTATTTTAATTAGAAAATAAGTAATTTTGGATATCACATGAGATGTGATCAGATCTAAAATCAAATAAATTAAAATTAAATAATTTGGATCTAAGAGTAGAAAATATGCATGACTAGTTCTAAAATAGAATAGTTCTATAGAATGGTCTTGCATGTTTACAATTTAATTTGATTAAATCATATTTTAGATCTATTTATTTACTATTTTTTGATATTATAATTATTATAATAACATCTAAAAAATAATAAATAAAATTATTTAATTTTAACATCATATGAGATATGATTGATGCATGTCTAGACTAGTTATGGAATAGTTCTACATAGTTGTCTAGATTAGAGTTTATTTTGATAAGATCAATTTAAATCTTATTTTTGAGATTATTATGAGATAATTTAGATCTGAAAACATGCATGATTCGAAACATGAGATGTATGCAAAATATGCCATGATTAGATCCAATTTGTAAATGAGATATATGATATAGATCTAAAACTATTTTGTAGTATTACATGTTCCTGATTAAGGTGTTCCTCTTGGCCGTCCAATCATAAGAATGAAGAAGGATTTAAAGGCCCTCTCCTCCCATCCGATGGGGTGTTCTTATGACGTGTAGGGGTGCTGCGCATTCATCCTTAATCAAAAATCCAAAACTTACTTTTTGCAAAATCCTAGATCCTGAAACCCTAGAATTTATTGTGCATATTTTATTTATGAATCCTACTTAATTAAGAATTAAGATTATGAAATATTGATTAGATCTAAAATTGAGAATTTTAGATCTAAGACATATTCATAATACTTGGTTCGAGCTTGGGTGGCTCAATTAGGTCTAAGTGGTTGATCAAATCGAATCAAGAGTTGGTTAGATGGAATCAACAATGCTTAAATTGACCAGCCTAATAGGATTAAGTCTGGGTCAAGATCGAGTCACGATCAAGCAAGACCTAATTAGGCTCAAAAGTTAGAGTTTGGATTGTAGGCTAATCCAATTGGTTCTTATTGTAGGCTAATCCAATTGGTTCAGACTCAACAATTTGGTGTCTAAGGTAAGTTTGACACATTCGATCGATTGGTTTTTAATTGAGAGCTACTCGACTTGAATGCATTCTTGTATGTGTTAATGGTATATCCTTTCCACCGGTCTCACTTAGCTGGCCATATCTATTGACTCAGTTCTAATTTGAGGTGGTCAATAATTCGAGCTAACCCATGCCACTAGGTTAGTCATAATTGTTATGACTATGATAAGTCTAGTTTAATGAGACCTGAATCAATTCTTTCTAAGAAAAGATTAAGTCTGAGGTCTTCCACCATTGTAGATGTGCGGGTCCTTTTCAGGGTTGATTGTTCTCGGCTGGATACAGTGGCTCAGTTGCACCGAAAAGATGCAACCATGTCTATTAGGCATTGGATGCTATGGGCTGGAGGATGAGTTGGGCTCAATATTTTGGATACGGTGAGAGACTCAATTAGAAATTCAGTCTGTGCAAATGGTGGGTCTGACTTAACTAAGGAGTGGATCAATATTTCGGATACGATGAGATTCATGAATTAGAGACCAAGTTTGGGTGCACCATGATTAGAGAATCATTGAACAAGAGTTGTTCACTCATTGGCTAACCCATCACCAATAACTGTTAGGTGAGGTGATGAGTCAGTTGGTGAGACTGCACCATCCACTAGAAATCATTAATCATGAAGATTTTTGCATCTCTATAGAGGGAGTGTAGGGATCCAAGAAAATAGTGGAGCTAATTTGTTTAAAAATAAAATTCCTAAATAAATGGGTTAAGTCATAATTATAGTATCTAACTAGAATCTTTGACTCTCTATAGGAAAATATTTGCGTCCAACCCATTGGCACGTATCTTGGACACACATAGACTGACCAGACCCAATTATAAAGATTGGCTCAGGAACTATAAAATCATTTTGGGTTCCAAGAAGTTAACCCATGTATTGGATCAGGACCCTCCCACCTTACCAGCTCATCCATCCACTGAATAGAGAGCGTCTCTGAAGAAATGGATAGACGAAGATAATAAGGTCAGATTTTACATGTTGGGCTCAATATCTGATGAGCTCCAGTGTCAACATGAAGATATCAGGACTGCTAGCCAAACATTGGCTCACCTGCAAGAGATGTTTGGTGAACAGAGTCGCGCAGCCAAATATCAAGTCATGAAATAACTTTTTAAGGCTAAGATGCATGATGGGCAGTCAATCCAAGATCACTGTCTGATGATGATCAAGGACTTGGAAGAGCTTGAGAAGCTCGGTGTGAAGTTAGACTTGGATCAGTAGAATGATATTATTCTGCAATCCTTGACTGATGCATATGGCCAATTCATCATGAATTACCATATGCATAAACTTCAAAATTTCTTGGTCGAATTAATGAACATGCTGGTCACCGCTGAGCTTTCTATGAAAGGTTCTAAAGGCTCAGTTCTTGCTATGAAATGGACTTCTTCCAAAAGAAAGTCTTCTAAAAAAAAAAAGAAGTCTGCAAAAAATCAGAAGATGGAAGGAGGAAAGAAGAAGAAGGTAGAGCCGAAGATGAAAGCCGCTGCCAAAGGAAAGTGTTTCCATTGCAACAGCGATGGCCACTGGAAGTGGAACTGCCCTACTTACCTAGCCATCCTGAAGAACAAGAAGGAAGGTCCTTCTAGAGGTATGCTCGTTATTGAGTCTAATCTTACGGTTTCTTCTGCATCCAGTTGGGTGCTTGACTCTAGTTCTAGTGCTCATCTATGCACTTCTATGAAGGATCTTGAGGATAGAAGGAGGCTGAGGGATGGAGACATGATCCTACATGTCGGTAATGGAGCAAGAGTTGCTGCAGTAGCGGTGGAAACATATCCTCTTCGATTACCATCTAGTTTAGACTTAGTTTTGAAAGACTATTATTATGTGCCTACAGCTAGTAGGAATTTGATTTCTGTTTCATGCTTAGCACTAAAAGGCTATGTGATTAAAATGAATTCATTTCAAATGCGCATATATGAGAAATAATTCAATTGGAAATGGGATGTTCAGATGTAGGCAAAGGAACCGAACAAGATCAATTTCAGTATTCTAATTTCATAAGAGGATCCGATTTCAGAGTCAAGGTTAAAGAGTCAAGATGCAGAGGAACCACCACCCAAAGGTGCCTTTAAAGGTAAGGACGGTATCTGGTGGCTAATGTTTGACTTTTTTGGACCAAAGGAAATGAAACTGAGCGTTTCCTAAATGGAGATTGGGTTGATGTTCAGTATTTATTACGGTAGTGAATTCTTTCCTTTTTTTCTACTATCCCATTTTGCGCTTGTGAGGGAAGGGTTGGTGAGAAAGATGGAGGTAGGGTGTTACTGGGTAAAGGGGAAATTAGTGACCTATGATAGTTGGTATCAGAGCCAGCTTGTGAGAGTAGTTGGCTTGTGAAGCACACAATGTTGACCTTAGAGATTGTCATGGCCGACAGACATGGCTAAATGTGTGCTGTTTATTTATTGATTGCCTAAAATGAATTTTGAAGTCATGTCCGAAGTCGTTACCTTAACCGCAAGGTCGGGGTTGAGTTGATAATTTGGGAGGAGCATGCAGACCGCTTGCTTTGCCAAGAACAACCATTGGTTGTAGCACATTTTATCAATAGAAAGAGGAGAAGTTTGCTAGGAAATTTTTACATTACACGATGATCCATATGGAAGGGAAGTTTTGTTGATGGATTCCTATTGAGAATGAAGAAGAAGAACAAAGACAAGATCTTCTTTAAGGACCATTGTAACATTCTTTATGAAAGAAATAAAATTTCAAATTGTTTTCTTATTAATGGTCTTTATCAGCTACATATTGATGTATCTGTTCTAACTATCAAGCAAAACGTGAATGCCAAATGACCTAGGGATAGTCCAAATGATAGATATCTATGGCACCTGAGATTAGGTCATATAGCAAAAGATAGGATCAACAAATTGGAGAAAAATGTGCTATTGAGTCCATTGACTTTCGAGTCATATCCAACTTGTGAATCTTATCTTCAAGGCAAAATGACTAAACTCCCTTTTGTAGGACATGGAGAAAGGGCCACAGATCTCCTTGCTCTAGAATATACTGATGTGTGCGGCCCATTTGATGCACCGGCTAGAGGCAATTTTATCTACTTCATTACCTTTACCGATGATCTATCTAGGTATGGGTATGTGTATCTTATGAGACAGAAGTTTGAAGCTTTTGAAAAGTTCAAAGAATTCAGACATGAAGTAGAAAAACAAACTAGAAAACCCATTAAGGTTCTTTGATCAGATCGAGGAGGTGAATACCTTAGCCAAAAATTTCTAGACTATCTAAAGAAAAAATGGCATAGTCTCTCAATGGACTCCATCAGGAACACCTCGACTCAATGAGGTTTCAGAATGGAGAAATCGGACTCTATTGGATATGGTCCAATCCATGAGGAGCTTCATAGACCTTCCTGATTTTCTTTGGAGACACTCATTATTAACTTCAATTTATCTATTGAATACGGGTTTCCTCTAAAATCGTTCCTACCACACCGTATGAGATATGGCATGGTAAGAAACCAAGTCTGAGTCATCTCAGAATTTGGGGTTGTCTGCCTCATGTCAAAAGACAACAAGCGGACAAGTTAGAGTTTAGGTCCTTCAGAGCTCGATTCATAGGATATCCTAAAGAGTCATTAGGATACTATTTCTACATTCCAGAAGACCATAATGTGATTGTGAGTCGACATACCATCTTTCTTGAAAAATAGTTTATTCAAGATAGCGGCATTGGAAAGCAGATTAAGCTTGATGAGAAAGTCTCACAAGTACAACGAGCTAAGGACCAATTGGAACCAAATCAGGTTGAGCCAATAAGAACACTACCTCCTCCACCTCGTAGATCGGAAAGAGTTTCCCATCCCCCTGAAAGATACTTAGGTATTATTTCAGAGAAAGTAGAGAAAATGTTCCTCGTAGGTAATGGTGCTCATGGTGATGATCCCAAAACCTACAATGAGGCGATATCAGATATCGACTCTCGAGAAATGGCTAGAGGCAATGCAGTCAGAAATTGACTCGATGCACTCAAACCAAGTCTGGACCTTGGTAGATCCACCAGAAGGTATAGTACCTATTGGGTGTAAATGGATCTTCAAGAGAAAGATTGGTGCAGATGGAAATGTGGAGACATTCAAGGCTAGACTAGTGGCAAAAGGTTATAGTCAACGCGAAGGCATTGACTATCAGGATACCTTTTTCTCCAGTGGCTATGCTAAAATCCATCCACACATTGCTTGCCGTTGCAGCCTATTTCGATTATGAAATATGGCAAATGGACGTGAAAATGGCATTCTTAAATGGATATCTTGAGGAAGATATCTATATGGAACAGCCGCTAGGTTTCACATCCAGTGATACTGATCACAAGGTTTGCAAGCTGCAAAGGTCCATATATGGACTTAAGCAAGCATCTCGGAGCTGGAACACTCATTTCAATGATGTGATCAAAACATTTGGTTTCATCAAAAATGAAGAGGAACCGTGTGTCTTTCAAAAAGGGTCAGTGGGAGCGCTGTTGTCTTCCTCGTATTGTACGTGGATGACATCCTCCTTATTGGGAATGATATTCCCATGATTGACGAACAGTCAAAATATGGTTGTCCAAGGAATTCTCCATGAAAGACCTAGGTGAAGCATCCTTTATTCTAGGAATTAAGGTCTATAGGGATAGACCGAATAGGATGCTAGGACTTTCACAGAAGATGTACATAGAGAAAGTACTAAAGAGGTTTAGTATGGAAAACTCTAAGAGGGGATTAATACCCTTCAGACATGGTATTCATCTTTCCAAGAAGATGTGCCCTAGCACACCTGAGGAAATAGAATGCATGAGCAAGATCCCTTATGCTTCTGCAATAGGGAGCCTCATGTATGCCATGCTATGTACACGACCTGATATAGCCCATGCTGTGAGTGTCACAAGCAGATATCAGTCAAATCCAGGTGAAGAACACTGGACTTCTGTGAAATGTATCCTTAAGTACTTAAGAAGAACTAAGGATATGATGTTGGTCTTTGGTAACGGAGAACTCCAAGTCCAGGGATACACAGACTCGGATTTCATGTCCGATATAGATGATCGAAAGTCGACATCTGGGAGTCTGTTTGTGTGCAATGGTGGTGCTGTCAGCTGGAAGAGTTTCCAAGCAAATGGTGATAGCAGATTCCACCATGGAAGCAGAATATATCGCTGCATCAGAAGGCTGCGAAGGAAGCATTCTGGTATAAGAAGTTTGCTGCAGAAATTGGAGTAATGCCATCAGATGCCATTCCTCTATACTGCGACAACAATGGCGCCATAGCCCTTGCTAAGGAGCCGAGGTCTCACCAGAAAATCCAAGCACATTGAGCGGCGATACCACCTCATCCGCGATTACCTCGAGAAGGGTTACGTCGAGGTCAAGAGAGTCAACTCCACAGACAATGTGGCAGACCCACTTACAAAGCCGTTGGGCCAGCAGAAGATCGAAGCCCACCTTGAGAAGATGGGACTTAGACTTGTAGCCAATTGGCTTTAGGATAAGTGGGAGATTGTTAGATATATGTGCCCTAGAAGCCAGAATTGGCTGACACTTGTAATACACTTCTAGGGGCAAAATTATAATTTTGACTATAATCAATAAAATGGGTTATTTTCTATCACATATGTGTATTTAGTGTCTGTGATACATCCTTTGAGTTAATGGTAATGATAATTCATATTTTCAAGAGTTGAAAATTTAAGACATGAATAATCATTATTAACTCATAAAATGCTCCCGACCATAGGATCATCACGAGGATGGTGATTGATCCGGAAGGTTGGTGTACAATCGCTTCTCTTTAGTAGATGAGTCTTGAGTCTACGGTGTGGAGACACCGGAGCGAGAGTACAGGTACTCGTTAGAGAACGAGGGCACTGAGCGTGACCACCTCGAGTAGTCATTAGGAAGTCTACCTTCTCGTCAATGACTGACTCGATGCTGCAGTGGTGTGTCTGGTTTCTTTGACCTGAGGTGCATCGACAGTTCACCTTGAGGGTGTTATAGTTTGACTACACCATTACTCGGTCTCCTAGCCATATGGAATCCCTGAGGTGTATGTTGGCTATAGCATGTTCATTGTAGGAACTGGATTGCATCAAGATGGAATCTATCTACCTCGGTGGTAGAGGAGCAGCCCTATGATGATCATGAGAATCAAGTCCAGAAGCCCATGGCCATGGCAGAGTGAAATAATAGAAAGAGTTTCTATTTAGATTTTCACATCGGACTTGAATCGAATGATTACATCATATGACAGAAACTAGGGTTTGACGAGTTCACCTTAACCCTAATCTGATCGGGGCTCAAGATAGAAGAACTTAATCACACAGGTAGCTGCACCAAGAGGTTCGCATTCAGCTCTGATGGGTTGCCACCATATACTGCTAGGTGTCACTGGTGGATTTTGGGAGCAATTAGAATGATTTAGATGATCGATCATTCTAGCTGTTCGAATCAGAAGAGTTCTGATCCATCGAAAGGAGTTTCGATGATGTCGATGATAGAGATCATGACATATCCCATTACCATACAGAACTGAACCTAACTGGGTCACACAAATAAGGGTTTGAATCTGGTGATCATCAATTGAACTGATCCAGTTCAATTGATCTGAATGAGATTCAATTAGGTTCAAGAAAATCGTGCTAGCACTCGATTGAACCTAACGTTCTTCTTTTACTATCATAAATAGTTGTCCTGACTGAGCCAAAGGAGTTTGTGCTCAATCAGAGGCCTTCATACTTGGTCTGACTGGAGCCTTGTCCAGGTCAGAAAAGGGTTGTCTTATTTTGTAAGACAATACCTGCCATTTTTGGTCACCTGCCATTTCTCATCCTTTGACTTTGGTCAAAAGTTGACCTTTGACTGGTCAAATGTTGACCATTGATACTTTGACTTCTGTCCACATGTCATGCACCTATTGGAGAGCTGGTGGGGGCTTGTCCCCCTACCAGAACCTGGCAAGGAGGAGGGCGCATGCCACCCTTGGCGTGTGCCCAAGCTGGAGGCGCCCAGGAGTCCCTATTGGACAGGGACTCCATCTCCTTTTTGGATTCTGATTAGACTCCTCCTAAGAACCAACTTTGACTGGTCTTAGGCACCATCTAAGGATGAATCCAAGGGACTCTATTTCCACCAATTAGATTTAGATCTGATTTCACAAAGGGTTGTGATTGGTTGGGAAGAAGAGGAGTTGGATCACGCATAGTCTATAAATAAGACCCTACGCCCAACTCAAAAGGAAATTGAATTCTCTACGACCCAAGGCTGTTTGTCTCTCCCTCCTCCATGCCAATCCCATCTTCTCCCTCTTCTCTTCATGCCCAAAGTAGTTTGGGATCTTAGTTGGTGCAATCCAGACGATCGAAAGGTAATAGAAAGCTAGAAGGCTGCGTTGCTACAAAGGACAACTGCTAATTTTTGAAAGGTGTTTTGAAGATCCTCCAAATCAGATTCTGATTTGATTTTTGGAGACATGATAGAGAAGAAGAGGATCTCCAGATCTAGCCTGAGTGGATACCGATAGAGGCCAGGCACTTGCGTGGCTAGATCCAAAACCTTCTGCTGCTTACAGGATCATCAACGGATAATAGGATTATCCTACATCAAGACAAATTAAATTTAATTTAATTTATCTAAATTTATTTTAATTATTAAAATAATAAAGATCATATCTAAAATATCTCAGATCTGATCTGGATCAAAGAGAAAAATTTTTGAAATATATCTCTTGATCCGATCAGATCTGAACGAACCTGGTTCAAAAAATTAAAATTTTCCCTTCAATGGGGTGTCGGTCCGTTTGAGATTTGATAGTCAAAGTTCAGAGGAGTAGGCATCGATTGGTGATGACCTTTGAGCTATATCAATTTTAGAAGAGTTTGGACTCCTCTAAGGTACTCTTGGTGTGGGTTGGTTCATACCGTGTTCGAGGCTAAATTTGTGTAGGAGAGGAGACTCTTCTAGAATCAGGAAGTAGATCTGCTGGAGAGATCTACATGCAGCTCTTCTGAAGAAGAAATTTAAGGAAGAATTTATCTGACGGAGGAATCCAACTACTGAGGAGAATCCTGAAAGGAGTTTGCCTATTGGACGAGTCCGAAAGAAAATCGCTTATTGGGGGAGTCCAGAAGGAGTTCGGCTGTTAGAGTCCGAAAGGAGTTTGCCTATTGGAGTCTGGAAGGAGTTCGACTGCTAGAGAAGTTCGACCGTTGGAGTTCGGAAGGAGTTTAGCCATTCCATAATGATTCAGAGCTTGAATATTTCTGTGGGTTGAGGTTCAGTTTCTATAACCACAACCAGATGAAATTGATTTAGCCAGAATCTTAGCCGAACTTTGGTAGGCATGGATTTATCCCTAACAATTTCGTTAGTCAATAAGCATTAAGCCTTTGGACCTCCAATGATTATTAAACTAATGGACCTATTATCACTTAACTTAATGGGAGGCTATGACTTAGTTTTCTCATAACTTTATCATTTTTAAGGATCTAATGATTTTAGAAGATTTTGTTAATTTATTTTAAGAAGAGGAGAGAAGAATTAACCAGCCAATTTCGATCCTCCCACTAACTTCACCAAGTTAGATCAAAAAGGATCTAATTCAAGCTGGCATTAAGAGCATCTAAATCAATCATACTGATTTACCTAATTGATATGGATGAGTCCAAATCATTAAGTAACCTAATAAAAAAATAATTCACCAGGATGACCAGGTAAGTAAGATCAATGAAAGGGATATGCCATTAACTCGACAAAAATCGAATCAGTGCAAGTAGCTCCTAATTAAAAATTATTGGTTTGGACTGCCAAACTTACCTTAGACACCATCAAATTCATTAGTTTTAATTTGAACAACCTAGGAATTTTGGGTTCAACAGCATAGCCACGAATCAAATCCATTTGATCCTTGTTAAAGGCATAGACTTGACCAACTATAACTATTGTCATTGAGTCTAAAGAGTCCTTAACGTAATCTAAATCAACATTTGGTTAGATTTCATCAATTAATCCAATTTAATCTATTCTTTGACTAATCTTAGATCTAACCCAATTAATGGACCTAATTCATCTAACCCAGTAATCCAAATTTTATGATCAATGATTTAGGATCTTTAATTCATAATTCTAGATCATAATTCATAATCATTAATTTTTAATTAAATTTTTGGGCTGATGGTTAGGGTTCAATATTTTGAAAATATTTTTTAAAATTTTGAATGGTTCTTTAACAATCTAGCACTATTCACTACATGGGTCGATTCATTTCAAAAATAGGTCAGCCCATTTTACAAACAGTACTAATTGTAGGTTTTAATCTAAATCTATGTACAATAAATAAAAATTATGAATCATTTTAGATCTAATCTAAATATTTATTCATGATTAAAAATTAGATTAAAACTATTCAATCATATCATAAAAATTATTAGATCAGAGTTTTATGATTAATATTTTAGGTTAGCAATATAGTAGGATAACCATTTCACTATAAGTGATAAACCTTATAGTAGGACAACCTTCAATCCATGCGATCATAAATTTTATTTTTAAATTTAAAAAATAATTGTTATTTAGATCTAATCTATATAAATAATGTAAGCATGCATATACATCACATTAAACAACCTTGCTCTGATACCATTGATGGGTTGCATGTAGGGTTTCTAGCTCCACTTTCAAAACTTTTTTCAAAAATTAGATATAGCAAAATTAAAAATTAGTTGAATCAATTTTTAAAAGCTATAAATCAGATCTATAAATTCTATAAATTTAGGATCTAATGTGACATATATGCAATAAAATCTAAAAATAAAATAGCTACCAACAGTAAAACAGTTTTACTACTCTACGTGTTCAAAACACGTTACCTTGCATGGATAGTCGATTACCATAATTTGATCACCACCATGAAGATTCTCTCATCACGATATAGCTACACAGGATGTCTGGCCTCTGCAGATCATCTACACGAAGTCTTGATCTCGATCGGCTCCTTCCAAGTGCTAGCTCGATAATGGATGCTTTTAATGGCTGAATCTGGTCTAATGCTTTCGATCTTCCTCCATTGATTCTTTGAATGCTCTGTAGCAGAAACAGAGGTAGAGGAGAGGTAGAGAAGGCTTTATAGAAAATTTCATGAAGTTCTAACGATCAAAACTCATGAAAGCACATGCCAAATCCTAGATCAGAATTCTAGGGCAGCACTATCACCCAAACTTTGAGCCTAACTTTTTTCTCTAGTTTTTCTTCTCTCAAAATTTTTTCAATATTTTTCCTATGCAGGGAAGAGGCTCATGCATAGAGACGAGGCTTCCTTTTTTAGATGTTGCATGTCCCAAAAACCCATGGAATAAATAGTGCAAAACCAAGTAGATGGCATGAGGGATTAGATAAGATCAAGTGGTTAGTCATTTGAATTCAAATCCCATTTGAATTCAAATGGTAACCAGATCAATCTTATCAATCTGGGGTGTGAGAAGGCTTGGTGCACATCCTTGAGTGCATGGAAAAAAATAACGAGAATCTTATTCTCATAGAAAAATATGGGTGCAAGTCTTATATGGCGCATGGGAAGAGAAGACAAGTCAAACTAGTCTTGAACTTATCTTATCCAATTGAACCAACCCAAATTAATTTAGCTAGGTCCAATTAGATCAGATTAAATCCAACTTATTTAGACTTAATTAAATTCTAATAAAATCAAAAATTGATTATGAAGGATGCAGTGGAGGGTTTGCAGTGCTACTTTTGAAAAATATTTTGAAAAATAGCAAAGATACAGTGGAAGAAGTAATTAATCTAATTTATTATCTATTGATCATATCAAAATATTAAACCCTACACTAAGTATCTAAACATAATATGCATGCATTCATACAGATCTGGAAAATAAAATTATGCAGTAAACTATTTACTATATTAATTTATTCAGAATATAATATCTTTTTCGTAGGTAGTTGATTACCATGATCTGATTATCATTGAGGAGGTCCACTAGTCACGATGCAGCCACACAGATGTTTGGCCTGCATGGATTGTTCGCACGAGGCTCCTAGTCCTAATCGGCTCCCCATAAGTGCTAGCTTGACACCGAAGTCTTTCAAGGGCTATTTTGATCAAACAACTTCAATCTTCATCTATGGGCTTTACGGATGCTCTATATTGCTGGTAGATGTAGTAGAGAGATAGAGGAGATTCTCTCTAAAGTTTTGTGAACTTTAGATGCTCGTAGCTCATGCAATTTCTTCCCAAACCCTAGGTCAAATACCTAGGGGTGCACTCAATGAAAATCCTGTGCAGGCCCCTCTCTAATTTTTCCTTCTCATAGGAATTTTATACTTTTCTTCTTATGCACACAAAGGTTCACGAAAGTCCTCTACTTCTTTTTCAGATCAATTGCACACATCCCAAAAATCTCCCATTTTTATTTTGTGCCAAACAGTGTCACATACGCGTGCGAAGATGAGAACAAGTTGGTTGCTAGTTTCGAATTAAAATGATATTTTAATCCAAAACTCTAACCAACTGAATTTAAACTTAATTGGGATGGAAAAAAGTTGTGCACCCACTCTTCAACAATGAAAAGTCCACGACAAACCCCTTTCACATGGAGATAATAGGCGCACAAAAGTTTAGGTGGCGCAGGGATAAGATATGGTTGTTGCTGATCCAAATTCAAACTTTTTTCGAATTTGAATGGCAACTAACCATAACTTATCCCTTGAGGATGTAGAAAGTCTAGTCAAAACCTCTTATGTGTGTGGAAAAAAAAGTATGAGAGAATTTAAAGGGGGCATGGGGTTAAATGTGGCACATGGGAAAATTAGTCAAACCAATTTTTAAATTCTAAACTTCAACCAATTGAACCAACCCAATCAAAATTGGTTAGGTCCAATTTGATTAAATTAAAGCCAACACATTTAGGTTTTATTAGGTTCAATTAGATCCTAATAAAATCAAGAATTGATCAAGCCCAACCTCTGATCAAATCAAGGTTCAAAACTCCTCAATGATTAGGTCAACTTGTGACCTAATCAGGTCAAACCAAACTAAACCCAATTCAATTGGACTTGAACCAAAAATAATTACTCAATAAAATTGAGTTAATTAGTAATCAAATCACTAATAAAGCCTCTCATAAAATCAGAATCCAAATCCAATGGATATCCGGATAATAGAGTCCTATCAAAATGAAACTCTTGATCAAAGAGTCCCAAACCAGTGGGACTCTTGATCCCGGTGTTCGAAACAAGTAGAACTCATGATTCTAGAGTCCCAACTCTCAATCACAAAGTTCTAGACATATAGGACTCAGAGTCCTAGAGTAGTAGTACTCTTAGTCGAAGAGTTTCAGTCTAGTAGGACTCTTGATCACATACTCCCAAACATTGAGACTCGATGTCCTAACCCAATAGGACTCTCGGTCAAAGAGTCCTAGTCCATTGGGACTCTTGACCATAGAGTCTCAGTTGAGTGAGACTCCTCATCAGCCATCAAATCAGGTAGGAACCTCTAATGTGTATGACTCTGTAGGTCAGAACCTAAGCTGGTAGCATAGAAACTAATTTTTATACTAATCGAAGTGACTATCTAGCAATGGTACTCAATGTTTGAATAGATCGAATAATCGCAATCGCAACATTTAGAACCTATATGAATATGGTTACCGTATAATTCATCCCATTGACCACTATGTATAGGATGACTTTAGGATTTGATTGTCAACCCTAGAAGATACATCTGAATTATGTCTCAAAACAATTAGTGCTATGACTTCTCACAAGGACTACCCTAGCCAAAGCTTTGCTAAATTGAAATACTATTTAACACAACTCCTAAATCCAGGAGTGGTGAATCCCATCTTGATACATGAACCGACTTCTTAAGTACTTGACTGTGCGCAAAAACTTTCCATCACTGAATTAAAAATTTAGATAATCCAACACCAAAGCATAGTGAGTTGCTTGAAAGTCACCATGGTTATCTTAGATCGGACGGATACTTATACCCATATTCCATCGGATCTAATCATGATAGGAGAAAAGCTTCAGGGTTGGTCATGTTTAGTGTAGATGTACACATACATCCCACTTGCATGCTATACCAATGTCTCAACACTTCTTGGTTACGAGGACAACCAACCTATATGGCATATAATGACCTATATGTTAGATATATGTGCCCTAGAAGCCAGAATTGGCCGACACTTATAATACACTTCTAGGGGCAAAATTATAATTTTGACTATAATCAATAAAATGGATTATTTTCTATCACATATGTGTATTTAGTGTCTGCGATACATCCTTTGAGTTAATGGTAATGATAATTCATATTTTCAAGAGTTGAAAATTTAAGACATGAATAATCATTATTAACTCATAAAATGCTCCCGACCATAGGATCATCACGAGGATGGTGATTGATCCGGAAGGTTGGTGTACAATCGCTTCTCTTTAGTAGATGAGTCTTGAGTCTATGGTGTGGAGACACCGGAGCGAGAGTACAGGTACTCGTTAGAGAACGAGGGCACTGAGCGTGACCACCTCGAGTAGTCATTAGGGAGTCTACCTTCTCGTCAATGACTGACTCGATGCTGCAGTAGTGTGTCTGGTTCTTTGACCTGAGGTGCATCGGCAGTTCACCTTGAGGGTGTTATAGTTTGACTACACCATTACTCGATCTCCTAGCCATATGGAACCCTGAGGTGTATGTTGGCTATAGCATGTTCATTGTAGGAACTGGATTGCATCAAGATGGAATCTATCTACCTCGGTGGTAGAGGAGCAGCCCTATGATGATCATGAGAATCAAGTCCAGATGCCCATGGCCATGGCAGAGTGAAATAATAGAAAGAGTTTCTATTTAGATTTTCACATCGGACTTGAATCGAATGATTACATCATATGACAAACTAGGGTTTGACGAGTTCACCTTAACCCTAATCTGATCGGGGCTCAAGATAGAAGAACTTAATCACACAGGTAGCTGCACCAAGAGGTTCGCATTCAGCTCTGATGGGTTGCCACCATATACTGCTAGGTGTCACTGGTGGATTTTGGGAGCAATTAGAATGATTTAGATGATCGATCATTCTAGCTGTTCGAATCAGAAGAGTTCTGATCCATCGAAAGGAGTTTCGATGATGTCGATGATAGAGATCATGACATATCCCATTACCATACAGAACTGAACCTAACTGGGTCACACAAACAAGGGTTTGAATCTGGTGATCATCAATTGAACTGATCTAGTTCAATTGATCTGAATGAGATTCAATTAGGTTCAAGAAAATCGTGCTAGCACTCGATTGAACCTAACGTTCTTCTTTTACTATCATAAATAAGTTGTCCTGACTGAGCCAAAGGAGTTTGTGCTCAATCAGAGGCCTTCATATGGTCTGACTGGAGGTTGTCCAAGTCAGAAAAGGTTGTCTTATTTTGTAAGACATTACCTGCCATTTTTGGTCACCTGCCATTTCTTGTTCTTTGACTTTGGTCAAAAGTCTACCTTTGACTGGTCAAATGTTGACCATTGACACTTTGACTTTTGACCACATGTCATGCACCTATTGGAGAGCTGGTGGGGGCCTGTCCCCCTGCCAGAACCTGGCAAGGAGGAGGGCGCATGCCACCCTTGGCGTGTGCCCAAGTTGGAGGCGCCTAGGAGTCCCTTTTGGACAGGGACTCCATCTCCTTTTTGGATTTCAATTAGAGTTCTCCTAAGAACCAACTTTGACTGGTCTTAGGCACCCTCTAAGGAGGAATCCAGGGGACTCTATTCCCACCAATCAGATTTAGATCTGATTTCATAAAGAGTTGTGATTGGTTGGGAAGAAGAGAAGTTGGATCACAGACAGTCTATAAATAAGACCCTGCGCCCAACCTAGATGGTGATTGAAAGTTTGAGAAATTCAAACCCCATGCCCTAAGGCTGCCTCTCCCCTCTTCCTCCATGCCAAACTAACCTTCT